>BSBM01000512.1:8772500-9372500 GCA_027924585.1 Larix kaempferi
TCCTCCGTGAAGACCTTATTGTATATCTGGAGATGTTTTACTCCTCTATGGAGAATGTGGTAACTTGGGTTATTAGACTTCCCTAGTGGGGGTCGGCCCTGTATGAGTCATGTGGGTTAAAGGGGTTATTAGACCACCCTAGTGGGGTCGGCCCTGCCACATTATGTTAAGTGATTATGTTGGGGCCGACCTAGTTAATGTAAAATACAAGTCAGAGTTGTGTATAAATAGAGGAGGTGTGTTCCTCATTTAACACACATTCACTCACTTGTTATTAGCGCATAAGTGAGAGAGAGATCTGCTATGGAGGAGGAGGAGCTCATGGTTGAGGATTACATCTTTGTATTTGCTGGTCATCTATATTGAGGAAGCTTTGTTGGGTTTTCTACCCCATGAGGGTTTCCCAAGATAAATCTGTGTCTCTTGTGTTTATGTTGTGCTTGTTGTTCTTTAAGTAATCCTATATATGCTATTGTTGTGAAATGGAATGTAATGCTGATATTTTCTATCTTAGCATATTGAATCTTAGCAAGTATCACACTCACAAAATGTTGTTGGATCTTGTTTTTTTTCTTGACCAGAGCTGAGTTGTTCCACTAAGGAATCCTTTTCTCTGGTTAGATCCACTACTTGAGCTTGTAAAGATCCCTTTTCTACCATAAGAGCCTCAACATGTTGGCCTAACTGGGCCTCTTTTTCCTTTAATGCACTTGATCTTGAAAATCAGTTTTTTCTCCTTCGATGATTACTACTTGTACATTCAAAGAGTCATTTTCATCCTCTAAATTTTTAACAGTCTACAAGATTTCTCTTTTCTCCAATTCTAAAGTATCACGTTGTCTTCTCATTTCAATCTCTTGACTTAGACCCTATACCAAATTGTCTTTTATCTTAATCACTTTAGATTTACATCTTTCCACATCCTCAATTAATTTGTCAATATTATCCGCATTAGCTTGTGCATCAACAAAATTCGTTGATGCTGTGAATTTTGGGTCCTTGTTTGTGCCTTCTAATACTGTGACTTCTTGTACAATGATGATATCTAGTTGTTGAGACACCTTCAACCTCGCTTCCTATCTTTTCATGATGTTTTTTCTTTTCGGATCAAAAACCATTGTTTCAAGCTTGGCAACTAAGCGCTCTTTAATGGTGTAAATGGTGTGATTCCTAGCTCAGCCAAAGGAAGATGACCTCTTGTAAAAGGTACCTCAGTATTATGATCAGTAGGATTATCTACTTCCATGTATTTCTTCCCACTTTCTTCCTGCAAGTCACTACTACATTTTTGGCCTTTAGGGGGGGTTGTCTTCCGCCCCCAAAAGTGACCAACGGGGGGGGTTTTGGAAAAACCGCCCCTAAAGGTACCGATGTTAAAAAAATTTCCCTTTAAGGGCGGTTTTTGATGAGATTGGAACCGCCCCCAAAAGTGAATTTTGGGAGCAGTTTGTGACCACCCTCGTAGATGTCTACGGACGCAGTTTTAAACCCCCCTCATAGACCCCTTCATAGAGACCTACGAGGGTGGTTTTGAACCCCCTTCATAGAGACCTACGAGGGCGGTTATGAACCCTCCTCATAAGTCCCCTCATACAAACCTACAGGATTAGTTTGGAACCCCCCTTGTAGAGGACTATAGGGGCGGTTTCAAACCCCCCTCGTAGAGGCCTATAGGGGTTGTTGTGAACCCCCCCTCGTATAGTCCTATAAGGGCGGTTTGGAACCCCCCTTGTAGAGGCCTATAGGGTCAATTTAGAACCCCTTTCATAGAGGCTTATAGGGGCAGTTTTGAACCCCCCTCGTAGAGGCTTATAGAGGCAGTTTGAAACCCCCCTCGTAGATGCCTATAGGGGCAGTTTGGAACCCCCCTCGTAGAGGCTTACAGAGGCAGTTTGAAGCCCCCCTCGTAGAGGCCTACAGAAGCGGTTCTAAACCCCCCTCGTAGGTACCTACAAGGGTGGTTCTAAACCCCCCTTGTTGTAACATACAAGGGAAATTTTGAACCCCCCTTGTAGTGACATATGAAGGTGGCTTAGAACCCCCCTCGTAGAAACATACAAAGACAGATTGAAACCCCCTCTATAGCCATAATAAATCATAATAAAATATATTTTATTAAAAATACCAATATTACAATATCAATAGGGTATGGAGGAATCAAACCACCAACCTCCTGCTTCTAAAGCAGGCGCTCTACCATTGAGCTAGCACCCTTTAAGAATTAGGGAGATGAGCAATATTAACACCCATATTGCATTATTTTTAAGTCTAAGAAAAGACAATAAGAATGTTCATGAGATGATTGTAACAGGATATCCACATGTACCCAAATATCTACAGATTATCATGCAAGAGAAACCTGCTCTTTGCAATCCTCACAAGGCATAAGAACTATAATTCCAAACTTTTCAATTACTTACTAAAACAACAAAAATGCTAAAAAAATTTGCATACAATTTGCAGACACAAATTTCGATCATGTGATATGCATTTCATAACATAGTGCATTGATTCTTATTGTAGACATGACATATTGATACAGCTAAGGAGCTCAATAGTTTGTGCATGGAAGGCCAATATTCAAGACGAATCATCTTCCTTGTTTGTCTCTTCCACTATGAGAATTTATGTACTTTGTTCAATATAGACAATTTGAATAAACTAGAAGACGAAACATTTGTATCTCTTAACTAGATGATAAATGCCATATCATGAGATTGTGAATACTTGAATAGTCGGTTGCTTGAATAATTTTCTCAACTTCAAGTTGTCCATACATTGTCATACATTTTCATAAACTTAATGGGAATTTGGAGTTGATTCATTGCTAATATATACATGCTAATGTTTATGTGAATGAATATATTCTTTTTTGTCTGGGTTCACTAATATTTAATTTGAACAATATAGTGAATAAGCAATCTATTTTTGGGTGTATGTCGTGATCCCTACTCATCGGTTGGCTCAGCAAGAACAAATGGCTCCTAAACTAGTCAATAAAAATACAAATGGCTTACCTCATGTATTAGTGTTGCAAAAAGTAATGTTTCAGCCTCAATTGTTAGATGTGGAGGTGCTACATTTACATGACTTGAACAAATAATTTACTTTTACCTATTAAATGAAATACTTTTGCCCAAAAATAAGTTTTTGAAGAATGAAACTATGGCAGATAACTTTCAATTGAACATGTTTGAGATGATACATAAGCATGCAACTTACCTGCAACTGCACGGCCCCATTGATCATGCTCACATGCCACAGACCAAGCCAGAGTATTCTCAGTCATTGGCCTTGTCGTTACTAGGAGTACTAGATCAGCATTAGCAACAACTTCTGCAGATGCATATACAATTAGTCAAGATAAGTAGTTTGTCATGGATTGGCAGAAACATAACAACAATAATTGCACTTCAAAAGAGTAGTGTCATCGGTTGAAAAAAATACCAATAATTGAGCTTCAAAATACATATAATTCTAGGCACCTAAATTTCTAGAAAAGGGCAGGAAGGGTCCACAGCATATCCCACATCCTTACACAAAAAGTTCACCTTACAAGTAATATAATTCATGAATGGAATGCAAGAAAATGACAAAGGAAACCCATCTTCTTACCATCAACATACTACCCAACAAGCAACTCTTTGAACCATATAATACAATTAATCTGACCATAAAATGAACTCATCACGAGTTGCTATACAACAAGCCACAATCATATTTTGTGTGTTCTAAATTCTAATAGGGAATCTAACTAAACCACCTTTGGTATAATTGTATTATCCCTTATTGAAAAAATCAACTCATTGTCCCACTAGAAAAGAGCACCAACAAGATATGCTCTGATGGTTGAAGGGGAAATTCAAGGCCACCTTTCAGTGGTATAGGATTGCAATGATCCCTCTATCTAATTCAATATTTTAGAACCTTGAAAATAATCACTTGAAACTATTCCTCTCTGGAAATTTTCAATTTCGTCTTGTGTGCCCAAATCAAGTGCTTTTGCTAGCTTTCTAGCAGGTATAATTGAATCCTCTACTCCTTGTCAAAATTTGGTGTCATGGTATGCCGTGCATCTCTTGCAAGTGAAACACCCCCCAAGGTTTAATTTAGACCCATAATAGGACACAACCATATATCCAATAATGGAGTTCTCACAAAATATTCATCTGGTGTTCAAATAACCCAAGACAAGGACATGCTTCAAGCATCTCACATAGAAAAAAGAGAGTCAAAGATCAATCATCCGTTTCTACAGTAAAAAAGAAAATAGGTTTCTCCTAGTTGTAGCTATCTCCCAGCAGCAATAGATAGTACTTCCTCTTGTTGTAGAAACCTATGTGCAACAACTTTACTCCCATCAGTAGCTTTATTGGATATTATTGATTTTGTGGTCTCTAAACATTTTGCAGAGAATGCTTCAAACTCCAAACTTTCTGATCCAACCTGTACAGCAACAATTCCACCTGCAAAGTCCAACTGATATGGACTCTTTTTAGCAACTGCACCAGAGGTGTCTTTTGGATTACATGCATCACCATTAGATAACTGTAAGTGCGGTTTACTTTGAATATCTTCAGTCATAAAGTCTTATTTATTATATTCAACAATAATGTTTTGACAAAGTTCCAAAGATTGTTGATCCAAGTCACTTTTTTGGCTGCATTGATCCTGATGAGGTCTGAAAGAGGATCCATCCTTCTGTTGTACTAGCAACAGCAGATTTGAAGAAAGTCCAGGGTTTAAATTCAGCCTCAGTTGAGATGCTTGAGATGGACTGGATGGAATACGACTTTTAAAGACAGTATCAACTTTCCTATGGGAAGGTGAAGGAATGGTACAAGGCGAAGCACAGCCATAGTTAGGCCGGATAGAAAGATTTACAGATGTGACTAGTACCCTTCCCTTGACATACATATACCCTTTGGTTACCGCTTATACATCGAACCTTAAATAGTAAAAAAAACGGCTAAAACGGACTCATTCACTCAATAAAATATCCTTTTTCAAAGGGAAGGTCGGGGCCCCTCATCGGTTGGACGATAAGAGTGGTTGCTTCATAGTGCTGGAACACATACAATATAGTGTGATCTACACCTCCCTGGCTCTACTAGCGGGAAAGGGCATTGTATAAGGGCTGACTAAAATGCTCTCGATTCGTCGGAATCCAGTAGAGCAATTTTTGTCAAAATCACAATTTGGAGTGGTTAGATCGCAATTTCGGCGATCTGGGTTGTTTTAAAATTGGGTAATTTTTCTAATTAGTCTAGAATAGACAATCCCAATTGTTGAAATTACAAAAATGCAAAACTGCAATTCCCAACCAGAATTTTAACCAGTTTTAATCCCAAAATCGCCCGAAAAGCGGGGCATTTTGGTTGTATTTTATCATATGCGGTGGGAAAGATTCCTGGAATCGATTGAAACTGGGGCCTTATTTGTTCAGGTGTTTTAGGATGAGGTGAATCAATCTCAACCCCATCATTATTGAGGTTATTAGACAATTTCTTTAAAATATCGAGGCAGGCAATGGAAAATATTTAAATATAACTCGTTAAGGGTTTCAGATGGGTTATATGTCATTTATAAAAGTTGGGGATGGGATAATGAAGTTTTATTTGTAGAATGTATAGGCAGAGGGATGATTTTGAAAGAGGCCAAATAGGAGAATCACATGATTCTGTCATGGATTTGGTTATTGGGTTTAGTGGCCATTTGGGTGGTTCCCAGACTGGTTCTTCGGCTAGAAAACCAGGGCTAAAGAGTACCACGTTTGCAAAATTTCTCAGACAAGATCAGGACTTGATAGAAATCACTTAGATATTAATGATGATTATGTTGCCATCAACAGTATAAAAAATAAAGCTAAGGTGGCAGAGGATCCAGAAATGCCATTTTTAGCTAGGAAATTGGAGACAAAAGCTTCGTTTGGTTCCTCGGTCATTAATTTAAAAATAAAACAGGTTTCACATGAGCTCCAGAGAATTACATCCCTGTCTTCAAGAAAAAACCCATCCCCAAGGGAGAATAAGACAGTAACAGGAGCAAAACATGCATTAAAAGGATTAAAATTTATCTGCAAAACTGCTCATAATGTTGACCAGCACGCATTTTGAAGAGATTTGATGACCTTGCTGTTAATGGTCTGCTCTCACGTTCAGATTTTGGGGCCTGTATTGGTAGGAAATTTGTTTCTTGAGAAGAGACCCAAGATTCATCAGTGTGAAAAATCATAACAAGCCTGAAGACAACAACATATATTCATTTGATTAGAGTAGAAAAAAGAATGTTAAAGTAAACCAACCGTATCAAAAAAGCCAATTTTCTGTGATGGCATTCTTAATCCCGATGGCCTAGATAGATTAACTCTTACTTGACTGCTCCCACTACTACATGAATTATATTTGTTAACTGAATCTCTAGGAGTAATGCAAGCCATATTCAAATCATCTACATATGGCCTATGCATATTAGCTAAAGTTGCCTCACTGGCTACTAGTACTCTATACTGGAGTCGTTGTCTTTGCAGACGACCTTCTGAAACCTGTTCATATTTAGAGAATCCCACATCTATGGAAGATGAACTCTGATTGTCACAAGAAACATCATTTTTGTTTGACTTTGATGGGATGATGGTTGAGCTGGTAGAATGTCTCGGAGAGCTTTGTTATGAGGAGTTGAACCCTTTGGTTCACCTTTCAGAAGCTATAATTGAGTATCTGGACCTTGCATTTTCTCTTGATATTCTGAAGGATCGGTCTCTTCTGGAGGAAAATCTCGAGGAACATGTAAAGGAGGGACAACTTGTAAAGGAGAAACACATTGTGCATCTTCAACAACATTGGTTGACACTGCTGATTCAGGAAGAAAATATGCCATAAGCTCTTTTGTTTCAATAGAGTTTGGTACAGCCTACTCCCAAAGCTGAGCCTGGCCTTAGGATGGAACATGAGCTTAACCCTAGCCTTGTGCCTGACTTTTTGCTTGAGCAGCAGCTTGAGAATGAGTCTTGTTTTCAGCCTGCATGAGGGCTTCAACTTCAGCATGATTTTGAGCTTGACTATGAGCTTGAACATGGGCCTGAGTTTGAAATTGGGTGAACATTTGAGCCTATCCTTGGGAATGGGACCGATTATGCATCTGAGTATCAAATGGAGCCCAAGTCTGTGACTATGCCTGGACCTGGAATCCACCTCCAGCTTGTTGTTGAAGGAAGGTTGGCCTTAGCACACACCTTCAATCTGTAACACCAGCTTATACCCTAGCCTATGCAAGTTTGATTTGTAACCCCTCCTAAGATAGCCAAATCACAAGACAAGCTACAAGGCTAAAATATAAAATAAACAACAAGGGAAACTCATGGAGAAACATTCCAAGAAGATGCCTCGACTTAATCAGAGAAAATGAATGCAATGATTTTTACCTTGTTGAGAAATTCATGTTTGTTACTCTATGGCATGTAGTGCTTTAAAGGGGTGCTGATTTGATGCTTTTTTGGGGGCCCCTAGCAATAAAAAGTGATAGCAGTTGTAAAGAGGCTCCTAGGTCCGAAGATGTGCCAATTTGTATGCCGTTTTCTAAGACTAGGTTTGTTGTAGCATATTATAAGACTGTTTCTACATAGAAGCATGATCAGCAAGTTCAGACAACAAATTCAGATAAAGTAACATCCTTTGTTTGCTGGTTTTAATGCTTTCATAACTGAGTTCTGATCAAGCTAGCATTAGAAAGAAGACCTTTCCTTACTTGGAATCACGTGTTTCTAGATAGGGTCTGGGCAAGTACACCAATAGGGCGCTGGTTGGAGAGTAGTCTTGTACACTATGCCAAAGTAATGGTTGTCTACTATGATGCCATCTTTTAGATGTTGAATCCAAACCACATAGATAACATGCAAGAGGATACATAACATGGTTATGGAGGGAAGTAAAATGACTAGGATGCAATAAGTAATGAAGATGTTAGCTTGAAGGTTTGTAGGGCACATTTTATTTAGCAAATTGAGGATCATTTGAAAGCTCATCTCCAGCTGGGTTGAATTTTCCTGCTTAAGAGGAGACAGGAAGCATCCAACCAAATAAGAAGTATGAAGACTTGAAATAATTGAAGAAAGAAAGGATGTTTTTCTGTTCAGGTATGTAACTTCAGTGCTATATTTTCTTTCTTGGGAGGATTGATAATTTTCATATCTTTCCACCCATCTTAGGCATATAAGAGGGTATTTCATTTGGGCCAATTCTGGACCTTTTCAAGACATAGAAGCAGTGGTTTGAGCATTTTTAAGATCTGGATCTGAAACTGAGGGAGTATCCTTTAGAAGGAATAAAGTGGTGGCTAACACAGGATTGACAAACGAAGCTCCAGACTTTGAATATTGACACCATTTCATGACCTGTCCTACAACGTGTGTTAGGTTGCGTAGTTACTTGGAGAGGGCTGAGCTCCAGGGCTTATATATACATATGGCTAATATTGTTTCAGATTAGCATGCAAAAGGTCATGATAGGCCATACAATTGAAGGTACCTTTCCCCATCAATTTTAAGGTGCTTCTGAGCAGGTCGAGGAGGCATCTAAACCAGCAGAGATCTAAATTATCTATGAATCAGAACTGTTTGAATGGAAAGAATTATATGGCAATCTTATCAACAGAATTATGTTTTAAATCTCCTTAAATCTGTAAAGGAGTGTGCTCTACTTCTGTGTATGATGATAAGACATTTGCTGTTGTACATGGGTGTTATCAGCATGACAAAGAAGGAATTCCAAGTAGTTCATGGGTTTGTATTTAAGTCTCATATTTATAAGGTCTTGTTTTATTAAGTCTCATAATCCAACCAAACAATTTAAAATATAAATAACTAAAAAGCAAATATTAAAATATATTATTTTAAAATAATATTTTATATTTGTGTTTATGGTTTGGTTATGTTTTAAACAGGATGGTTTTGTCTTATTCCATATTCCAAACTCCACGTAAGTTCTTTCCTTTTAAAGATTGGCATAAGTTCTTTCTTTTTAAAGATTGGCTTATTTGTTAAAGTTTTGGATATGTAAAAATTAAAAAAACCTTTTGTCTTTTTTTAAATTCAATACCATTCCATGTCAAACGAGAGTCGTCTTCAAACAAATCGTTGAGAGCACCAAGCCAACATCCACATGGAAAGTTTTGGATATGTAAAAATTAAAAAAACCTTTTATCTTTTTTTAAATTCAATACCATTCCATGTCAAACGAGAGTCATCTTCAAACAAATCGTTGAAAGCACCAAGCCAACATCCACATGGAAGCACTCTAGCCAAAGAGCAAACGAAAAGCCCAGTCACACCTTTGTGCACAACGCGTCAGCTTGAAATTAAGGCACTTGTGCATATAAACTATATAGTATTGCTTGTCCCTTTGCATGGGGGATTATTCCCATTTACAAAACAGAAAGCCCAGGTGTGACGACTTAAACAAGCAGGCGTCAAAAAGGAGTACTCACATCAAGCACAGAAGAAAGAAACAAACACCCGAGTTCTTAAGAGAAGATTGATGGAGAAGCGTTTTCAATAGCCACCCAAAATTGTTGATCTTATGTTCAAGCTCAAATCTTCAAATAAGTTTTAGTGATCACCTTATGAATTGACTGTCATTCTCATAATACATGAAATGATACTGCATAGAGTACTCCCAAATAGCAAAATGGCTTGAGTTTCTTTGCCGCTGGTTTTCTTTGGCTTAACAATTCATCACTAAATAAATATCATAGATAATCAAGCTCAAAATTGAAGCTTTATGAGTCTAAGTGCCAGAGATTGCGTTCAGTATTAAACACCAAATATCAAGCTCGATGACAAAGTTCATTTGCAATTCCTTAGCCAAGATAAGGCTGAAATAGATGTGATGTGTATGGTAGAAATGATTGAAAAAGTTCTATGATCCAAGGGTGAAGTTGCATCTTCTAGATTGGATAGGCTTCTATCCGGTGCTCTAAATCGCATAGCATATGATGTGAACAATACTCTGTTCCCAAAAGGAATGTTAAAGCAATTTCCAGGAAGCTGTCTCTCTCTAATTGATGATGACTGGACTCTGGAGTAAGAGGTGATTTAGTGAACTTCACCCATGTATCCTCATTACTTGGGCAACAAGGGTTGGAAGGAAAGTGCGTTCCTCGTATGGTTTCAGTTTATTAGGAAGAGGCTCGGTAGAAAACCAACTCAATAAATTAGTTTCCAACATTCAATGAAGACAAATTCAAAGATAAATCTTCAGCTAGAGACATCTATGCAAAAATTTACTCGAAGCTTTTGAAAGTAAGGTACAGGAGTTCATTGGGGACGGGTTGGAAGTCAAAGGGACATAAGTGGCAAACCATGTGTTGTCACTAGAGTTCACGCTCCAATTTGTGCTCAACCTGTCGAACATTCACTTGAAAGACCATGAATGTTAAGAGTTTAAAATCTTTATGGCATAATATTCACTCCACAAGAAAGGGCGTCTAGTCATACTACAGTACAGGAACCAAGAACCAAGGATGCATTAAAATGTCAAATTAAAGTAAAACGCCAAAAAGAAAGTGTTTACGTGCCCATCCAAAGCGATTTCTATATCATTTCCTTCACAATGTGTAAAGCAGGAACAGTTTCCAGGTCAAATCCAATTGCCAGCAAACTATGAAGGCGTCGGTTTTTGTATCTTCATTTTTATTTCCTCCTTTGAGAGTTCTCGGCATCTGTTGTTGAGATGATTATTTTATTCATTTGCATTGGCGGGTTGTTCTTCAAGGTTTTTCTGAGCAGCTGGAAGTATCAATGATGTTTGTGTAATTCGGTGAATGGATGTCAGTATGAAAAATGTCTATTGAGCTGACAGTGGAGATCTTCTTGCAATCACAAGTGACAGTTCATTATATATTTTAAAGCACAATCGTGAGGTTGTTTCTATGTATCTGGATAGTGGTAAGCCAATTTATAAGCAGGGAGTTAAAGATGCATTTGAACTTGTCCACAAGATAAATGAGCGGGTTCAGACTGGAATTTGGGTTGGGGATTGTTTCATATACAATAATTCAACTTGGCGTCTTAATTATTGTGTTGGTGGTAAAGTAACTACCATGTTTCATTTGGATCGGCCCATGAATTTGTTAGGGTACATTGCAAGTCAGGGCCGAGTATTTTTTATTGACAAAGAGTTCAATCTGGTGGGGTACACATTGCTTCTTAGTTTGATAGAGTACAAGATGCTTGTTCTGTGTGAAGATCTGGATAGGGCGAACGAGATTCTTCCCACAATTTAACAAGTCTGGCTAATTTTCTGGAGCCTTGCGGTATGTTGGATGAAGCACTTGAAGTGGCCCTGGATCCTGACTAGAAATTTGATCTAGCAATTCAACTTGGAAGGATTGAAGTAGCGAAGTCAATTGCAGTAGAAGCACAAAGTGAATCGAAATGGAGAACTAGCTATGTCTGCTGGAAAGTTAAATTTAGCAGAGGAATGTCTAAGCCATGGCAGATCCATTTGCATATGAAGCTACAGGGAAAGAGCATATGGAAGAAGTAGTTAAATTTACTTGTTGAATGGATCATGCTGAACGGATCTTTGAGGAGATCCAAGCCCGCAGGTGCCGATATGGTTTCTTCATTGAAGTGTTATGAAAAGAAATAAAATCAATAGCAGGTTAAAACATTGTACAAGGTATTCACACGAGGTTTACATGACATCTGGCAGCAAAATTTGGAAACGGATACAGAGCATCATGTGATCTTATCCAGAAGTTTCTATATAGATTCTCAAACTTTTATTTTTTTATAGATTGAGATTTCTCCAAATGGAAAACAGAAACGATTGAACATGAATCGAATTTTCCAGATTTGAAGGCTGAGTTTTGCATTCGAGGACACATCACTTAGCAGTTACAGATTTTTGAGGGTGATTGGAGCTGAGATGGCAGTCAAAAGTATTAGCTGGTAGATAATCGAAGTCTTTCCAGATCATTTGTAACTAAATTTAAAAGTTAGGCAGTAGCTTATTTTGGTATATTTTTCTCTTATAAATAGGCTAATCTGTAATGGGGTAGAGGGGAGTGAGTAGAGATCCAGCCGAGGGCTGTGAAGGTTATGGAAATCACATCTTGAACTAGTTTGCAGGCATGTGTGAATTTTTCCTATGTTAATTTTTGCAGAAATTGATTGTTTATGAATTAAGATATGATCTTCGAGCCTATTTTGTTTTAATATATGAAGTGTATGTCTTTGGTATTCTGTTCATATGTGGTCTAAATTCCATGTTAAGATTCTTCCAAACAGCGTATAACTATGCCACCATCATGAAATAATTTCTGAGCTCTTGTATTCATAGTTTTAAGATCACAGTCATTTTCTGTCCATGTATTCCCTGCTAACTGATTATTGAGTTGTTTGATTTTTGTTATATACTCATATGCCACCAGAACATCATAAAAATTACTGAGTAGATGTCTGATATCTACCATCTAAGATTTCTCTAAGCTTTACCCAAGCAGTCAGGTTCAACTTTTGGGATAACACCATGTTAAGGGCAGACTATCCCTCGAATATTCTTAACGTTCATTTCCAAATTTACAGAGAATCAATTAACAACTGGAAGTTAAGCAATCGTTAAGAATTTGCTAAAATGAGTATCGATCCCGAGCTTCTAGGACAACATATCAATACAAATAATTTGCAACAAATCAAGTCCCAAGTTTCAAAACTTAGCCTTTGAAAGTGGCAGAATGTGCTTATGGAGCTGCTACAACAAGATAAAGGAAGAATGTGCTGAGATAAATGCATGGTTGAATGTGCTTATGGAGCTGCTACAACAAGATGAGGAGAACCAGAGAAGTGGATGGAATATGAGGAAAAGGGTCCAATGGCCTATTGAGAGATTATTGGCAAGGAAGATGATACGAAAACTGAGACACAAATCGAAGGAAGAACTCAGGGCAGTTGAGTATGAGGAAGCAGTTCAAATATGTGAACCTGAGCAAGGAGAAATTATTGGAGAGGATTATAGTGGATATGTTGATGGGAGACATGATGATAGTCTCATTGAGTATATGGGATGGTCAAATCAATGCAAGGAAAGGATGCTTGAAGCATCAATAGAGATTCAGGAATATTTAGTTTTTCAAAATAATCATTTGTGTGTGATTGTAGGTGATGAAGATAGACAACCTCTAGAAGTTGTCATAACATTGTCTCATGAAGACGATGTCAAAGATGTTTGTGGATCTAAAAAGGTAGAGGTGATTGTCAGTTGCCAAACTGATTATGTGTATGCAGGAGATGTAGATCATGGAGATGTACAGCCATGTACAACTGCCATAAAGGAAGATGATAATGCAAAATTATCCCAAGGAGACAGAGTTAAAGGGATTGCAGGAGGAGGAAAGCACATAGTTCCTATAAATTTTGATGAAGAGAAGGATAGAGATGCTGATGAGAGGTCTATTGAGGATCTCAAAAACTGTTTTGCAGAACCTGATCAACATGGAAGGTTGAAAGTGAAGGCATCAACTGAAGTTGAAGAGCCTTATGGTTTTAAAGCTAATGAATTTTGTTTAACTTCAGGTTGCACAAACAAGGATAGAAGACAGTTACTAAATATTGTCATGAAGGTGGAATAAAATGAAGATAAAGTAGGGATAGTGAATGAATAAGCTAAGTTTCCTTGTGGAAACAAAATTTCCTTTATTTGTTAAAGGTAAATACAGAGGGAGCAATTGACTTGACAAACAATATGGAAACTCAAATCAGAGTTAAAGATTTTGAGGAAAGCAACAGTGAACCTATTGTGCAGCAATGGAGAAAAACTTTGGAAGTATTGGATACTTCTAGGAAAGTGTATGTTGTAGTGGAGAAGGACATCCAGATACAAATGTTTCAGCAAAGAGACAGGATGGAGAGGAGATTGATGAGTTGTACAAGATTATGCAAAGTGACAAGAAAATATATTGCAAAAAGAGAAAGACAGTCAGCCATGAAGAACAGTTGCTGGTACAAGTCTGCAGCAGCAGGGAAATTGAATATGATCAACTACAACATAAGATGTGGGATCCAGGAGGCTTGAATATTAAAGGCACGTGACCATGAGGTCATGGTTATTTTCTACCTTGGGAGTCTGATGCAGGTGCATATTTCTCTCACCGAGAATCTATAGTCTGAGTAGACCTAGGGTCTTATTATTAGTCCTTCAATTATAAATTTATTTGTAAAATATGGAAATTCTCCATAGTTCATAAAGTTGGTTTTGGAAGGTTCTAGAGGAATGAAGTGTCAGTTAAAGAAGTAGTGAGTCATTGTGTTAGTTATGAGCCATAGAAATGAGGTGTCGATATGAATAGTGAGTTATAGTTTCGAATCTCTATTCTTAGGAGCAGTTGCATATTTATAGGAATTAGTTGCAAGAGTATAGGTAGTTGTTTTGTGAGCTAGAAGTGAAGGATTCCTTGTATAAAATGTAAGCCTGTGGGCAGGTTTAGGGTGGCCAAAATGAAGGTAAATCAGGCCAGGAAAGGGAGGAGATTCCGAGTAGAGATGTATGTACTGATTTTCAATTTAATGAAATAGAATTTCCTGCTATTTGTATTGTCTCTGTGTGAAATCTACGAATGAATTGGAAGAGTTACTTTATTTGCATGAAGTATGAAACTAATAATAAGTTCGGTTATTGATATATTATAGATCTTATGCAAGAATTAGAGGCAATTTGGGTTTTTGTGTATGTGAATTGAATTGGATCCGAGTTAAGGTTGGGCGCTAGTAATAGAAGTAAATTGAGCAAATAATTGTGCCAGAGCATTGGAAAATGATGAGGAGAGATCATATTAAAAATGTTCAAACCTATGATCTGTAATGTGTGGGAATCACACATTGGAAGTCGTTACAACAATCTCTACATCGGAAGCAAAACAGAGCTGCAATATTGGATGGCATAGTATTTGTTTTGCGTTGAATCATTGATTAGGTCGTAGGAAATTCCTGATGTCTGGAGTTGATGCAAAGTGAGGAAGTCATGATAAGCATCCCTGTTCAGAAATCGTGAAGAAAGACAATGAAATTGTAGTGGTGAAGTGTTGCTTTGATCTGGTGGAGGTTATCAACGTTGTTGTAATCAAGTAATAGACAAAAGCTGAGAACATGCTTAGAAAAGGCCAAATCCATTCCATATCGTTGAATGAAGATCATACCTTCAAGTGAAAACCTTGCAGTCATGGAAACGATGAGACATGGCCTAAATTGATGAAGGAAAACATCCTGGAGGAAACGTTATCTTGGCGAGATCAACGTATGCACATTCAGTTTTGAAGGAATGAAGTAAAGCCTCAGAAGTTCTATTGAAAGTCAATGCAAACTCTAGCTCCAAATTGGTGGTGAAAATGATGATAGATATTAAAGAAGAATGATCCCATAGATATTTTTGTCATTGACAATCCCAAGGACCAGGTAAGCATTGGAGCAATTGATAATGCGTTAATGCATATCCAGCACCACTACAGATAGATCTAAAACATAAAATTCCCATATCCATGTTATCAAGAGTGAGGCTTTTGAACTGACAAGAATAGTTGGAAGCTAAATAGCCTGCTGGCTATTTGGCCAGCATCACATCATCTCCCCTTAAAGATTTTGGGAAGTAAGAAAACACTAACAAAAATAAATAACTCCCACAAATTGTTCATTAGTTGTAGCTAAAGCTTGGAGGAAGACAAATTATTTTCCTTTGCAATAATCTCTTTGGAATTGGGTCTAGGTAATAGACTCCCAACAAAATCAATGGATCTACTATCTTTTCTTTGAAAGCACTGGTTTTTGTTCAAGATTATGCAAAGAGCTTGATTTTTCCCTAAATCAGTAAACACCAAACATACTCGGAGAGAGCCTGAGATTATGCAGAGAACCTAATATAATGCAGAGAGCCTGGTTTTTCATGCATGCAACGAGATTCGATTTCGATCCTTTTGATGGTGAACCTTGTTTCCTCCAACTCTCTGCGAATATCCTCCTTTTCTCGATCTCTCCTTTTAGATTCTGTAGATCCATTCATCCAATTACACCAAAACAAAAAATAACATAAACCCAAATCCAATCATCATGTTTTCATACATTCCACAATTAATCTAATCCAAAATTCAAACCCAAAACCCAACTTACCATTTGAAGGCGGACCGAAGAATCTCTGCGTGGCTCGCATCACTGAAACATGGCGATGTTTGATGGATTTGAATGGTTAAAGGAGGGTTTGAAGTGTTATTGATTATGACAATCTCTTCGGAGAATTTTGGGATTGTAGGGAGAATAGAGTTTCTGCTGCCATGAAAATGGAAATTGCAAGCGTTAAGGGAAATGTAGAGAAATGAGTGGGTCTAAATGTAGGAGGAATAAGAGATGCACTCTCTTTCTTCGAATTATCAATTTGAAAATTTAGAATCCTCCCTGCCATAAAAAAAATATATATATATTTCCTTATTTTCAGCTCTTTTTGAGGTGTCTAAATTATTATAATATATATTAATGCTAAAAGAATGTAACCTATGTGAAAATGGAAACTAAGGTTCACAATGCATTAAATTAAGAGAGTACATTATCACATCAATTAAAACTAAAAGATCAATCATTTAAGGAGGATTCTTTCTTTTATTTTTAATTTTTTTTTATAATTTCGGCCACAAATTCATGGATGGTCAGAAATGCAAGTTTTAATCATTTAAATTGGAGTGGGGAGGTTTTCTAATGAAAATGCAGGTTTCTAAATCCATGGACAAGGATAAATATTGTCCCTGATTAGTGACAACAAGGATGCACACATTGTCACTCATTGACATGGATGAGATTTCGAGCTACACGAAACAGTGTGATGTGGATGCAAGGAGGATCGGCTGCAGTTAGTGTTCCAATCTCATGTTGATGAAAAACACTGATGGATTTTTCATACTGGAGATCCCACGCAAGTAAGAAGTTTAGGTGAAGACTTAATTGCAATTAGTCTTCCTACTTCCATGGATCCTTCACCCCCCGCTTTAGACTACGGGTTGAATAGATAACAATTGACTCATGTATATAAACAAAAAATTATGTCTTCTCTTTACAGTGCGGGATAGGTTATGATCGATTAAGAGTGAATATATAACTATATTATGTACAACTTTAGAGTGGAATCAATCCCTGATCTCCGATGAAATGACGAGGATCTCCTGTTTTGATCTCTAGAATCAAGGTTGACCATGATAGTCCGATGGAATCTCATTGATTATCCAATGATCTGCTCTATGGAGTAAATGATAGTCGAATTCTAGATTGTCCTTGTAGTGTTAATGATGAGATTTATGACTTTGTACAAATGACATCACTTATTATGTAAGATAATATAATTTTATTGATGCCTAACGAATGACCAAGAAGAATGTCGATGGGGCTAAAAAATACAATCTAGTGTGACCCATGGGAAACTGAGGTTGAACAAGAGCAAGAGGACGAATATCTACAAGAAACCATGATCTCTCGATACTCTTACACGCACTAAAACAACCAACCATGATTCCACTATTTCCTAACAATAGAAAATCCAATTATTAGTTCACCAGAATATACTCTACTTCAAAACATGAATAAATGAAGTATATTTGGTAGTGGGGATAGAAAATGAAATCTTTGCATGAACATAATTAAGAGAAACATTATAAAGGCATGGAAGTATATCACCTCAATTGTATTTAATGTGATCTTGAATCTTCTTTCCATGGGGATCCTTCCTCACTTTGGACTTACTTCAATCCAACAACATTCTTGCAGTTATTTGTTATTCAATATTCATTACAAGCACTGAGAAGATGGTTAATGAATGATTTATCTAACTCCACATCATGCTTCATGCATGGATTCTAAGGTGCCCTTGGTGAAAGGAATACGAAAGGAAGTCACATGGAGGAGGAAAGGTTAGTACGCTGGCAGCTTCCCCTTCCGTAGAAATGACAAATCCTCACAAGAAGATGGCGGATGTGGGACAAAGAAAAGAGTCACTCATTCAGTTGGAAGATCGAATAGTCAGTAAGGAGTCATTCGTTCTGTTGGAAGAGTGAATGGCGGTGATGGAAAAGGTTGTAGAGTCAGTGGTAGTGAGCTTGGAGAATCTCACCACATTCTGCAACACCATGGAAGAAAAACAATGTGGAAAGATGGTCGAGCTAGCTGCCACTCAAGCATGTGAAGGAGTAACTTTGGTTGCAAATGGGTTGGTTTAGTTAGACGATCTGGAATCTTAGAGGTTGTTTGACAAAGGAAATGGCACAATTAGAAACAACGTGCCACTCCTTCTATACCTAATAAGTCAGAAGGCTGCGAATGAGCAGAGGCCGAGTAAGAGTTTGGATGATGGAAGGTGGCACCATATCCCTTCCTCCTCTACTTAAGCGAGCCTTGGGGCAAGGTATCAAACTTTGGCGCAGGTAGGAAGGCCGCGGTTGCGTTGAGTGAAGGGCGTTCTAAAACGAAGCCAAAGATGGGTGAAGCATGTAGGTTTCATCCTACTACAACAAGCAGTCGCCAAGTTTATGAACTCAAGTGGAGAGGACAAAGAACATAAGATCGACAAACCTCAGTGGACAGACTGATCACCCAGATGGTGTAGGAGACGAAGGGAAACCGAGACCAATGGACTAGCAAAGGGAAGCACGTGGAATGGGATTGAGCAGCAAAACCTGGCATAAGGTAGTGTCAACATGTTTTGGAATCAAGGGTATTTCAAATGCTTTGTCAAAGATGGAAAGCACTTCAGGTGGAGGAGGGTGTAATGGCCTTTAGAAAGCGCACTTAGCGACATCACCTTCATGCCCATGGGATCCTAGCATTCCTTCCCAAGATGGTTGGCTTGGGTGCCTGCCATGGAAAGATGCTTTGGTTGGTGGACACGGTGGCTTGGCGAAGGGGACGCCTTGCCCACGCAACCAAAACATCAAAATGGAACAAGTGGGGCATGTGGACCATGTATGGGTGTCAAAATGATCAAAATACTGGTGGGACTAGGATGGAGTATAGGAATATCCTAACAGCTTTCATATTCAACCTAAATTTATTTCCAGGTCATGTTCTTGGCCTAAAATATGCTATGTTTGGCTCAAACGAACACTCTGGAGATTCTGAGGATTTGTTAGGATAAAAGACAGAATCTGGTGCTTTCTCATCAATGGGATGCATTATTGAACTGCAATTGAACTCTTCAGACTTCTTTTGTTCCATTCTTCTAGGTGTTTGTATATCTGTCTCTTTTTTAGGTAACTCCTCTTCGTGGTGGCATTCTTCATTTTCAAACAAGATCTCTGCCTCTGTACAATCGGAAATGACCTCTTTTCCAGAAGGATTTTGTTTTCTTTTTCCCTTCTTCTCTTCCTTAGATTCCACTTTAAACCCCGACCAATATAAAAAATGAGACCAAGTTCTCCCCTGCTTTTCTACTTCTTTAGAAATTAACAATTTATCAGGCCGTGGTGAAACATGTTGTTGGGAGAATCAGGATGATTCTTAACCCTGGATGCCATTTTACTTGAACTTTTCTGCAAGTAATCGGGTAGGTTTAATTTCTTGGTACCTGATATGTGCTGTAGCAGATGCATATGGTAACGGCATATGGTGGAGAACCTGCCTTCACACGTTACATATCTTTGATCAATTTGAGGAACATCCTGCCATTCTTTGATTAAAAAAGTATTTTGAATACCCTGGATCCAATTGGGATTTTTGTGCCCAGGTAGAAGAAGATGACTGAAATCTTCATCAATAAATTTCCTTTTGATACCATTTTTCTCCTTCAGGAATGATGCCAATAGCTTCTGCAATAGTTTCTTCTGTCACTACAAACTCAAGACCACCAATCTTCACTAACGATCCGTCAAAATTTTGACAAAAAGACCTTGTAACCCCTATGTGATATTCCCTGATTCTTTCAAACGTGGCATACCATCCAACTCCTTTCACTTTTTCAAGAGCTAATGGAATTTTCTGCATCCATTCAACGCTCTGGGGTTCAATCCTGAGCATGTGACCACTAGGACGAGGTTTCTTATCTATACCATGGCTGAAAACGAAACTGTAGAAGCAGCACTTGAAATAGAGATTTGAGAAGAAAGCATACAAAACCCTCTTTGCAATCAAACAACATGTTATCCTCCTGAACTGATATAGCAAATATATTTCAGGTTCAAAAATGATTGTAAAACATGGAGATGTACGAGCACTCCTCGAAGAACTAGCTTCAAACCATGATCAACTCATGATTGTACTCTGCACAAAAAACTAACTTCGGCCAACTGGCAGCGTGCATGCATTTAAATGATGAAATGCACTGCCAGCCTATGTCAAATATAATCAATGTATTTCTTTAGTTTCAAATTCTTTTGCATGAATCATGAACCAACTTTAAATGATCTATAGGAGCATAGGCCAAAACTAAATATCTGTAATTTCATCAGATATTTTGAAATCGAAACAATCCAAGCTTTAGGGAAATAAAGAAATAAGGGATAAAAATCTAAGATTAAGAAATAAACCTAGGTCAAAAACACAAAAAATGGCTTAACAAACCTTAGGATAAACATTAGCTCCAACTGGGGGATGGCATTTCCCTGTGATTTGCCAAGAACTGTAGACCAAGTCCCTTATTTTCTGATCCATTGGGCTATGGAGTCTTATTTGAACAAAACTGCAACTTACTGGTATTTACAATGTGAAAAGTCCCCTTGATATCTTATTTGGTATAAAAATGCTTTAGAAACCACCCATTAAATTGGCCCGCTAACTCATCACCCTCCAAATTCTAAAGAACAAATGTATTATTTTCCAAACTTCTAACAATTCTGAAAGGACCTAGCCATAGATGATCAAACTTACCATGCTTTTATTTATCATCCCTTCTTACATCCCACCTAAGTACTAGATCATCAGGAGAGAAATTGTTTTCTTTGACTTTTTTTATCAAAACTCTGTTTTATTTTATCTTTATATAGCTAAGATTTTTCCACAAGAAATTCTCTTTCTTGCTGAAGTTCAATCATTTGAAAAATTCTATGCTGTATCTCATTTGGCTCTTCAAGATTATCTTGCATAAATTTCATGATAGGAGACCCAATTGTACAAGAAAAAGTGCTTCAGTTCGATAAACAAGTTGGAAAGGGGAGGTTCCAATAGCCTTTTTTGTAGTGATACGATTAGCCCAAAGCGCATACTTCAACTTACTGTCCCAAGCCTTTTTATTTTCTGAGAGTAACTTTTTGATACCATTGACAATGTTCTTGTTTGTGGACTCTGCCAAACCATTACCCTATGGGTAATATGGAGTAGAATGTTTCAATGAAATCCCATATTTTTCATAGAACTATATCATTTTCTTAGATTTGAAGGCAGGAGCATTGTTTGTGATTAATTTCCTAGGGCAACCAAATCGGCTTAAAATATTTTATTCGAGAAAATTAATTATAACTTGATCAGTATCTTTTCTGGTAGGGCTTCTACCCATTTTGTAAAGAAATATGTTGCTGTCAAAATATACCTGTGTTGTCCACTGGAATGTGGATTGATTTCTCCTACAAAATCCAACCCCCATTGGCTAAAAGGAGCTTAAGTTGAAATAGGTTTGAGGGGTAACGAAATCAATTTCTGTTTACCTGCAAACTTTTGGAATTCTACATAAGCTCTTACATGAGAAAAGACATCTGAAAATATTTTGGCCCAATAATAACCTGCTCGCAGAATTTTAAAGGCTGTAGCCTTCCAATAACGGTGTCCACCACAAACTCCTTCATGCATTTCATTTGTAACAGCTTCAGCTTCTTCCTTATCAACACATCTGAGTAGAACACCTGTAGGATCTTTCCAAAATAGATTATGCTCATAAATACAGTAACTCATGGCTTTTAACTTCAAAGATCTTAATTTTCCTTTGTCTAAATCCGGTGGAGATTGTAGAAACAAAAGAAAATACACTATATCACCATACCAAACTAAATCAATATATTTCTAGAAAATCTATTCTTTTTCCTCTTCATGCTGGGACCTTTCTTCTTCAGATACTTCATTAAAAACAACATTCAATCCTAATGCTTGACAATTAGACTCTATAAGCAATTTAGCCAAACCTTGGCCTTTAACAAGTTTATTTGGCCTGATCTCAATATCGTATTCCATTATTTTTGCAATCCAACGACCCCTTTTTTCCTTCAGAATCAGGTTGAGTTAATATCTCCTTTACTGCTACATTTGGGACATAAGATGTAATTTTTGAATGCAGTAAGTAAATCCTAAAAAACTTAAGTGCTTTGACAAGCGCATAAGCTTGTTTCTCCAAAATGTTGTACTTCAGTTCTGAGTATCTTAAAACTTTACTAAAAAATGAAATGGGTTGTTCAAGACCTTCTGCATTCTTTTGCAATAATACTGCTGCTATACTGTCCTCTAAAGCAAAAGAAAAGGTATTAAAGTCTTTAGAAAAGTCAGGGCTTATCAAAACTGGTGCTTCTGTAAGTGCTTGTTTTATTCTTTCAAAAGATAATTTTGCTTATGGAGTCCATTTCACTTCTTGATCCTTTCTTAACATCTTAGTTATTTGCTTGACAACCTTTGCAAAGTTAGGAACAAACCATCTGAGAAAATTTATTTTTCCAATGAAGGATTGTATTTCTTTTTTGTTCCTGGGAATTGTGATTTTTAGAATTGCTTTTACACATTCTGGGTCAATCTTAATACCATCTACAGAGACAATATGACCGAGAATTTTCCTTCCTGCATGGAAAAATGAGATTTCTTTGGGTTTAGAGACAAACCAAACTTCCTACATTTTACAAAGGTTTGTTCAAGGTGCTTAAGATGATTCTCATCTGAATCTGATAAAACTATTATGTCATCAAGATAAATTACCACGAACTTCTGTCTTTCACCCACAAATGCTATGTCCATAGCCCTCTGAAAAGTTGCTCTTGCATTCATTAAACCAAATGGCATCTTATCGTACATAAAAGTTCCCCAGGGAGTAGTAAAAGCAGTTTTCTCCCTATCTTCTGGATGAACAACAATTTGGTTGTACCTTGAGAACCCATCTATCATTGATATCCTCTTAGATCCAACTACCTTCTGCAAGATCTGATCTATCTTTGGCACATGATAATTGTCTTTTAAAGAGGATCTTTTTAGATTACGAAAGTCAACACATAATATAATCTCACCATTTTTCTTTCGGACGGGAACTATATTTTCAACCCAAGTTGAATACCGAAGAGCCGGTACTATGATTTTTGCATCCAGGATTTTCTTTACTTCCTTTTCAATAACTAGTAATAATGCAAGATTGATTCTTCTGAGTTTTTGTCAGAAAGGTTTAGTATCTGGCTTTAGAGGGATCTTATGTTGAATAATGTCGGTATCATATGTTTTGAGATCCTCATACGACCAAGTAAATATATCCAAAAATATCTTAAGCAAACTAATATACTTCTTTTTATTCTCTTCTGTTAGCAGTTTTGACATTTTAATATTCCTAGGTTGACTTTCAGTTCCAATGTTGTAATCACTAACATTTTATTCAGAAGATTTTACAGCAGGTTTTGTTAATTTATCATCTTTAAGAAACAACCTCTCTAGTGGAACTAAACCTTTTGGAATGAAATTTCCTTTGAGTTCAATAATTTTATGATCAACAATTGATTGTTTAAAAAAAGATGGAAATTCATTTGCATCATCATCTTGTTCTTCATCATTTTGAGAATTTGAAAACTCACCTGTTAATTCCAAGAATTTCTTGATTACCAAATCATCCCGAAACACCCTCCAGTTCTTTATGTTATCAGGAATCGAAGGCCTATGACTGACTTCAATTGGATACCTTAGATGAGTGTTATGCAGGACTTTAAAAAATGTTGCTGCTAGAGCCAATGAGTCTGTTGTTTGATTTTGATCTCTAGGAATGAAGGAAATATTAAATGCTGAAAAAAAATTATCCATTAAATCCCATAATTCATTTCTGTAGACTTTTAACAGCTGTTGCTTTACCTTATATACATTTCTGACCTGCTGAACCACCAATTCGGAGTTGCCAAAAACAACCAACTGTTGAATTCCCAAATCTCCTGCAGCTCTTAGTCCCAGTACTAATGCTTCATATTCTGCTGTGTTGTAAGTTGTTTGGAATTCCAATTTATACATCAGACGAATATTTTCCCCTCCAAGAGAAATGAGAACAATTCCAACTACTGCTCCTTCCTTAGAGGAAGAACCATCAAAGTACATCTGCCGCAATTCATCTTGTTTTTTAGTATTATAATGGATTGATTCTTCCTTTTCAACTTTCAGAACACCAGATGTTTCTTCATTGTTTAAATGCAACATACATGATCCCAAGTCTTCTTCCACAGCATAGAATAGATGATTTGCTGGATTATTGCTGTCACTTACTAAGTAGGCTAATTGTACTTCTCTGTAACGCCTCATTTTTTCTCCTCCAAAGATTGGAATGGTACCATAGGATAAATCCATTTGTAAAGTGCCCCCCACTCTTTTTTCCCAGGATCTCGAAAGTAACATACCAAACTTGGGTGCAATATCTGCAACAACCACATCCATCATGATACTCTTCATAGGTAACTATGTCAAATCAACAAGAAGGTCTTTTATCACCCCTAAACACTGAACTGCTATTGAGTCAAAAGCAAATAAATCATGATAAGGTCTAATAATGCTCAGACCAAGGGCTTCCATAACAGTTTTAGGAATTAGGTTGTGAGAAGCTCCAGAGTCCAATAAACAATTATGTAGTAATTGCTCATGAACTGTTAGGTTAACATAGAAAGGAGGAAGGGAATCTGATTTCTTTTCAACTTTGTCAGGTGAGGAAGAACCAACAAAAATGGTAGGATGCTCATCATGTAGATTTAGAACATCAGAAGGGATTTCATTAACTTGTGTTTTTAGCATCCTACAGGAAGGGTCTCTAAATGATGGAATTTTCATAAGTTCTGTCAAAGGAACTGTTATCACATATATAGTAGCCGGGCTACCATACTTTATTTTTCTGATGCCAGTACACTATTCAGCCAGTTCCCCTACATTTGAGATGCTGAGATGAGCATCTATATTGGATCACTATCAGATTGTGGACAACAGTGTATATTCCCCATGCCATGACTAAGTCTCAGGACACTCAGAGAGATGACCGTTGTAGCCATTATACCATTGGTACAGAGCATTCAGTAGTGCCCAGAGTTATAGCAGCAGTTTCAGAGGACAGATGATGGTACAGGTTGATGAGAAGTCAGGTATATCATTGTGTCATGGTTATATTGCTTTTTTTATTTATTCTCATACCATGTCTTAGCACTTAGTGTCATGATCTGGCGATCATATAGATATGTGGACCTGGTTGATCTTATTATATATATTATATTGTCCCTACTCAGACTTACAAGTTCACTATCCATACTCATTGGTTTTACCCTCCTTAGGGAGAATAGAGGTGATCATTCCACCATACCTTGGCTTGCTAGTGTCGGCTCCATTATTCATTGTCTTCATCCATCCATTGCCTACCTTTTAGTTTATCACCCTGACTTACTACTTGACTAGTGACATGGAGTATCTTTTCCCCACTGTAGCCTCTGTATTGGATGAGCTTCCCTATTTATTGTGTCTCGGCTCTGAGTTGGTGACAAAACTTGCCTATGGTGATTTGGAATTCCTTGTGAATTACCCCTAGTCACTAAAGTTGTGTTGGCTAAACCTGAAACTTTTAGTGCTGCCATGAATACAAAATCTGGAAAAATGAAATGCTATATCTTGTATGAAAATCCCATTCATGCAATGTGTTTCTAAACACACATGAATGAAAGGCATGCAAAATGAAAATGGCCATGAAAATAAAATGTTATATCTTTTGGAAATGTAAATACCTAGGTAAACAAGCTATCCATGACACACCTAGAAGTGCTCAGGTAAACAAGTGCCTTAAAAACACACCTGCAGCAGAAAGCCTAAAATAAATGTAAATCTATGCAATGTGTTTGTAAACACACATAGATCAAGGCTATGGAAACTTCAGGCCCAAAAAGCAATGGAACTTAATGCTATATCTAAACAATTGATGGCCTTATTTGTATTATGGATTGTGCGCATCTGTTGAAGGTGAATAAACCCTCTTTGAACAACTCATCCATTTGTGAGACACCGCCATTCCTTGTGTTGTTGCTCATTCAGTATATACTATGGTGTGTATTCCCTTTCCCTTTGCCAAAGTGTAACAAATTTAAGTATGTCAAGTCATCCCTTAGCCTAGCCAGTTATTTTAGCCTTCACCCTTCACTAGCAAATTGATCACAGCTATGAAGTGAGTATCATCTTGAAAGTCTAGTCTAAGTAATAATAATAATTAATGACATTATATATTTGGATTTAGATCGCCAGTAATGACTACTTTGTGTTATAATTGTTATTTGAATAAATTGTAGAGCATGCATTAACCTTGACATTTTGCAGCAGCTTCCAGTGATGGTCTGAGTTATATTTGGTCATGTTGACTTGGTTAGACCAAGGTCAACCATAGGACATGATATGGTTGGACCCTATGATGATATGGATAGATGATATATGGTCTATGTACATGTACATGACGATTCTATGCAGCAGCTACAGGGTTATGATGATGATTCTTGGTTTACAGTAGTATTTGATCATTTACAGATTATTATTATTGGCCCTGTTCCGGTATATTGGATATATATTTTAATCATGTAGAGACTCATATTGTGTATGAGTACACATCTTGGATGGATTTGGACCTTTGGAGTCCAATGAGACAGTTTGTTTTCAGTTCCGGGCACTTACAGTGATGATTGAGCCTCAGTAGGCTATCCCAGTGTAGTTTTGGTCTGTCGGAGGCCCTGTCAGAGCAGATGTGATTTTTATCTTGTTGACCTAGGGCGCTGTGCTTGGAGGGGGTGGTCCAGCCACTTGTTTTTACCATATTACCCCCCTCCCGGACACACTGGTGCCCTCACCTTGACAGCGCAGGCACTCCAAGAGGCAGTTTGGGGCAGTTTCACGCTTCCCGAGGCATTTCAGGATTGGTAGAAATGGCTATTGAGGAAATCGATTTGGGCTACTGAGGCAATGTTATGGCATGGGATGATCAGTGATGATAGATCGGGGTCCTCCACGCCTTCTCCAGTAGTTTCTGCTTCATCGGGGCCCGCATCCATCACTTATGGCACTTTCTGGGGATTTTTGAGGTCTTTTTGAGGCCTACGATTTGACCATGGAGGCACGATTTGGTACATTGAGGATTGTTTTATGATTATTGTGCTATGGGGATTGACCAAGGAGGGATAATATTACCCCTTGGACCCACCATAAGCCCCTTATTATATTTTGTCATCATGATTTGGTGGGATTCCCCTCTTCTAGGGCGATTTTGTCCACTCATATAATATTTTATTAGTGATCCATGTATTTTATTGTTGAGCTCATCTCAACCATTGATTAAACATTTGTATCTTTTAATCTTAGCCACTCATTCAAAAAGTGGTTAGGGTTTTGGTGCCTCTCCTTCCTATTTAAAGGAGAGAGCTTCTCATTGTAAGGGGTCTTTGGCTCTTGGATTATTGGTATAGAAAAAATTTCTTGTGGAAATTCTTGTGGTCTCCTTTGCATTTGGTGTTCTTAGATGGTGATTGGAAAGTCTATTGCAACCTAGCATTTGGAATTTGTGATAAGATCTATCATTTTTGGAAATCATTGTTTGTCTACATGAGGGCGACTTCAACAAGGGCGATTTTGCAAGGCTTCTTCAAATCGACTTTCTTGGCATTCGCTTGTATTAGGGGGTTATCATTAGCATCATTGTGATCTATGCTTTCTTTCTGTTACTTCTGTTGTGGCATTAGTCTTATCTCTTGATTGCATCAAATCTGATATTGTTGACGTTTGTTGTGCAGGAGAGAGGGCGCATTGGCTTCTTGGACCAAATCGACTTGCATAGAAAACTACCTCAAAGCTTCTCAAATTGATCGAGTTTGCATAGATCATCATCATCAAGGCATCTACAAGGTTACCCAGGTAAGATCCACAGGTTTGTTTCTCTTACTTTGATCCAATCCATTGACATAGCTCATAAATTATTAAAACCCTAAATATTTCAAAACCCCATTTTACATTTTCTCAGATCTACTTAGATCTAGTGGGTTGTTGGGCATAATATTGAAAACCCACCTCTATAGCATCCATGGCATCTTGGATCTATAGTTTGGTGAGGATTGGCCTCCGTTTGACCCCCTTCCCAAGCCAACTTAGCTCTTCCAAAGCAAGGCGCACTTCTTGGTGGTGGTGAGTTGAACTAGATCTAGGTGGTGGGTAGTTGAGATCCCGCTTGATCCTTAACCTACACATCAAGTAACCTACCCCCAGATTGTTACTTTTCTGATTTTCACCTTGTGGGCCCCATTCCACATTTTAAGGGATTTAATCCCCATTTTTGACCACTTGATACATTCAAACTCAGATCTAGTAAGATCTAGCCGTCGGATTACCGTGAAATTATAGATCCACACTCCTACTTGACCAACCTACCCGGATCTAAAGTTTGGATGCCATCGGACTTGTCTTGACCCACCTAACCCACATTTTTGGCCTCTTTGGGTAAAGTCGCACCATCTTGTAGAAGTGAGTTGACTCACTTCTAGGACATGGGTACTTGAGATTTTTGGAGATTTGGAATCAAAATAATTCAAAACCTAGGTCGAGTGTGTCATCTTGTCAAATCTTTCCTTGGTGATAGCATTCCTTATTTTAAGGGATTGTGGTCCACTTTGGTCAAACCTAGATCTAGACCTATTCATCCATCAAGACCTTAATTGCCCACTTATCTCATGGAATAGGAGTCCTTAACCACAAGTCAACCCTACTTTGACTCCATTACCCAATTCCCAAGGCACTGGTTTCTCTCCAAGTCAATTCGACTTTCCTAGATTGTTGGATTAACTTGTGGTTTGACCTTTGCATGGTGAACTAAACCTTTGAAGCCATCATGTATCATGATCAAGCTTGTCACTTGTACTAGTTAGCCCCAATTCAACCCCTAAACTACCCTGCATTGGACACGGTTCCCAAGGAAGTGGATTTTCCAACATTGAACTAGTACTCTAACCCTAGATCTCACTTCAAACATCTTAAGTCACTCTCGCATCAACTATGAACCAAAGCTATACCCATTGAACCCCTCACTTGGCTTGTGACTTCATCCTAAGGTCTAGGATAAACCATACACCTTACTTCACTTAGAAACAACTTGATTTGGTGTCTTGGTTTTGATCTCTCCTGTCGGGAGTAGATCGGGTCTCCCCCTTTGTTTTCTGGGCTAGACAACATAAAGAGAAGGTTGCCTCGACTGGCGTGACAACCATATATCGGAGGTCAAGGTGATCGTGGTTGCACCTTTTTAGTTTCCCTTCCCTATTGCCATCCATGATTAAATATATCCATAGGGGTAACTACAGTTTAGGTGATAACATTTTGGCACCATTGTCGGGGAGGCAATAGCTTACCTCGGTTCGACATACTTTTCTTAAATCCCTCCCATTCTCTTTGCCCAACATTTTTGTATTGAAGGCATAGGGCTTACCTCGGACAAGCTAGTAGTCTTTACTCACTCTCTCCTGCATATACAACGACACATATCTTGGTAGAAGAGTTTAAATCTACCTGGCGACTCCCAATCGTGACTCCGCTGAGGAGCGAGCTCATTTACATCCTTACAACACTAGAATTAAGACAGATCTTATGGGGTGCATCATTTTGTTTTCAGGCTCTTGATTTTAAAAATAAATATTAAAATATTAAAAAATAAAAAATATAAAAAAATAAAAAATTATTATCCATGGCTGCTTCTGAACGACCTAGAACTTTCGGTCGTTTAAAAGTTTTTGACTTTTCAAAAATTGTTGGGTATCCTCATCATATTCCTCATCAAACATGTGCAAGGTTGCCTATTTTCGATGGAAGTTATGAAATCTCTGCTAAAAGACACCTTGAACTTTTTAGGGAAATTATTAAAGAGTTATCCATAACCCATGAGGATGTGTGTATGAGACTATTGGCTTCATCTTTCAAAGAAAGAGCTGGACTCTGGCTTTCGAATTTGAAACCCAATAGCATTTCTGGTTATGACATGTTTGAAGATAAATTCCTAGAAGAATGGGGAAGTGAATTCGATGATATGTATCTTTCAAATCAAGTCCAAGATCAAAACCTTCCCCTTTCCGATCCTATTGTTGAATCATTTAACAATCAAATATCAAGTGATTTGTCAACATCCAGAGATGACCTTTCCTGCCCAATTTCTTCTGATGATAAGTCTTCTACTTTTGAGTCAATCGAAAGTCAAATCTTTAATCATTGTACAAACCATAAGTTTTCAGATTGCTTTTTAGGTAGCCCTAGTCCTGATCCTGAGGGAATTTCTGAGGATGAGCCTTTAGTTAACAGGTTTACTGAAGTACCTCCCTCAGAGAAACTTATTAGTCATTTTGTATTTAGTGATTATTCAATTCCTTATCAACTTACTGACGAAGAAGAAAGTAGGGACATAGATCAAGATCCTCTAGTGGTGATTTTAGGTGATCATTGTGCAAATAATCAGGATATGTTAAATGAAATTATTAATTTCACCCCTGATCAATTAAATGAAAATGATCACTTATCCTCTTATAATTTTAATGATGAATTAATAAAAGATCAATATCAAGATGAGGAAGAGTTAATAAATCATACTAGCTGTTCTAATCTTTGTTCCACTTCTTACAATGAATCTTTTAATTTTCCTTTTCTCATCTTTAATCAAGATAACTTAGAGTTAGATAGTTATGGTCAATCTTGTCCTCAGGTTGTAAATATTAAATTTAATCAAAAGCTTGAAACTATCCCTAGAATAAAGAATGTTTTCTATTATCGAAATCTAAGGTCGAACTTGTTTATCCATTTGGGAGAATTTTCATATTTGCAAGCCACCCTCCCTTCCCAACTCTTTCAATCATCTTTGGGTTGGTGCTCTAGTCCATCTTTTGCCTTGGAAATTTTCAAAAAGAAGTATAAGCATGATTACATGTTTGGAGAAAAAGCACTTCATTTCCCTTTTCAGTCACTTTGGAACCATAATGCTTGTTGTCAAGTTATCAATCATTCTTGGTGGCTAGAAAAGATATTTAAAGATCAATTTCACCTTTTCTCCATTTTTGAGCATCAAGTGGGTTTGATTTTGACTTTTCATCTTCTAAACCTTATTTTATCCCCACTTGGTTTTTATTGGATCATCAGTGCCAAGGAGAATCAAATTGAATATGTAAGAGAAGTAAATGAGGAAGCTATGTTTTGTGAAAAAGAATTGAGTTGCAAGCCTTATATTTTTTCTCCATCAACTTTAAACAATCATCTTCATGAATTTTATGATCCTATCAATTCTTGGATGGAGGATGCTTGCAGTAATCAGTCTTTCCCTTGGCATGATTTCATTTTGCACCATTCAACTCCTTTCTCAATTTTTGAACAAGTGAGGAAAGTTGTGCTATCAATTTCATTAATCCTTAATCTAGTCCTGACTTGTTTTCTAAACAAAAATCAAAGAAGAATCATTAACTTGTTCGATGAATGGTTGCACTGGATTTATGATTTTACCTAGCATTTGTGATGACTGGTTAGATTAGAGTAGGTAGGAAACCAAATAAGCCTGCTCAGGCAGTAGTTAGTCTTTTCAGCCATTGAGTCTGGTACCTTGTTTATTTCTAAGCTCCTTTGTAAGCTCCTAGTTTAATTGAGTACCTATCACTTTTCTTTTTCCTGTACAATAAATTTCAAATTTTGCAAATTATGTTAGTAGTTTAATTTACTTTCTGCATTTACATATTTCATGCATTTATATTTCTGACATAGAATAGATTTTGTTTAGTTGGTTTTATATTTTTCCCACACATGTGGCATGAGGTATTTTTGATGTTTGCGAATGCAGAAATAGGTTCCAAGAATAAAAGCTGGAAGCAAAATGGTAGAGTGCTGGATCGTGGATTCAAGTAGCTGAGCACGAGGACCAGAGATTCTGAGGTTCTCAAGCGCTCATTTCAGCAGAGCACTTGTCCTAGCCAGAGCCAGATGTTATCACATATATAGTAGCCAGGCTACCATACATTATTTTTCTGATGCCAGTACACTATTCAGCCAGTTCCCCTACATTTGAGATGCTGAGATGAGCATCTATATTGGATCACTATAAGATTGTGGATAGCAGTGTATATTCCCCATGCCATGACTAAGTCTCAGGACACTCAGAGAGATGACCGTTGTAGCCATTATACCATTGGTATAGAGCAGTCAGTAGTGCCCAGAGTTACAGCAGCAGTTTCAGAGGACAGATGATGGTACAGGTTGATGAGCAGTCAGGTATATGACTCAGCAGGTATATCATTGTGTTATGGTTATATTGCTTTTTTTATTTATTCTCATAGCATGTCTTAGCACTTAGTGTCATGATCTGGCGATGATATAGATATGTGGACCTGGTTGATCTTATTATATATATTATATTGTCCCTACTCAGACTTAGAAGTTCACTATCCATACTCATTGGTTTTACCCTCCTTAGGGAGAATAGAGGTGATCATTCCACCATAACTTGGCTTGCTAGTGTCGGCTCCATTATTCATTGTCTTCATCCATCCATTGCCTACCTTTTAGTTTATCACCCTGACTTACTACTTGACTAGTGACATGGAGGATCTTTTCCCCACTGTAGCCTCTGTATTGGATGAGATTCCCTATTTATTGTGTCTCGGCTCTGAGTTGGTGACAAAACTTGCCTATGGTGAGTTGGAATTCCTTGTGAATTCCCCCCAGTCACTAAAGTTGTGTTGGCTAAACCTGAAACTTTTAGTGCTGCCATGAATACAAAATCTGGAAAAATGAAATGCTATATCTTGTATGAAAAGCCCATTCATGCAATGTGTTTCTAAACACACATGAATGAAAGGCATGCCAAATGAAAATGGCCATGAAAATAAAATGTTATATCTTTTGGAAATGTAAATACCTAGGTAAACAAGCTGTCCATGACACACCTAGAAGTGCTCAGGTAAACAAGTGCCTTAAAAACACACCTGCAGCAGAAAGCCTAAAATAAATGTAAATCTATGCAATGTGTTTGTAAACACACATAGATCAAGGCTATGGAAACTTCAGGCCCAAAAAGCAATGGAACTTAATGCTATATCTAAACAATTGCTGGCCTTATTTGTATTATGGATTGTGCGCATCTGTTGAAGGTGAATAAACCCTCTTTGAACAACTCATCCATTTGTGAGACACTGCCATTCCCTATGTTGTTGCTCATTCAGTATATACTATGGTGTGTATTCCCTTTCCCTTTTCCAAAGTGTCACAAAGTTAAGTATGTCAAGTCATCCCTTAGCCTAGCCAGTTATTTTAGCCTTCACCCTTCACTAGCAAATTGATCACAGCTATGAAGTGAGTATCATCTTGAAAGTCTAGTCTGAGTAATAATAATAATTAATGACATTATATATTTGGATTTAGATCGCCAATAATGACTACTTTGTGTTATAATTGTTATTTGAATAAATTGTAGAGCATGCATTAACCTTGACATTTTGCAGCAGCTTCCAGTGATGGTCTGAGTTATATTTGGTCATGTTGACTTGGTTAGACCAAGGTCAACCATAGGACATGAGATGGTTGGACCCTATGATGATATGGATAGATGATATATGGTCTATGTACATGTACATGATGATTCTATGCAACAGCTACAGGGTTATGATGATGATTCTTGGTTTACAGCAGTATTTGATCATTTACAGATTATTATTATTGGCCCTGTTCCGGTATATTGGATATATATTTTGATCATGCAGAGACTCATATGGTGTATGAGTACACATATTGGATGGATTTGGACCTTCTGAGTCCAATGAGACAGTTTGTTTTCAGTTCCGGGCACTTACAGTGATGATTGAGCCTCAGTAGGCTATCCCAGTGGAGTTTTGGTCTGTCGGAGGCCCTGTCAGAGCAGATGTGATTTTTATCCGGTTGACCTAGGGCGTTGTGCTTGGAGGGGGTGGTACAGCCACTTTTTTTTACCATATTACCCCCCTCCCGGACCCACTGGTTCCCTCACCTTGACAACGCAGGCACTCCAAGAGGCAGTTTGGGGCAGTTTCACGCTTCCCAAGGCATTTCAGGATTGGTAGAAATGGCTATTGAGGAAATCGATTTGGGCTACTGAGGCAATGTTTTGGCATGGGATGATCAGTGATGATGGATTGATGTCTTCCACACCTCCTCCAGCAGTTTCAGCTTCATCGGGACCCACATCCATCACTTATGGCACTTTCTGGGGATTTTTGAGGTCTTTTTGAGGCCTACGATTTGACCATGGAGGCACGATTTGGTACATTGAGGATTATTTTATGATTATTGTGCTATGGGGATTGACCAAGGAGGGATAAGATTACCCCTTGGACCCACCATAAGCCCCTTATTATATTTTGTCATCATGATTTGGTGGGATTCCCCTCTTCTAGGGCGATTTTGTCCACTCATATAATATTTTATTAGTGATCCATGTATTTTATTGTTGAGCTCATCTCAACCATTGATTAGACATTTGTATCTTTTAATCTTAGCCACTCATTCAAAAAGTGGTTAGGGTTTTGGTGCCTCTCCTTCCTATTTAAAGGAGAGAGCTTCTCATTGTAAGGGGTCTTTGGCTTTTGGATTATTGGTATAGAAAAACTTTCTTGTGGAAATTCTTGTGGTCTCCTTTGCATCTGGTGTTCGTAGATGGTGATTGGAAAGTCTATTGCAACCTAGCATTTGGAATTTGTGGTAAGATCTATCTTTTTTGGAAATCATTGTTTGTCTACAGGAGGGCGACTTCAACAAGGGCGATTTTGCAAGGCTTCTTCAAATCAACTTTCTTGGCATTCGCTTGTATCAAGGGGCTATCATTAGCATCATTGTGATCTATGCTTTCTTTCTGTTACTTCTCTTGTGGCATTAGTCTTATGTCTTGATTGCATCAAATCTGATATTGTTGACGTTTGTTGTCCAGGAGAGAGGGCGCATTGGCTTCTTGGACCAAATAGACTTGCATAGAAAACTACCTCAAAGATTCTCAAATTGATCGGGTTTGCATAGATCATCATCATCAAGGAATCTACAAGGTTACCCAGGTAAGATCCACAGGTTTGTTTCTCTTACTTTGATCCAATCCATTGACATAGCTCATAAATTATTAAAACCCTAAATATTTCAAAACCCCATTTTACATTTTCTCAGATCTACTTAGATCTAGTGGGTTGTTGGGCATAATATTGAAAACCCACCTCTATAGCATCCACGGCATCCCGGATCTATAGTTTGGTGAGGATTGGCCTCCGTTTGACCCCCTTCCCAAGCCAACTTAGCTCTCCCAAAGCAAGGCACACTTCTTGGTGGTGGTGAGTTGACCTAGATCTAGGTGGTGGGTAGTTGAGATCCCGCTTGATCCTTAACCTACACATCAAATAATCTACCCCCAGATTGTTACTTTTCTGATTTTCACCTTGTGGGCCCCATTCCACATTTTAAGGGATTTAATCCCCATTTTGGACCACTTGGTACATTCAAACTTAGATCTAGTAAGATCTAGCCGTCGGATTACCGTGAAATTATAGATCCACACTCCTACTTGACCAACCTACCCAGATCTAAAGTTTGGATGCCGTCGGACTTGTCTTGACCCACCTAACCCACATTTTTGGCCTCTTTGGGTAAAGTCGCACCACCTTGGAGAAGTGAGTTGACTCACTTCTAGGACATGGGTACTTGAGATTTTTGGAGATTTGGAATCGGAATAATTCAAAACCTAGGTCTAGTGTGTCATATTGTCAAATCTTTCCTTGGGGATAGCATTCCTTATTTTAAGGGATTGTGGTCCACTTTGGTCAAACCTAGATCTAGACCTATTCATCCATCAAGACCTTAATTTCCCACTTGTCTCATGCAATATGAGTCCTTAACCACAAGTCAACCCTACTTTGACTCCATTACCCAATTCCCAAGGCACTGGTTTCTCTCCAAGTCAATTCGACTTTCCTAGATTGTTGGATTAACTTGTGGTTTGACCTTTGCATGGTGAACTAAACCTTTGAAGCCATCATGTATCATGTTCAAGCTTGTCACTTGTACTAGTTAGCCCCAATTCAACCCCTAAACTACCCTGCATTGGACACGGTTCCCAAGGCAGTGGATTTTCCTACATTTAACTAGTACTCTAACCCTAGATCTCACTTCAAACATCTTAAGTCACTCTCGCATCAACTATGAACCAAAGCTATACCCATTGAACCCCTCACTTGGCTTGTGAATTCATCCTAAGGTCTAGGATAAACCATACACCTTACTTCACTTAGAAACAACTTGATTTGGTGTCTTGGTTTTGATCTCTCCTGTCGGGAGTAGATCGGGTATCCCCCTTTGTTGTTTGTGCTAGACAACATAAAGAGAAGGTTGCCTTGACTGGCGTGATAACCATATATTGGAGGTCGAGGTGATCGTGGTTGCCCCTTTTGAGTTGCCCTTCCCTATTTCCATCCATGATTGGATATATCCATAGGGGTAACTACAGTTTAGGTGATAACAGGAACATGAATCTTCACTTTACTCAATTCATTTTCAAAGCTGAAACCTTGATTACTTTTATTAACTTCTTCCAATTTTGTGATATTAGCTTTATCAAGCCCATGATTCTACTTCTTTTCTGATGATGGATCAAGACTGCTTATTAGGAACAATAACTTTCTTTTTGGGGATTTGAGCAACTTGTTTAACACCAGACCTCAGATTATAAGACTTTTTCGGATCTATATGATAGATATCAGCTGGAGAAGTATAAGAAACATCCACAATTTCAGAACTTTGATACTGATCTTTCATAAGAAAGTTTTCATATGATTCTTCTTCACAATGATTAATATTCTGATCCAATTCCTCATATTCCAACTCCTCAATTTCCCCTTCTTCATTCAATAAATTGTTCCGGAAAGGGGGATGAACTCTTTGGTATTCATTATTATTTCTCTCTCTTTGCATGTCATTATTCCTCCTTTCCCTAGGCACAAATCATTGCACAAAAGGTCGTCTAAACTGATTAGGGTTTCCTTCTTGCAAAGGTCTAGTTAGATTTTTATTCTCCATTTCTAATCTGTTGACTTTTGCAGACAAAATTTTTATTAACTTATTCATCTCATCATCTTTGTCTGGTGACTTACCAATAGAAGTTGATGGAATGTCTTTCTTTCCGTTTTTATCTTGGTTAAAATATTCTGATTGTTCTTCAATCTTACTTGATGCTAGCATGTTTGATTCTACCTCTAATGCAGCTTCTTGCATATTAAGTAAAGTAACTAGTTTTCTTTCTCTTAGAAGTAAAGAAAGCTTAGAATCAAATGAGTTTGCATAGGTAAGTTTAGCAGAGGTCTCTGTAGGCTCAATTTCTGTTGGTATTTTGCTATACATTTTATTAAACCTTTTTGAGAAGTCAAAAACTGGTTCATCGTTCTTTCTTTTCAAAGCCCCAAACTCAGTGATGTAATAAATAAGATCTTTTGTATCCCCCCATTGTTTCATGAACACTTCCTCTAATGCTTCTATGCCATGTATTGATCCCGCAGACAATTCTCTGAACCATTTCCTAACTTCTCTGTCTAATATTTGAACGAACATTCTCATCCAGACATCCTGAGCTTCAATATTCAGATTATCAGCATAGCTAAAGAAAGCATTCCAATGCTCTTCTACTGTTACCTCTCCTTGACCATTGAATCTAGGGAGATAATTCTGATAGTCTCCCCTAGGTAGAGCATGAAGAGGTTGAGGCATAATTGTTGCTTGGTTTTTCAACCAAGCATGTGCTAAAGAGCACCTGTTAACTTGTAGCAGCAGTCTCAATGTAAAAGTAAAAACTAATGTAAATAACAATAAATCTAATCTATGTAAATAACAATAAATCTAATCTAACATTTGCAAAGAAATAAAACTAGATTTAAGAACAATAAACTAAGATCTATGAGAGAAACAAGAAATACAAAATTTAATCTTTTGTATTACCTCAAATGGTGAGGATTGTGAGTTTGAGCAGCTCCAAGGTTTGGATGCTTCAATGGTCCAATGGTCTCTTCTTCTCCAAAGCTCTAATGGGGATCTTCAAACTCAAAAGTGAGGCTAGGGCTCTCAAGAGTGAATTTGGCAGCATAAGGATAGGATGAATGTGGATGAATAGTGAGGAGCCCCTATCACCATTTTATAGTTTTTTGATAATGGGGAATACCATTATGGTTTAAGGAAACCAATGGTATTGACCAACATGGTTTAGGTCTCTTTTTCCCTCTTTTTTCTTTTTTGAATATTTTTTCCTTTTAATTGAATTTTTGGGAATTTTGGACCCTTTTTGAGGGTTTTTTTGAGGAAAAATACATATTTTGAGGGGGAAAAAGGTCTATGATGGTCTTTATGGTGACCTTTTGAAGGTTTTAGAGGCTCAAATGGTGGAAAAAGTGGACAAATAGGTCATGAGGATATGGGAATGAGCTAGTGAGCACTTTTTGAGAGTTAATAGATTGTCCTCTGATGTGTGAGGGCAGGAGCTCATCGTATGGCCGATAGACATCATAGTTCTTTTTTCTTTTTTCTGAGGCATGGAGAAGAGAAGAGACCGATTGGAGACTAGAACAACGGTCCGTTGGAAGCTGCAAAAACCGAAAAAATACATGGCCTAAAAAATGAATGAGGAATAATCTCTGATAATGGACGAGGTGGGCATACCCATGTTCGTATCAAGACATATACATAACAAGTAGGCCCAAGAAGGGGGGCCTGAATAATACATAAGAATCTGCTGGTACATCATGATGGTCCAGAGGGGACATAATGTTGGGACATACTCATGGTCATACCATGACTGATCTGAATAACTAATACACTGGAAAAGAGCAACAATCATTCTGAATAAAGTGTCATAAGGGTTGATGACCTGTTGAATCTGAAGGTGTCCAACATCTATAGGGACTCAATGATTGTGAGCCAACTTCTGAGGAGTATATGTAACTGTATAATCGAGGGAGTATAAAATTGGGGTACATCTGAATATTGTCGCCAAGCACAACTCGGATATCCATAGGAAAATGTAACTGGTTGTTTCCTCAATTAGACTCTCAAATGTGGTAGAGCCAGGTGATATCCGGGGTCTTCAACAAATAACTGAAAGGACCGATACCCTATACGAGTCTCAACGATGCGATCAAGGTGTTGACGTCGAGCATGTGAGAAACAATCATTTGGAGAGGCATTGAGGACTCCTTTCAAAATGATTTGTAGGCACTCATCACTAATGGTGATGAGTCCAAGGCACAGGGACCTCTAGGTCTATCCTCTGGAATAGATTTGGTTGGTGTCGATAGAGGGAGACCGGAAACCACCAAGGAAATGATGTTTCCTTGATAGGAGCGTGAGGTGTACAACTAAAGTGTGATAGTACTGATGATAGGACTGACTCATTGTGGGGATGGGGAATAACTGGGTTCATAGAGTGGGTGGACTCAAAATTCCTTTGTTCAGAGCATGATGATTTGGTTGACCTCGCAGTGTAGGAAACTGACTTTTAGGTGTGGAATCATAGCTTAAGGGATCTGGTGGTGAGAGCGAGAAATGATCTCAGGTATCGTCACGAGCACGGAAAACTAAATCCGGTAATATAAAAACTGTCAAAAATGGAAAACAGCCAATGTGGCACGCAAACTGAGGTGATGAGGGGCATGTGAAAAAAATTCCCCAAAACAGGACCTAGTGGAATCGAGAAAAGGAGTGGACTATCGTGAAGTTCTCACTGCATTGATTCCAACAGTACCAACGGTTTGAAAAATGAACGTTGTATGATGCCGAAATGGTTGACTGACAAATTGGTCAAATTTCTATAAATAGCAAGTGGACCCAATGTGACAAGTGTCATTTTCATCGTTGAGTTTTACAGAGTAATTTGATTTAGTCAGAGCATTTTCTTCACTTGTGGGAGATTCGACCGTCGGTTTTTCATTCCGCGAGTTTCAGGTAAGCCTATTTTCCTTAGCCTTTCAATATATTTGCTTTTTGGTGAGCGTCGGGGTCTCAGAGGTGGCGAATATTCCATGTTGGCTTGCCAACGTGGAATATCATGAGTTTTGGGGATTTTCGCGCGATGCACATCGCAGCTATGGGCTTCAAAGCCGCAATGTGCATCGCGGTTGTGGGTGCTTACAGCCGTGATGTGCATCGCGGTTGTGGGTGCTTACAACCGCATTGTGCATCGCAGCTGTTGGTGCTTACAACCACAATGTGCATCGCAACTGTGGGTGCTTACAGCTGCGATGTGCATCACAGCTATGGGTTCTTACAGCCGCGATGTGGATCACTGGCTTTGGAAAAATTTTACTGTATTTTTTCTAAAAAATTTCATGTTTGGTTTGGCAGGATGCTCAGGCGGCCGCAGGCATCATGGAGGGAGAGAGAGATTGATGAAGGGTTGATGGAGACTATTCGGGTGAGCCCACATGTATATGCAGCCTTGGCTTTGGGCGTATTACTGAAGTTCACGCAGATTCCTCTTATGCGTTCGATCAAAGAGTTGCTGAACAAGGTGGTTGAATTCTGGGACCCAGAGGAGCTAGCTTTTATGGTGCAAAGTGAGCAACTAGATCGCACCTTGACTAATGTGTATTTTCTTACTGTCTTGCCCCGTTTGGGTGAGATAGGGGACACGCAGCCCAGGATTCTGGCTGCTCTGGATATAGAGGATCTCCTTGAGAGATGTTGTATTCGAGGGGCCCGTGTGCAGAATAGCGCACTGAGTGTCTCGGATCTAAGGGAGCCAGAGATGCAGGCAGTGACGGCTTGTGTTTTGCGGGTGCTTGGTGCACAGGAGCCCCACCATTTATCTAGGGGGCAGATGATGATGGTTCATCGTGTCACGACTGGGACATATTTTTCTTGGGGTCAGATGTTCCTTTCTTGTGTTCGGTGAGAGCTGAATAAGGTGAGGCGTGAGGGAGGAGAGTTAAGTTATTCATCTTTCCTATGTTGCTTCTTTTTTGAGCGGGTGCCTACATTGCAGCCATGTGTGCCAGTTCGGGATGGACTGAGGAGTGAGCTGCGGATGTTGCAGTGGGGGGAGATGATTCCCCAGGGTGGTGGTGGTATTCGGTGGTTCTTCACAATGGAGATGTATGAGCAAGGGGGGCAAATTCCAGTTGTGATTGACGACTATCCATACCAAGGTATGGACTTTCGGGGAGACATCGAGATGCCTTGAGCTCAGGGACAGGCTTGGGGGTTAGATGGTACGTCTTGTTTTTTATGTTTTATGGTATCATGTTTGTATGGTTTGTTTATTTATGATATCTAGAGATGTTTATATGATATTGGCATATTTCAGTGTGGGTTATTGTAGATGTGGGTCCGCTGCCACCACCGGATCATCAGGGACATTGGGGACGGATGGTGGTGGTGGTACCTCCGCCTCGTGTATGAGGAGTTGTGCGTCACCGAGATGATGCCATAGAGAATGTTCGTGATACCTTAGAGGCGCTGCTGGCTGATGTACCAGATGATGGTTGGAGAGACCTAGATCAATGCGTATTGGATCATTGTTACGATGCTCCACATGAGTGGAGATCGATTTTGCGGAGGGTAGCTGTATTGACAGCTGAGAGGAGAGCTCGGGATCAGTATGATCCAGAGAAGCCGGAGGAGGCGGCTGACCAAGATGATGAGGAGTAGGTTATCTTGTACCTTCCCCCAAATGCTGATGAGCATATGGGGACTTTTTTGTTGATACATATTTTGTATGGCTGGTGTACTTTTTGTATATTTGGGTGCTCAGGGCACACTTGACATTGTGACTTTATGATGATATATATATATATATATGCATATGTATGCATTTTTTGATTATATAGTAATGTATGCACGTGGATGCACATATTGTCTTTGCTTTTATGTCTTATTGCATGTGGATGCAATTGTATGTGTTTTGTTTGCCCATGGAGGCACTTTATATGCACGTGGATGCAATACTTTTGTCTTTTGTATGCCCGTGGAGGCACATGTTATGCACGTGGATGCAAATAATATGATGATTTATTTTGTTTGTTTATTTTATTTTTTGATGCCTATTTGATGCATGTTGTGATGTCCTACATTTTTTGGTTTACGTGCCAATCTAGAATGTTATTAGCCATTTGGTCTGCTACACTTTTTAGATTTCTTGGGACATGAGTGAATGAAATGGATTCAAAGTGTTGAATCATTTGTTTAGTGTGCAGGAATTTTCTAAATATACAGGGATCGCGTACCTGGTAATAGTTGTTGAGCTGGGAAACAAGGAGTTGGAAGTCCAGGAAGACGCTATGGTGACTTATTCCGATCTAGAGAGCAGCGGCCAGTAGACTGGTTACGGCGTCGTACTCAGCTTGATTATTTGTGGCGGCACCTATGCACACTCCATCGAGGTGGATCAACTCGTGTGAAGGGGAATAAAGTACCCAAGCTGCAGAGGTGATATTTGGGGACCAGTGACTTGCACCGTCGGCAAAGCTGATATGGTAGAGTGGAACAGGATCCATTTGTGTTCATGCAGGAAAAAATGAAAAGGTAAGGCTTTGAAAGTTTACAATGAAAAAATCAATAAAAAAACTATACAATATGGACTGTTGTGTCCAAAAGAATATTTATGGATAGAATCGTTTGAGGTACAACCCATTACGAGGGTTGTGCATGGGGTTGCCTTCTGAATCGATCAAAATGTATGCCCCATGTCCAAGGCAAGTGTGTATGACATATGGGCCTTGCCACATGGATTCAAATTTTCCTTTGCTCGTTTTATCATGGGCTTGGTCGTAAACAAGTACAAGGTCTCCTTCACTAAATGCTCGTGGCTGAACATGTTTATCGTAATGGAGTTTAGATCTATTCTTTGCGGCTTTGATTGTTTGGAGAGTTGTGAGGCGATCTTCGTTGGCCTACTCTAAAATAAGTAAGCGTTCTTCAATTAGTGAAGTATCTGAGAGGAGTTCTATGGAAATTTGTAATGTCAGTATTTGACAGTCAATTGGGAGGATAGATTCGATGCCGGGAACCAAATGGAAAGGGGTAAATCCGGTGGCAGTTTTGGTGGATGTGCGGTAAGCCCATAATGCAGGAAAAAGCATATGATGCCAATTGGATTTATGTTTGTCGATAGTGCGCTGGAGGATGGTCTTCAAAATTTTGTTAACAACTTCGACTTGGAGATTCCCTTTGGGTAATAGGCGGAGGAGAAATGATGTTCAAACTTAAGGAGTGTTGATAATTCTCGCCAAAAGGAGTCCTCAAAGTCAGAACCATGGTTTGAGATGAGTTGTTTTGGTACTCTGAAACGAGCAATAACATGGTTGAGGAAAAAACGGGTTGCGGTGTTGGCTTTGCAGTTGTAAGTGGGCATGGATTCTGCCCATTTGGTAAAGTAATCGATGGCCACAATAATGTGTTTATGGCCGCCAACTTATGCTGGATTGCAATCCATGAAGTCGATGGCCCATTTGCAAAATGGTCCAATGGTGACGACTGGATGAAGGGGGCCGGGGGGGGGTTCTTTCCTTGGGGGCAAAGAGTTGGCAGTTTTGGCAATGTTTGACTGCTGTGATGCAAACAGTGAATAATGACGACCAAAAATAACCTACATGGATTACCTTTTGGGCGATGGGCATTTCAGAGAAATGGCCGCCGCAGGCACCGCTATGACAGTCGTTAAGGACTTGTTCTGCTTCTTCTTAGGAAAGGCACTGTTGTAGTATTTTTTTGACACCACGTCGATAGAGGACATCACTTAAGAGGAGATAATGAGGGGCATGGTGACGAATGTGATGGCGTCTGTCACGGTCGATATTGGGTCAAAATTTCTGTGTGCAGAGGTATACCAAAATGTTGTTGTACCAAGGGTCATCAGATGAGATGATGAATAAATGTTCGTCAATTATATCAGTATGGATAGCTTGTGATGACGATGAGGATGGTAGGTCTATAATGAGCTGAGCGAGTGCTAGGGATTTGGTGCTCTTCGGGGTTTTAAAATTCAGGTCATCTTCTTGTAGGATAATCACCCATTTGGCAACATAGCCTTGCAGAAGGCGGCGATTCAAGAGACAGACCATTTGGTTGGAATTTTCCACAACCGTGGTATGGCCGAGGATAATATAATGGCGTAGCTTCTGTACTGAAAAGATGATGGCGAGGGCCATTTTCTCTTCATGTGGGTAGCGCAGTGGTGGGCCTGATAAAGTTTGGCTCACATAGTAAATGACATGCTCTTGACAAGCAGAGTCTTCTTGGATGAGTACTCCAGAAAGGGCTTAATCGAATGCCGAAATGTAAAGGATAAATTCTTTTGTGAAATCTGGAGGGGAAATCAAGTGGGCACTTGTGAGTGCTTTCTTCAGTTCTATGAAAGGTCCTTCTACTTGGTCGTCCCATACAAAATGGGTATGAAGGCGTAGCAAATGGAGGAAACCATGTACTGTCGTGGCGTAATCTGGGACAAAGTGATGGCGGAAGTTGGACCTCCCCTGAAGGCTTTGTAGTTGTCTTAGTGTACAAGGTGATGTTAGGTCTACAATGGCTTGGACCTTTAGCGGGTCGATGGTGATCCCTATTTCTGAAATGATGAAACCCAACAGATGGCCTGCTGGAACACAAAAGACACACTTGAGTGGGTTCAAGTGGATTTGGTATTTGCGACAACGCAAGAATACTTGTCGAAGGTCGTCAAATGGTGGATCACTTCTTAGATCGATTTGTGAGGTCGTCTAGATAAACCAATATGATGTTAATCAAGTCATGAAAACAATAAGTCATGGCTCGTTGAAATGTGGCTCCAGCATTCTTGAGACCAAAAGGCATGACGTGATAGGCAAAGGTGCCCCATGGGGTAGTGAAAGTGGTCTTGTATTTATCTTCCTTGCGGATTTGGATTTGGTTATGCTCGAAGAAACCGTCCATGAAAGATAGTACCTTGTGCGCCACACATGCATCGATTAGTTGGTTGATAAATGGTGTTGGGAAGTTGTCTTTGGAACAAGCTAGATTGAGGTCGCGGAAATCAGTACAGACACGAATGGTTCCTACTTTCTTATTGACTGGAACTGGGTTGGAAACCTAGGTGGTATAAGCAATAGGATATATGAAACCTACTGCTCGAAGCTTCTCAATTTCGGCTTTGACGGCTGGAAGCTTGGATGGGTGAATGGGGCATTGTTTCTGGCGATATGTTGGGCCAAGTGTCTATGTGATGTTCTACAAGGGTAGGATCAAGACCAGGAATCTCGGTGTAAGACTAGGCAAAGACATCGCGAAATTCTTGGAAGAGTTTCTTATAGTCTTGGGTTTCCTTTTCCATGCACGATGCGCCTAAAGAGATAAGCTTGGGTTTTCTGGGGGTGGTGGAGATGTTGATTTTTACGATCGGTGAAATGTTGTCCATGTTACCTTCTTCAAAGGCTTCTAGTGCTGGGATTGGATCTTTGAACAAATCTACCTGGGTTGGTAAAAAATATTTTGTTTCGATGGACAGTTGGTTCGCCATGGTGGAGGTGGATGCCTTAGGGATGAAGTATGATCGATGGTGCATATCATCCCAGTGGTAATCCGGTGCAGTAAGTGTTTCTAGGATTTCCTCATCGCTATGGAAGTAGTGTGTCATCAAATCAATTGGTTCAGGCTTGCAGGTAGTTGAAATCATATAAATGGTATTGATCTCTTTTGAATGGGAAGATTATGGGGGGAATATTTCCTCAACGAGCGGGGGGGATATCTCTGGGTCGGCATTATTCAGTTCATATAGTGTTGCTCTATAATCTGGAAGATCGGGGCAATGATGTGAATAATGGCCGTAGATGCCACAGATGGCACAAGGGTGGTTTGTACGTAGTGATTTATCGCGAGGCTGAGGGGGTAGATGAAGTTTAATCTTCGGGATGTTAGTGTCATCATATAACATTTGCATGTGCTCTTGAAGAGCTGGTAGTTATGGACATAGATGGGTAGCATGGCCTATATTGTCGCACAAGGAGCACTTGGGGGGTATGCGGATTGTTGGGGGATTCTTCGCTAATTTGGGGGTCGCTGGGGGGGTGCGAGTTGTGGGTCCAGTGGTGTAGGTTTGTGGACCTATGCCCCCATTGTAGCAAGATTGAGGGGGAACATAACTAGAGATTGATGTAGTGGACCTTGTTGGAGGTGGTCGGTTTTGTTGAGATATTGTAACTTCAAAGAATATTATATTTGTACTTTATTATTCCGGAGATGATTCATTCCTCCGTGAAGATCTTATTGTATATCCGGAGATGTTTATTCCTCCGTCGGAATGTGGTAACTTGGGTTATTAGACTTCCCTAGTGGGGGTCGGCCCTGTATGTGTTATGTGGGTCAAAGGGTTATTAGACCACCCTAGAGGGGTCGGCCCAGTCAGTTATAATGGGGTATTTAACCTAATGGTTAAATACGAGCCTACATGTACTTGTGTAAAATACATATCAGAGTAGTGTATAAATAGAGGAGGTGTGTTCCTCATTATATACATTCACTCACTTGAGGATAACGCACTTGTGGAGGAGAGGTCTGCTATTGTGGAGGAGGAGATCATGTCTCAGGGTTTCATCTTTGTATATTGCTGGTCATCTATATTGAGGAAGCTTTGCTGGGTTTTCTACCCCATGAGGGTTTCCCAGGATAAATCTCTGTCTCTTGTGTTTATGCTGTGCTTGTTGTTTCTTCAGTGATCCTGTATATGCTATTATTGTGAAATGGAATGTAATGCTGCTATTTTCTGTCTTAGCATCTTGAATTTTAACATGGTATCAGAGCTAACCTGAAGGAAGACAAGGTATGGCACTAAAGACACTTGCTTTTCTTACGACAATTTGAAGGTTAGGGTTTTACATAGCAAAAACCAGTCATCGTAGCACTTTCGCTATAAATCCGTTTTGGCGAAGTTTTCGGATCTGAAATTGTTACAGGACGAAGATAAAATCTCCAGGTACCTTGTGTCCAAAGGAAAACCTCTAATTCGTTGTACTTTGTGATTTATGATCTGAACAATATAGGGTTTCTGCCTCTTCCAGATCTGAGTCAAAATCAGGTGACCTTGGGAAAAAGGTCATAACTTGGGCTAGGAAGCTCCAAATGAAATTTCGTGAAAAGTGACAGGTAGTACACAGACTTTACTATCTCAGAAAACGTTTTCAGGGGCCTAAGTTGAATCAGTGACACGTGGCACGTCGTACACGTTCACTCTCATGTATTATCCCATAAACAGGTCATGTTGCGACACTTGACATAACTCTCTCTTAGAGAATCCAATTGAGGTCAGACCTGTCAGGATGGAAAGATAACAGGCCGAGCTATCTCAGAAAACTTTTTCAGAGGCCGAAGGTCAAACAGTGACACGTGGCACGCCGTACAAGTTCGCTCTCCTGTATTTTCCCAAAACAGGTCACGTTGCGACATTTGGCATAACTCTCTCTCAGAACATCCAATTGAGGTCAGACCTGTCAGGATGGAAAGCTAACAGGTCAGGCTATCTCAGAAAACGTTTTCAGACCCTGTGGATCAAAAATTTCGGAGTTACACCAGAAACAATCAGGTACATATTTCTGTCAAAACAGAATTATTTTTTGGTACCTTCATTCATGGCTTCCGGAATTTAGGGCTTTGAAGAAAGTTGGAATTTTTGTAATCGGAGACCACGGCTGGATGCTACTCATCAAAATAGAAATTTAGAGACCAAGATCAGAATTTTTGGTTGGGCAGAAGGCCGGGCTTGATTAGACCCTAGTTCGGGACTTTGATCAGAAAAGTGGAAAATTAGGGCTTTTGTAAAAATGGGAATTTTTGAAATCTGTGACCACGGCTGGAAGCTCCTCAGAAAAATAGAAACTTAGAGCTTTGGATCAAACCTTTTGATGGGGCAAAAGAGTGGGCTTCATCAAACCCCATTTCAGGGTCACGTCCAGTGAATCCGAAAGTTTCAAAGGAAAAATTAAGGAGTAAAACTTTGCAGTTTTCAAATTCTGAATATACCAGTTTGATCAGCTCATCAAGGTCCAGTTCTTGCAAATCAAGTGGATTGGGTTAATCCTAGAAGAAGATGGATTGGTCACCTGCATAAGTGAAGAAGTTCCTGTCTCAGAGGGAGATGAGGATAAGGGCTTACATAAGAAGAATACAAGCGATCTCGACAGGTATGACTCATTGAGGTATGTTTCGATATTTGTCCATGATTAAGTTTATGGTATGTTTGTCTTCAGGTTATTACAGTTAGTACAATTTTGATTTTAGATTTGTCGTATAACCTTAACAAAATTATGAATGCATGATAGAAGATATTCATTGGTTAGGGTGTTGACACTTGTGATTGTACTAATGCATTATGATGTTGTGTGAGGTTGATGTTGTCTGCTAACAAGATACAGGTACATCACAAAAGACAAATCAGGTTCCATGACCATGAAAACATGAAGACAAAGACTCATCCATAATCTTTGTTCTACTTACGAGGTATGTATGACTTTGTTATATTATGCTTAACCTATGAGACATGCAGTTTCTAGCTCAGGATCTCTAAATCATTGAAGAGATTGTTTAGGTATGTTGTACATAACCAAGTAGGTATACTAATCCAGGTATGTTTCCCATGAATCTTACCTTGTGTTAGGATCCCTTATATAAGTATACTTGATATGATTGGTTATGCTTATTCATAAAGTTAGTAATCAAGGGTTTATGCATGATTTAATTAACCAGAAGAGTACTATGATCAAACAAGAATATGCATGAGTAAAAGAAGACTTACTTGAAACCCTGAATACTAATGATCATGACTATACATATTCAAGATTATTTAGAATTAGAATGTTTTGAGAATATACTAATGAATGAATGTTTGTGTATGAGATCATGAGGATGACACTAGTGCACACTTGAGCATGCACAGTGGTACAGAATGAATAGAAGTTCAAAGGACATATAGAAGATCAAGCGGGAGGCAACCACACAAACATAAAAGATAAGTATTTGAGTTGTTATTTGAAATAGTAAATGATATTTCTTGTATGCATATTTGTATTCCTAGAACATATCATGCTGAGTGCAAACATTCATAGAGCATTGAACATTATACTACTAATATGCATATGATTGGTAAGTTGGACAAACATTCCATTGTTGCTTGTCTAGAATGAAACCTCTTTGCTGACATGCTAAGAGCTGTGCACACTCTCGATAGTATGTTCTGGTAGAGATGGAAGGCATCTAGATAGCCACTGTATGCATACAGGATATGGGAAAGTGTTGTGCCAAAGTATTGGTCAAGATAGTTGCATAACTATATAAATGATATCTGTATGCATAATAGGTTATCATGATTTCATGATTATGAAGGATTACTAATCATGTACTTAATTTTGTTTTGTAGGAAAGATCATGAAGAATAATGAACACCGAACAAGTGATGGATGTTCAACAAGAAGATTTACAAATCAAACAAAATATAGAAGGCTTGTGGCTAGAAGATTCTCTTAGAAAGAGGAAGAGAATCATGATGAGATGTTTGCTCCAAGTGGCTAGATAAGACCATTCTCTTAATGGTGCAATTAAAGAAGAAGTGTGAATCAGGTTCTGTATGGGTTCCCAGGATCGATAGTATATTGATGAGAATACATGTGGGGATTGTATCATCCTTGAACACTTGTTATAAAGTGAGCCGTAGACAGGTGTCTCCGAGAAAGAAAAGGGATTGGATCATCCCTGGACTTTCAGTCCTAAAGAGAGCCGTAGACGTAAGGTCTCCGAGAATGAAGTCCTTAGTGGACAGTTAAGGGGATTGGATCATCCCTGGACTTTCAGTCCTAAAGAGAGCCGTAGACGTAAGGTCTCCGAGAATGAAGTCCTTAGTGGACAGTTAAGGGGATTGGATCATCCCTGGACTTTCAGTCCTAAAGAGAGCCGTAGACGTGAGGTCTCCGAGAATGAAGTCCTTAGTGGACAGTTGAAGGGATTGGATCATCCCTGGACTTTCAGTCCTAAAGAGAGCCGTAGACGTGAGGTCTCCGAGAATGAAGTCCTTAGTGGACAGTTGAGGGGATTGGATCATCCCTGGACTTTCAGTCCTAAAGAGAGCCGTAGATGTAAGGTCTCCGAGAAGTGGGGATTGTATCATCCCCGGACCTTGGTCCCTGAATTGATCCGTAGACGTATGGTCTTCGAGAATAAAGTGATGGGGATTGCATCATCCCGGAACCACTAGTTCAAAATGTACGTGAGGACTGCATCGTCCATGAACTGGGTTCAAAATGTACGTGAGGACTGCATCGTCCATAAACTGGGTTCAAAATGTACGTGAGGACTGCATCGTCCATGAACTGGGTTCAAAATGTACGTGAGGACTGCATCGTCCATGAACTGGGTTCAAAATGTACGTGAGGACTGCATCGTCCATGAACTGGGTTCAAAATGTACGTGAGGACTGCATCGTCCATGAACTGGGTTCAAAATGTACGTGAGGACTGCATCGTCCATGAACTGGGTTCAAAATGTACGTGAGGACTGCATCGTCCATGAACCGGGTTCAAAATGTACGTGATGGGATTGCATCGTCCCTAGACATGAGACTTGTCTTAAAGTGATAAGGACTAATCATCCTGTAAGTAGATTGGGATTGCATCGTCCCTAGACATGGTGAGGTGTCTTAAAATGATAAGGACTAATCATCCTGTAAGTAGATTGGGATTGCATCGTCCCTAGACATGGTGAGGTGTCTTAAAGTGATAAGGACTAATCCTCCTGTAAGTAGATTGGGATTGCATCGTCCCTAGACATGGTGAAGTGTCTTAAAGTGATAAGGACTAATCATCCTGTAAGTAGATTGGGATTGCATCGTCCCTAGACATGGTGAGGTGTCTTAAAGTGATAAGGACTAATCATCCTATAAGTAGATTGGGATTGCATCATCCCTAGACATGGTGAGGTGTCTTAAAGTGATAAGGACTAATCATCCTGTAAGTAGATTGGGATTGCATCGTCCCTAGACATGGTGAGGTGTCTTAAACTGATAAGGACTAATCATCCTGTAAGTAGATTGGGATTGCATCATCCCTAGACATGGTGAGGTGTCTTAAAGTGATAAGGACTAATCATCTTGTAAGTAGATTGGGATTGCATCGTCCCTAGACATGGTAAGGTGTCTTAAAGTGATAAGGACTAATCATCCTGTAAGTTGATTCGGGATTGCATCGTCCCTAGACATGGTGAGGTGTCTTAAAGTGATAAGGACTAATCATCCTGTAAGTTGATTCGGGATTGCATCATCCCTAGACATGGTGAGGTGTCTTAAAGTGATAAGGACTAATCATCCTGTAAGTAGATTGGGATTGCATCGTCCCTAGACATGGTGAGGTGTCTTAAACTGATAAGGACTAATCATCCTGTAAGTAGATTGGGATTGCATCATCCCTAGACATGGTGAGGTGTCTTAAAGTGATAAGGACTAATCATCCTGTAAGTAGATTGGGATTGCATCGTCCCTAGACATGGTGAGGTGTCTTAAACTGATAAGGACTAATCATCCTATAAGTAGATTGGGATTGCATCATCCCTAGACATGGTGAGGTGTCTTAAAGTGATAAGGACTAATCATCTTGTAAGTAGATTGGGATTGCATCGTCCCTAGACATGGTAAGGTGTCTTAAAGTGATAAGGACTAATCATCCTGTAAGTTGATTCGGGATTGCATCGTCCCTAGACATGGTGAGGTGTCTTAAAGTGATAAGGACTAATCATCCTGTAAGTTGATTCAGGATTGCATCATCCCTAGACATGGTGAGGTGTCTTAAAGTGATAAGGACTAATCATCCTGTAAGTAGATTGGGATTGCATCGTCCCTAGACATGGTGAGGTGTCTTAAACTGATAAGGACTAATCATCCTGTAAGTAGATTGGGATTGCATCATCCCTAGACATGGTGAGGTGTCTTAAAGTGATAAGGACTAATCATCTTGTAAGTAGATTGGGATTGCATCGTCCCTAGACATGGTAAGGTGTCTTAAAGTGATAAGGACTAATCATCCTGTAAGTTGATTCGGGATTGCATCATCCTTAGACATGGTGAGGTGTCTTAAAAGGATAAGGATTGATCATCCTGTAAGTTGATCTGGATTGCATCATCCATAGACATGAGAGATGTCTTAAATTGAGAGGGATTGATCATCCCATAAGTGGATCAGGATTGTATCATCCTTGGACCTATGTCCTAAAGTGAGAGGGATTGACCATCCCGTAATTGGATCATGTGTGTTGCAGGGTATGCTGCTGTTGTGTATACTTGTATCAGTGTGGATACTTGTATTGATAGATGTATTAGTGAGAATACATGCTTTTGATGATAGATGTATTAGTGAGAATACATGCTTTTGATGATAGATGTATTAGTGAGAATACATGCTTTTGATGATATATGTATTAGTAAGAATACATGTTTTGATGATAGATGTATTGGTGAGAATACATACTTTTGATGATACATGTATTGATTAATGTACTTGTATGGTTGAGGATACTTATGTTGTAGATCGAGATGATCCAGATGCTGTAGATCGAGATGATCCAGATGCTGTAGATCGAGATGATCCAGATGTTGTAGATCGAGATGATCCAGATGCTGTAGATCGTGATGATCCAGATGCTGTAGATCGAGATGATCCAGATGGTGTAGATCGAGATGATCCAGATGCTGTAGATCGAGATGATCCAGATGCTGTAGATGAGATGATCCAGATGCTGTAGATCGAGATGATCCAGATGTTATAGATCGAGATGATCCAGATGCTGTAGATCGAGATGATCCAGATGTTGTAGATCGTGATGATCCAGATGCTGTAGATCGAGATGATCCAGATGCTGTAGATCGAGATGATATGACGATGCTGATGATCGTGAGATGACGATGTTGATGATCGTATGATGACGATGCTGATGATCGTGAGATGACGATGCTGTTGATCATGTGATGACGATGCTGATGATCGTGTGATGGCGATGCTGAAAATCGTGAGGATTCAGATATTGATGTTGCTGTAGCTGTTTGAGTGCTGCAGATGATAAAGAATCAGTACTGAAGATGTTGATGTTCCAGTATTGAAGATATTCCAGTAACTGGTTGAGTTACTGATGATGTTGAAAAAGCTTCCAATGATTTATAGATGTATCATGTATGATGTTGATGACTCCTTGCTCGTGCAGATGCTGTTATAATATCCTTCTCGTTAAGGGGGAGTGTTGAGATATTGTAACTTCAAAGAATATTATATTTGTACTTTATTATTCCGGAGATGATTCATTCCTCCGTGAAGATCTTATTGTATATCCGGAGATGTTTATTCCTCCGTCGGAATGTGGTAACTTGGGTTATTAGACTTCCCTAGTGGGGGTCGGCCCTGTATGTGTTATGTGGGTCAAAGGGTTATTAGACCACCCTAGAGGGGTCGGCCCAGTCAGTTATAATGGGGTATTTAACCTAATGGTTAAATACGAGCCTACATGTACTTGTGTAAAATACATATCAGAGTAGTGTATAAATAGAGGAGGTGTGTTCCTCATTATATACATTCACTCACTTGAGGATAACGCACTTGTGGAGGAGAGGTCTGCTATTGTGGAGGAGGAGATCATGTCTCAGGGTTTCATCTTTGTATATTGCTGGTCATCTATATTGAGGAAGCTTTGCTGGGTTTTCTACCCCATGAGGGTTTCCCAGGATAAATCTCTGTCTCTTGTGTTTATGCTGTGCTTGTTGTTTCTTCAGTGATCCTGTATATGCTATTATTGTGAAATGGAATGTAATGCTGCTATTTTCTGTCTTAGCATCTTGAATTTTAACAGGTTTTGGGGGTTTGGTATGCCAGGCGGTGGATAGTTGGAAGCATTGATGGGTTGCACCGGTTGTAAAATGACATTCGGTGTCGGGGGAGGGGTTGGGGCAGGGAGGTACCACACAGGTATTCCTAATGTTAATCATAGGAGATTAAGTGTAGCCATGACTGGTGTGCTGATGGCGCTTGAAGGGGACAATAAAAATGGGATAGTATGAATTGGTGTGGCTCCTATGTGAATAGGCACTGTTGGAGGTTGTGGCAGTTGTTGAGGTTGTTGAGTATGCTGTTGTTTATTGTGCGAGAGGGTGCACAAATCAGATATTTCAATTATCCACAGAGGGGGTGGGATAGATGGGAAAGTGGTGGTCATGGGAGTATCCGAATATATCCCGGGTCCGACTGAGGAGACGAACGATGTGGGTGCACTCTGAACGAGTTGTTCGATCATAAGAAGAACATATTCAGGTGCTGCGGGGGCATTGGGATCATAGTATGTTATCTGGTCGATTTTGACTACGCGTCCTTCGTGGGGAAACATCATGAGGCAAAAAACTGAAGAAGCGACAACTTTCATTTTATACATGTAGCTTCGTCCCAAAAGGAGATTGTAATAAAATTGGGCATTGATGACCTCTATATCTATGAGAACCAGTTTGCCCCAAAGTTGTATAGGCACGTTAACTAACAGGCCCTGTGGTTGAGCTGCATGACCATCGTAAGCTTGTAATGCAATAGTGGATGGTTGAAGTGTTGGGGATCCAAGTTTCTACTAGACAAAAGTCGACATAACGCAGGTGGAGGCACCTTTATCGATGAACGACAAGATTTCTAATGGAGACAAAAACCTGAAAAGCTAGTGAAGAAGGAAGATGAGGTTCATCTTGGTCTAAGTCGAAAGCCATCATATTAGAGTCGTGTTGATGCCGCGAAGATCGCAACATCAAGCAGAAAGGGATTCTCCCCAATAGAATATCCCAATTAGATTGTCCACTGTTTGGTATGGGGAATCCGTCCGGTTAGTGGTTCTGGCTACCGTTAGATTTGGAGATTTGCTTCAATTACATCGGTTATGGCCCGATCCACCATTCTTTTTTATTTTATGGTTAAAATGATATGCAAGTGCCTAATCTAACTTAATCTAAATGCAGAACTTGAAACAAATCTATGTCTAAAACTGAAATAAATCTAATCGATCCCTGCAAGGAGCAAAACTATAAGTATGAGTAATGTGCTGAAAGAAGCATCTGAAAATCAATAGATAACCATTAAATCATAAATATACATCTACAGCAAGAGATAAATAATATAAAATTTAGCTTTTAATAAATGTGAAAGTAGTATATTACTCATTTAAGAGAAACATTATTGCACAGAGAATAGTAAAATCATTCATTACACATAAATAATTCGAACATCAGAGAAAGATTTCATTGTAATAAATATAAATGTCACCAAAAGAATCCAACAGACATCATACACACATTCCCAGGCAAACATGCATCCTCTCCAGGCTCATATTAGGAAAATTCACTTTCTGGAAGCAAGTGCAAAATAGTTCGTACAGGCTTGAGAAAATTCCTTTCCCTGCCAAAAGTCCTTTACACTATTCCCTAAGCCTCTATTTATATCTTTACAAAATGCCTCATGGGCTGCCACCTAGCCTTTTACACTTGTCCTTTAAAGAATTTTCCTAGAAATAAAAAATTCGTGGCCCTTTTCCATAATAAAATTCTTTCTCAAAAATAGAAAAGGACAGTTGTCCTAGTGACTCAACGCTCCAACCATAGGGACAAAAACAGAAGACCAAAACAAAACAACGCATTATGTCTAGCGCGTTTATTCTTGGGGTGGTGCTTCCGCTGGGGATGATGTGCCTGCATTGGCTGCTGCTGCCTTCTTCTCTTCTTCAACAATATAATTGAACCATATACCAATGTCTCTTACAACCACATTTGCGGGTGAGGGGAGCAGGATCTTCTGTGAAGTCACATGCTTACCAAGCTCTGCTTCAATACCCTGAAATTCTACTATTGCTGCCTGGTGAATCTCCTTAAGCAAATGATTGTATACTGATGATAGTTCAATATAGTGATGAAGATCATCGGTGGCCAGCACATCAATCTTTTTTACATATTCTATTTGAATGCCCAGCTCTTCCTTCAAATCTGACAAACGCTGCTCTTTTCTTGGAAAACCATCCAGGGTCTGAGGAAACATAAGCTTGCATTTTTCATGTACTTCATTAATCTTTTGATACAGGCTATTTCCTTTCCCCATTGTTCCCTGGATTTTAGCCACCAGCTTAGCACCACAATTCCAGAAAAACTCCATGAGAGCTACATCCTCCTTAAAACCATCTACAGATTTGAATGGGAGATGCTTAGGGAAATCCACCTTCCCTTCTCTCCACTCCATCTGGCTTAAAATGTTTGCTTTAACCTGAGTGTATTTGCCTTTAAGCCGGGTGGCTTCAGCATCGACCTCTTTCAATCTAACTAGCATGGTTTTGAGCCTGCACACTTCCTCAGTAATCAGCTCATGTGTGGCATGCATTTGTCTCAAAATGTCACAGGACTGGTCATGAAAGGGAGACATATCCATCGCTCTGCTTTCTGCTTGTTCTAGCTGTTCAACCATTACCTGTTTATCTGCTTCCAGATGAAAAACTCTAGCTTCAAAATCATTCCTTTCCACTTCTAGAACCATCATCTAGATTGTCAGATGCTCCTTTTCTCCTTCTAGATGGCGATACTTATCTAAAAACTCCTTGTGATCAGCAGACAGGCGATTATATTTATTTACTACAAGATCCCTGTAAGCCTGCTCATTAGCCACAGTATGTTGCAGCATGCGAGCTCTCCTCTTTGTTGACTCAAACTCTTTGACCATGTCGATCACATTATCTTTTGTTGCTTTTGCTGCTGACATAGCGGCGGATGCCATGGCAATGGGAGCCTTATTTGTATTTTGCATAATCGTGGTCTCCCGCTGGGTGACAATATCTTCTTGGAAAAGTCTCTTTATCCTCTCTTCCGACTTCAAGACCACCGCCTTCCTCTTCTTATAATACACAAATTCATCCCATTGGGATGCAGTATGATATTTGGATGCAGTGTAAGGGATGATTAGGAGATCTCTTATATGGATTTCTGTCTCCGTGGGTGGGGTCTGCACTACCTGAGATGGGTCTATTTCCATATCTTGGGTGCCAGAGCCACCCACCTAGGCATCTTCGTTGGTCTTAAGCTCTTCTTCTGCCTTTTGATCCTCTTCAGCTTTACGCCTTCTTTCTTCTTCTTCAGCATGCTGCTAATTTTCAATTGCCTCCCTCTGCTCTCACTGCAATCTTGCTTCTTTAGCTTCCTGTTACAGTCTTGCTTCTTCTTTCAATCTTTGTTCTTCATGGGTCAGGGCTTCAACTGCTTCCATTTCTTTCTGCAGATTGGTTTCTCGGGCTGTGGCAGAGCTAGAGTTAGCTCCACTACCGTGACGACAAATCTGCAACTCAACCATGTTACTGATTCCCATAAACACTTCTTCTTCAGCATCATAGTAATGGGCATACTCAAAATGAGCATAAAACTCTTTGCAATGCTCCACAACCTTGCTCCGCCTGTCATTTCTACGAAAGATTGCCTCACCGAAGTGAAAATATTTCAACTCCTGAATGAACTCTTTGGCTGCTGCAACCCCTGAGAATTTATAGGCTCCTATACATAAAGGAAAAGGAGGGAAGGAAGCCTTGTGTTGCTTATTAAGAACTCTCCCTATCCCATCAAGGAAAACTTTCCTGACTGCGTCTTTCAGGACTACATAATCAGAGGCGTATTTCGGTAGGATGTATGGTGGCTTAGTGCCTCCGAACATCCTAATATAGGTACCCTCTTCTAAGAAGTATAAATATCCATAACCTTCCATGACCTCCATGGCGTTCTCTGAAAGGAAATTGGGCTCTTCATTGAACATCTGCTCATACAGAGGCATAATGAACTCTTCACAGATGATCTTATAGTGTGCTCTATAATTTTGAGCCCATAGTAGTTTATAAGCAGTGTAAACCGGGGTGTTGGCCTGATCCCATGAGCAACCTAACCTGGGGAAAGGGAGCTTTGCCAAGATACAATCAATGAGGTATGAAGCCATGTAAAACTCTGACTTTTTTAGGGCCAAACCTTCCTTAGCTGCGGCCACAGTGGATGCTAAACTATCTGAAAGGATAGTAGCCCAATCAAACATAGTCCCCTTAAATGCTATGGCATGGACTATGGGGGCCCATTGTATCCTATATACGGTCCCATTGGGCATGCCGAAAATTCTGCTTAGCATAAGGGAAATCAACCTGATAGGAGGCCTTAGGATCTGAATGTCATACTCATCATTGTCCCTTTTCCTCAGCTATTTTCCTGTGATTAACAGCTTCTTAGCTATTTCAAAATTATTCATCTGTCCCAACCATTCATCGTTCAATGCCTGCTGGGGACGTGAGAATTTGTAGCCTGTTGCAATATAAGCTGGATGGAATGAAGCGAATGCCTCTCCCTTGCTGTCCTGCAACACTCTAGTTTGTGGGTTGGCATGTTCTAATATCCACCCGATCACTTCAGAGCACGGGAACAATTCAGGGCGAGTAGAAGCCCTGGCTATGCCGGAGGTTCTGATGTTGAGGTAGATTTGCTCCTCTTCTAATAGCACGTCTGAGATATCTTGGTCCCTGATCATCCGATAAACATCTCCCCATCGGACCTCAGGAGGGACGCCAGTGGCACACTTTCTATCTTGAAAAGGAGTTTCAGTCCTTGGTTGCATTGGATTTGGCTCCATCATTTTAGCTTTCTTTCTACCACCTTTTGGCATTGTGGCTTATCCCTGTTAGCAACCATATGTGAATGAGTATAAAATTGTAAATCATTATGAGAGCGTAACATAGAGCAAGACAGATTTTGCATGCTGATGATAAATATAAGAAAATTATAAGGCTGCATGATGGGGAAGCAAACCAAACATAGATTATCCAAGAAAAAAAAATGGTCCTCAGACTTGATCATTCTAGGGAGACAATGCTTGGTTAGGAACTTTTGAAATGCTTCCGAAAAGGTAGGCATACAACGTGTAAAACCCACTTCCCTCCTAGTCTTTGGAGATAGGATGTCCTTCATCATAGGCACTTTTAACGGCTATGGTAGGCTAGCTTGGATTGGGAAATCCTATGAGGAAGCCAAGCAAACAAAACATAGAATGAAGTTGCTTTTGATAACTGGTATTTAACTGAGCAGTTGAGTATCTCAGTCAGTTTTGACTAGCACTTCCTTCTGTTCGACAGGAAAATGATTGAGCACATTGATTCGGCCTGGGTAGGTTTTATGATAGAGCTGCGGCCGGTGGAACTGACTAGGCTTGAATGACCTGGTAACCATGGACCAACTGGGAATTAGCTAGGACTCCTAGCTACCAGCAGTGAAAATTCTATGGGAGCCACAGCGGCCGTAAAATTTTAAAGGATACATTGCTACGAGTGCCTACCGGCCACGTATTGAAACGGAAAACACCCAAGAAAGCCTCAACGTATAGATAAGACAAAGATAATGGTAGAAACACCTATCTAGAGATGAAACAGTGGTGGAGCGAGGCTGACACGGTGTTGAATGCACTGAGCTGGAGTAAAATTGTGCAATCTCCCAAATGGTGTTCTTCAAATCAAAATCTAACAATGGGGACAATAAACCCCTACCGCCCTTATATACGACCCAACACGTGTGGGCATTTAATTGGGTAGGTGGCGACATTAAAATGGGGTTAAGCCTAGGTATGGCGGGGTCATTTCACCATGTTTGGAATTTAAGCATGACCGTCAATTGCGGTGAGGACTCATGAGTTTCGTTTGCAATTGCGGCCAGAACTCATGAGTTCCTCCCAAAGAGCAGGAGACTTGGCGAAGCATCCACTTATTGCGGGATAGATGAGAAAGATGCTCTGCTTTGGCGAGTTGTTCCGGATTCGTCGAGCTAAGAGACGTTTGTGGTGCAAGTTCGTGAGTTATCCCGACGTTTCGGAAGGACTTTGCGAGTTCTTCCGAAATTGACTCTCTTGAAATTTTATCGCGGCGTAATTTCTTGAGTAGTTCTGTCGTTGTGGAAAGACTCGGGAAGTTTTTCCGCAAATGACAAAAAAGTTTCATAAGTCTTTCCCGCAAAGTGGATGGCCCAGGGACTTGGTAAGAGGGCGCCTATTGTGGCGAAACTTTTCAAGTGCTTCTGCCATTTCAAGGAAAAACTTTAAGTCTTTTCGAAGTTGCGGGTGAACATCCTGAGTTCTCCCGCCATTTCGGGAGAGAGTTTTGAGTTTTGACTTAGAAGAAAAACTTCAAACTTTTAAAAACAAGTTCCCACTTGAAGCAAACTAAGTTCAAAATATTTTCAAATGAGGTTTAATACTTTTAACCGGACTTTCTTAGGAAAATAAAAAGGAGGGGCCCCAATATCTACAAAATTTTGGGGGGGGTGTTGCTGCAACAACAAGTCGTTAGGGTCTATGGCACCAATATCAGACAATAGCAATTTTCTCTGTGCAGGACAAGTTTTTAGGATTTCTAGAGCGGACATAGAAGTGGGGGACTGGGCTAAGTCTTCTACGATGTTATAGTTCGATGTTGCACAAGCATTAGGGTTGTTTTTTATTCTTCTTAAAGGGAAGAAAGGTGCTTTTGGACCCCCATCCATGGGAATATTAGGTATGCGTAGTGTTTGATCAGTTGTGAGGTTACTCGAAGATGGATCAGTGGGCTTGGTTTCAGGGGCCGAGCCGTATTGGTTTTGGCGAGTTTGAAGGTTGACATCATTTGATGACATCATTAGCAAATGGTGAGTTTTGGACTCTGTATGCTGGTAATCGATTGCCGCATAGGTAATTTGCTGGTTTGGTGTAGGGGATCCTTGTGGGGGATCTATTGGACAGGTGTTTACTACTCCTTGGTTGGGTAGAGAATTTTTCAATATCATGGGTTGCGGCTGAGGAGGTGGTGTTCGCTGTGCATCATGTCCTTGTCGTTGGGCATCATCGGTCTAGAGTTGACGTGCTCGGTTCAAATGGGGGAAATTATGCGTATAATGGCCATATACTCCACATATGGAACATAGGTGGTTTGTTGTCAAGTTAGGATTTTTTCCCTATTTTGGTGGATGATCCAGGTTTTGATTTGCAGGAGCAGCGTTATTGTTATTTGGAGGATTAGGTGGTTATCCTCCTTGGTTTTGTTGTTGGTTATTGCCACGGTTGCGTCCTCTTCCGCGATTCTGTTGACCTCCTTGATTATGCTGGTTGTTCTGGTTTTGAGGTTGGTTTTGTTGTGCATATACATGCCCTTGGGCAGTAGGTGGGTTTTGAGGTCATGTAGGTGCTGGAGCAGGCTGCGGTGGATAGTAAGCAGGAGGGTTTTGAGGTGGACCTGGTGCTTGTTGTGGTTGTTGGTAACCTTGAGCTATTTGAAGTGTTGGAGCAGGAGGTGCTGCCTATTGAGGGTAATAAGCTGATTGGGCTTGTGGGTGAACTAGAGTTTGATTGGCCTGCTGGTTATAATATGGAGGTGGTGCATAAGCTGATGGTGCTTTCCCATAACACTGCGGTGGACATATGGGTCCATGAGTGTGGTGGGTGTGCATCATTGGAGCATACGAAGTTGTAGCTCCAGAATGAGATGTATCCCTAGAAATGTCTGGGGTGTTGCTTGTACTCATCATGGTGAAAGGTTTGTTTTGTGCCATCACCTGGCCGATGATACCATCGGCGACATGGGATGCCCATGGTGTGTATTTCTAGGATGGATCGCCATGCGGGGTGTTAGGTAATATTGTGTATAAATATCCAGACTAGGCATATATCAGGTCGAACTGCTGAGCTTTTAAAATGGCTTCTTCTTCCAACTAGGGTTGTTCAGAAGCTACATATTTGGCTATCAGAGGGACTGATTTCAGGAACCAATCCAGGAAGATACGGTCATCTAGTTTGATCTTGCAGAGACTACGACATTTATGCCACTCATGGATGTGATCTGTGATATGGGTGGCCGTATTCTATCTAAAATACAGTAGGATTTATACTCCTGCATCATAGCGTACGGGTAGTTGAAAGAACTGTAGGAAAGTTGAGGCGAGGGATGTAAACGTGGGGTGTGTTCCATGTGGATGCTCAATATACCATTTGGTTGTCGAGCCAGTGAAAGTTCTTTGTAAAATTCGGATTCGAATAGAATCATCAACTATGGAGTTTGAGGAACACCATAGGTGAAACGACATGATATGGTTTTGAAGGTCTTCCCCAGCCTTTCCTTCAAACTTTGGGATGTTTGACGGGAGCTTTGTGGACATGTGGGGGCAAGTAGAGTCATGTCTAATGGGATCATTTGTTAGCCTTTCCAAGTCTGGTAGGTTAAGGCTAGCCATAAATGGCAACCTGGCGGAGGGGTATGACGTTGTCATGGGTGCATAAGTGCTAGGAGTAGCATTATGTATTTGGCCATTGCCCCCTAGGGGGATATTAGCCATGGGAGGTATGTGCCCTCCACCCAAAGGAGTGTGGGAGGGGCCCGCGCCACCAAGTGCAACGGGAGTTACAGATGGGTTGGTAAGATGTCTAATAGGTGTTGGAATCTGAGTGGTAGCGGGGATAGTAGCTATAGTTCCCATGGTTGGCATGCCTAGGTTAGGTGTGAGTCCTGTATTGGGTAGGGGTCCCATGTTAGCCATACCTAAGGGATTTGTTGTAGTAGTGGCTAATGTGGTGGCCATTGTGGTGGATGTTCCACCAACAGTTCCTGTGAAGAAGGAATCAAAATGCAAACCAACCATGGGGCTAGTGGGTGCTATGTATGTAGGACGTTCGGATTCTTCCTCAGAGTCAGATGTGAAATGATGTGCGTCAGAATTGGATGACGGGGCTCTACGTCGATGACGTGTAGAGTCGAGTGACTATTCTCTTCGTCTATGACGAGTGGTGTCAAGTGAATCGTATTGTGGGGGTTCACCTCGGAGACGTCGAGAACGTCTCGGGGACTCAATGGTGACAGTTGTGAATTAAAACTATTAGGTGGTGGTGAGTGGAAAGCTCTAAATCCCTAATGCAACCATGCGGGAAAGAGGGGAGTGTAAAAAAAACTAATGGCACTCAGGCCAACAACCAACCTCAAAACACTTACTATAACAGTTGTGCTATAGTAAGTGGAGTAATAAAAAAATGTGGTCAGAAAACCAACATGCAAACAACTCCTAAAAATAGAAAAAGGTGTACTTATTGACCAAAGGGAGGTAATGGAGCATGCAAACACCTAACTAAAAAGTATTATGACTCAACAAGATATATCCTCTGCAAGGTGATGAAATCCAAGTCAGACAATATAAATTGTAGAATCAAAGGCTAGATATCTCCCTACCGGGAGGGATATCGGGTAGTCAATCCTAGAAAATGGGCCACTAAGATACCCCATTCATCATAGGTCCAGTTGGGTGAAGCTACAACTCTTGTTCTATCACTGTTGTACTCCCACAAGGGTGGTACAATGAGAACAATGAGTAGGTATCCTTCGGTGACTGAATGGATTGCGGTATTCTACTCAGGCCTTCGGAACCAATCTGGCTACTTCAACCCTCCTAAGGGAGAAGCCTTCTCGACGAATTGGTTTTAACCATGTCAACAAATAATAAGGGATTTTGGTACCCTAAATTCCAACCACTATGTCTCAACATGTAAGTGAGTGAGGGGTGTTTGGATACTTATCCCCCCATCAGAGTCGCCAAAAACTGTTTCTTTTTTTTTCAACCAAGCATGTGCTAAAGAGCACCTGCTAACTTGTGGCAGTAGTCTCAATGTAAAAGTAAAAATTAATGTAAATAAAAATAAATCTAATCTAACATGTGCAAAGAAATAAAACTAGATTTAAGAACAATAAACTAAGATCTATGAGAAAAACAAGAAATAAAAAATTTAATCTTTTGTATTACCTCAAATGGTGAGGATGGTGAGTTTGAGCAACTCCAAGGTTGAGATGCTCCAATGGTCCAATGGTATCTTCTTCTCCAAAGCTCTAATGGGGATCTTCAAACTCAAAAGTGAGGCTAGGGCTCTCAAGAGTGAATTTGGCAGCATAAGGATAGGATGAATGTGGATGAATAGTGAGGAGCCCCTATCACCTTTTTATAGTTTTTTGGTGATGGGGAATACCATTATGGTTTAAGGAAACCAATGGTATTTACCAACATGGTTTAGGTATCTTTTTCCCTCTTTTTCCTTTTTTGAATATTATTCCCTTTTAATTGATTTTTTGGGAATTTTGGACCCTTTTTGAGGGTTTTTGTGTTTTTTGAGGAAAAATACATATTTTGAGGGGAAAAAGGTGTATTCTCGTCTTTTGGTGACCTTTTGAAGGTTTTAGAGGCTCAAATGGTGGAAAACGTGGACAAATGGGTCATGAGGATATGGGAATGAGCTAGTGAGCACTTTTTGGGTGTTAACAATAACTAATGGGGCATACTTGGCAGCTACTATACGTTCCATATAGTCAGGAGGTTGACCAACCATTTTTTAGCTAGTGGGATCCGAATTGGTTTGGCTTGAACTAGATTGGTTTGATGAAGGAGGAAAAGTCTTGAACTTGAATTGATGAAGCGGGATTCTAGTTGTAAGAGGAATATAAGGTGAAAATTGGGACTTAGCTTTGACGTTCTCTTTAGATAATAAAGGATTTGTGAAGACCTCGAAATTATCAATTTGAGTAACAGGAAAAGACAAGTCTTGTTCCTCTCCACTCTTTTCAACTCGTGGATCAGCAAAAGGAAAAACAAACTGTGAAGGATCTGGTATTTCTAATGATGAAGGATATAGAAATCTGCCTGATGCAGTAGAACTCAATCGTTTCCTAGCATCCCTCAATATTTTTTTGGGATCTGGGACTCCTGGATGTATAGGAGATGAAGGGTTTTCTCTAGTCCCAACTTTTTCTGGAGCCATAGTTTCTTTCCTTAATTAAAATAGGTGAAAAACTGTAGTCTATAAACCCTTCATTGATACTGTTCACCCAACAAATCAGATCTTGTCAATTCAAAACTAAGGAAGAACCTATATGCTTCCTCCCCAGTATGGTCGCCAAAAGATGTTTTCCCTAAAGTCTGCTATCTAGACTACAAGGTAGCAGTGTTCAGGCACCTCAACAATTTAAAGACTATTTTCATGGTTTTTGGATAACAATGTAAAAATCTAATAAGGTAAAGGCAAGATATAGAGACACAACAAACTGATAACATCAGAAATTAAATGTATAAAGACAATATTTTGCATAATGGATGACATTACAAGATTTTAGCTCATGAGATAGGACTTAAATCATACAAATACAAGTAATAAATAGACAGTTTATCATTGCAGCATAAGGAAAGGTACAAGCATCTGAAATAACATTTCAAACATCAAGTAAGCATTAACATTCACTTGCAGACACAATATCTACATAGAAACCATCTATATAAATATCCATGCAAACAGGGTTCAAACAAAACCAGAGAATATCACACAATATAAGTTCAAAACCTAGCTCCATATAGATATTAAGTCATTCATTCAAAACAAATAAGTTCTTACACAGATAAGTATTGTAAAGCTGCACAAGCTTCCAACATATCAACTCCCATGTGTGTCTCCTTTTTCATCAAAAATATTACAATATATATAGGAAAAGGTAAGATCAAAGTTTGTTTGTAGATCCACCTTTTAAGGTTTCGACTGCTAAATATAGCCAAAATATATAACTGAAAAAGATCTAGTATAACTAAGTTTGACAAGTGTCAAAATTACATTAAGCTAAAAACCTGTTAAAGTCATCTAGTTGCCTCAGCTAAAACAGCTAGCCCATCTAGTGCATGTGCCTTCCTTTGTAATCTGATGATCTCCTTCTGCATATGACTGAGTTGTTTCTCAAGTTCCTCTTTATCTTTCATGAGCTAGGCATTTTGTTCTTGGGCCTCTTTCCTTCTCCTTACAACTTCATCATATATCTCTGTTATCTCTGAGAAGTGTTTGTTTTCCTCCTGGAGGTCTTGCTTCAACATCCTGTTGCCTTTCATTAGACCATCATTAATCTGGTTCATATGTTCATTCTGGCATTTAAAACGATCAAGCTCTTTCCTCTATTTTTCCTTTTCAAGATCTTCCATTTCATTGTCTGTATCTTTCAATTTCTCATTTGCAATTTCTTTATTAAAATTTGATTGTCGCTTTGAAGACTCAATTACTTTGACCCCAACCATGACTTTTGCTCTTACCTCTGAAATTTTTGCTGCTGTATTAGGATAATTCTTGGGAATTATATATGGAATCTTCTTTAAACTTAGACCAATACCATCAAGAATTTGTTTTAAGGTTGATTCTATTTCTCTTATTCTTTTATCCTCCTCATCATCACTTGATGCATCCTGTACAGTTACAACTTGATCTTTCTTGAACCTAGAATTCAATGTTGCTTTCATATTCAACCTAAATTTATTTCCAGGTCGTGTTCTTGGCCTAAAATATGCTATGTTTGGCTCAGACGAACACTCTGAAGATTCTGAGGATTTGTTAGGAGAAAAGACAGAATCTGGTGCTTTCTCATCAACATGATGCATTATTGAACTGCAATTGAACTCTTTAGACTTCTTTTGTTCCATTCTTGCAGGTGTTTGTATATCTGTCTCTTTTTCAAGTAACTCCTCTTTGTGGTGGCATTCTTCATTTTCAAACAAGATCTCTGCCTCTGTACAATCATAAATGACCTCTTTTCTAGAAGGATTTTGTTTTCTTTTTCCCTTTTTCTCTTCCTTAGATTCCACTTTAAACACCAACCAATATAAAAAATGAGACCAAGTTTTCCCCTGCTTTTCTACTTCTTTAGAAATTAACAATTTTATCAGGCCGTGGTGAAACATGTTGTTAGGAGAATCAGGCTGATTCTTAACCCTCGATGCCATTTTACTTAAACTTTTCTGCAAGTAATGGGGTAGGTTTAATTTCTTAGTACTTGATATGTGCTGTAGTAGACGCATATGGTAACGGTATATGGTGGCGAACCTACCTTCACACATTACATATCTCTGAACAATTTGAGGAACATCCCGCCATTATTTGATTAAAAAATTATTCTGAATACCCTAGCTCTAGTTGGGATTTTTATGCCCAGGTAGAAGCAAATGACTGAAATCTTCATCAATAGATTGCCTTTTATACCATTTTTCTCCTTCAGGAATGACGCCAATAGCTTCTGCAATAGTTTCTTCTGTCACTGCAAACTCAAGACCATCAATCTTCACTAATGATCCATCAAATTTTGACAAAAAGACCTTGTAACCCCTATGTGATATTCCCCAATTATTTCAAACATGGCATACTAGCCATCTCCTTTCACTTTTTCAAGAGCTAATTGAATTTTTTGCATCCATTCGACGCTCTGGGGTTCAATCCTGAGCACGTGACCACTAGGACGAGGTTTCTTGTCTATCCCCATGGATAAAAATGAAACTATAGAAGCAGCACTTGAAACAGATCTTTCAGAAGAAAGCATACAAAACCCTCTTTGCATATAAAACACCATGTTATCCTCCTGAACTGATATAGAAAATATATTTCAGGTTCAAAAATGATTGTAAAACATGGAGATGTACGAGCACTCCTTGAAGAACCAGCTTCAAACCCTGATCAACTCATGATTGTACTTTGCACAAAAAACTAACTTCGGCCAACTGGCAGTGTGCATGCATTTAAATGATGAAATGTGCTGCTAGCCTATGTCAAATATAATCAATGTATTTCTTTAGTTTCAAATTATTTTGCATGAATCATGAACTGACTTTAAATGATCTATAGGAGCTTAGGCTAAAACTAAATATTTGTAATTGCATCAAATATTTTGAAATCAAAACAATCCAAGCTTTAGGGAAATAAAGAAACAAGGGATAAAAATCTTAAGATTAAGAAATAAACCTAGGTCAAAAACACTAAAAATTGCTTAACAAACCTTAGGATAAACAGGGGGCATCAATTTTTTTTACAAAATGGAGCCCCACCTATCGTCCCTCAAGTACCACAACCCCCGTTTGGTCCCCTCCCACCTCCTCCCAGACGCGGTGGCCCCCCACACAATTCCAGAGGAGGCATACCTCTACCTTTTGGTAGAGGACCCCCTCATTCTGGAAACCATGGCCCACCCCCTTCTGGCAGCGGAGATGGAGGCCCTCCATCTTCAGGTGTGGGGGGAGGGCCACCCCCCCCCCCCCAGGGTGGTGGAGGACCCCCACCTTATGATGGAGGATGATCCCATCCTGGTGAAGGTGGTGGAGGACCATCCTATACCAGTGTAGGTGGCGGAGGAGGCCCACACCCTTCCGACGGTGGCGATGGAGGTCCACATTATCTCTGTGGCGGCGGTGAACCCCTACCATTTGGAGGTGGCAGTGGACCACCACCTCCTCCCGGTAGAGGCAGTGGAGGTCCATCGTATCCCGGTGGCAGTGGCGGACACCCACCATTTGGAGGAGGCCCACCCCCTCCCGGTAGTGGCAGAGGACCCCCACCTTATGGTAATAGACCACCTTATTATGGCGGCAGACCTACATATGGTCTAGAAGGAACACCCCCTTATGGAAAGTTTCCTTTGGGAACACCCTACAACCAATCGATGCAAGGTCCCACTGGTCCATACATGCCATATCAGTACTATCAGTACCAGTAGCTGAATCAACAACTTCCTTTTCTAGCTACGTTGGACCTACCCAACCTGTCTCGTCTGACTAATGACCCCATCTTCCATGGATACAATTGGCCACCAATTCTGGTGAAACTACCATCAGATATTCCCAAATTTGATGGAAAACCTGGTGAGGATCCAAAAAACCATGTGATGACATACCATTTATGGTGTTCATCCAACTCCTTAATGGACGATTTGATCTGTCTTAGGTTATTTCAACAGGCTCTCACCGGCCCAGCTGCCAAGTGATATATTGAATTACCACCCAACTCTTTTCCAGATTTCCGCTCTCTTGCTATGTCATTTTTTATTCATTTCCAGTTGCCCATTCGCTATGAGACTGGTACGGACTTACTGACCTCACTCTGTGAAAATACCGCCACTCATATCTCGGATCATATCCATGAGTTGTGGAGGATACGATGTCTTATTAAGGCTCATATCCCCAACCAACTCCTAGCTGACTGGTTCACAAAGTCTCTCTTACTTATCATAGCTCAAGACGTGGCCATGGGAGGGGCCGTCACTAAGGAACAAAGTATTGCCCATGCCCATTACTTAGACTTGGTCTATGCTCAATCCGACACGCTGTATGAAATTGTTCCTGACACACCCCATCCTACGTATGACCCCGCGAAACCACCTAAGAGACCTCAGGACGATGGAATCATTCGTTCCCTTACCTCCCAACCTTCTACTCAAACTGGTGGATCGTCGAACCCCCAGGGTTCTTCCCCACCCTCACCAGAAGCTGGCAACATTACCACCAAGTCACCCACTCCTGCTTCCACCGAAGAGGTGAATTCTGTTCAATCAGCTTCATCTCATAATTCCAGTGGTAAGAAGAAAAACAAGGGCAAACCTAAGAAATCTTCCAATCAGCAGGATCCCAAGCCCACCCCCGAAGACACCAAACATAAGAGGAAGTTGAAGTATCCTTGTTTACTATGTGGTGGTGACCATTTATCCAAGGAATTTCCTCACCGAGACGAAATGCAGAAGTTTCTCAAGGGAAACTCTACTACCGCAGTTCTCAACGATCCCTTCTCCACTCAAAACCAACAACTAATCACTCACACCTCTCCTTCCCAAGGAGAGGCATCCTCCACCATGCTTGTTCTCATGATGCATAGTGAGATGGTTAACTTGAACACATGTTCACGCTAGTACGACTCGGTCCCTCAGAAGGAACCCGTTGGAAGTAATACTAAAAAATCTTCCACTTCTATTCCCGACGTCACCATACCACACACTTCTCTCACCATTGAGAAGCCTTCTTTAGAGTCATTGTTGCATCCGCCCAAGAGCACGATTCGAAAAGCTGTTTTCAATCCCAATGCTTGGGCAGCTCAAAAATACAATACTATAGAGGACTTGGCACAAGCTCCTTGTGCAATTTCGATGCTAGAAGTGTTGCATAAATTTCCCAATCAGTACAAGACTCTTCTTGCTGCCATTGGCGTGGTTTATCCAGATTCCTCTACTACCATTATGTTTCATCTCAAGTACTTTAAACCGAGGCTTTCACACCAACTTGCATTCTAAGTTGCTACAAACGTTGCTGGGAAGATAATCCATCCTATCATCTTGGACGAAGGTGCCTCTACTTCAGTCATGTCGATTTCATGTTGGAGAGCCATTGGTTCTCCCGAGTTAACCCATTCTCCCAGCACCTTGAAAGCATTCGACAGTCATGGTTTCCAATGTAAAGTTAGTCACAGCAGATCTAATGAACAAATAAATCAGTCACAACAGATGAACATAGAAGATATGGTGCAAAACTGTGCAAAACATGCAGCAGTGCTCTCTATCCCAGAAAGGGTGAATGAATTACAATACAAACTGTTACAATGAACAGAGCAATTCGAATTGCCTAAGGAGGTCATTCGAATCACTGAATGGAGTAGCTTGACTCAATCTAGGAGTCCTCATCAATCATCGGTGTTGCTCATCAATCACAACAAACAGTCATCCAGGTGTCAAGCTGAGTCTAACTGATCATAATAAATGTAACTGAAGTGTGTAGCACTGATATAGGATCTGGAGGCTCAGTGGGGGTGCATGGGAGGCTAACTGGAGTCAGAGCAAGTCACCTAATCGAACTGGAGGTCAATCGGAGGTGAAACAGTCAGTCAGGAGTGAAATCGGAGTGAAATCAATCAGAATCGGAGCTAACTGAATGTAACTGGAGTGAATCTGCAGTGGTAGGTGAGCAAGTGCGCCCTTCTCAGTTAGTAGGTGAGAAGAGGGCGCCTTTCAGCTTAGGAGGGCTAAAACTCTGTGGAAAGTGGCTCCCGGGTGCTAGAAGAAGGTGGATAAGGTGCTGGAGGCATCAAACTGGTGACTGGACTGCATATCCTGAAATAGATCATGCAAGATCCTGAAGTAGATATGTATCCCGAAATAGATGATCCTGAAATAGATATGTATCCCGAAATAGATGATGGATATCCGAACACCCCCCCTCAAGCTAGACTATGATGTGCCAACTAAAATAATGTGGGGCCCTGGTAACTAAGACCAAAGGTCACCCCAATACAATAATCCAAAAAATGCTGAAAAATAAACTAAGTGAGGAAAGAGGGAAAACCCAGTGGGAAGAAAGCCCCCCCTCAAGTCTAAAGCATAATAATGAATCAATCTGTCTCCACCATGATGGAACTCACCCCCAACAGTGAACGGAGGTAAGAGAACTTCTTCTCAGTGAAGCTCTTGGTGAAGATGTCTGCAATTTGCTCATCGGTAGGGCAATATTGCAGAATGATGGTGCGGTCATGCACCAACTGTCGAATGTAATGCATATGAATCTCAATGTGCTTGGTCCTCTGCCGCTGAACTGGATCTGTGGAGATCTTGATAGCACTTTGATTGTCACAAAATAGGACAGTCGAAGTAGTTCCACCAAAACCAAACTCGGAAAGAATACCCTGCAACCAAACTGCCTGAATGCAGGCATTGACTGCCCCTTGATACTCTGCCTCTGCTGAAGAAAGTGCAATGGCTGCTTGCTTTTTGCTGGACCAGCAAATAGCACCATGACCAATCATGAAAACATAACCGGAAGTGGACTTCCGATCAATGCTATCACCTGCCCAATCTGAATCAGTAAAACCAATGAAATCTAGCTCAGAATCTGCAGCATAATGTATGCCAAACTGTCTCGTACCTTGCACATACTGCAAGATCCGCTTGGCTGCCCGCCAATCAAGATCATGTGGCTGCTGCATATATCTTGACACGGCACTCACGGCATATGAGATATCAGGTCGTGAATGTGTCAAATAAAGTAGTGAACCAATCAACTGTCGATACATACTGCAATCTGCAAGCGGTGTGGAATCTCCCTCCTCAAGACTGATTCCTGAGAGGAATGGGAACGGGGCTGCCTTACATTCAGCCATATTAAACTTCAATAACAGGTCGGAAGCATATTTTTGCTGAGATATAGTGATCCCATCGAAATTTTGAGCTATCTCCAAGCCCAAAAAGTGACTCAGCAAGCCCAAATCGCTCATGTCAAAAGCTAGATTTAGGGCAGTTTTTAGCTTGTTTATTGAAGTAAGTGTGCTACCAGTAATAAGCAGATCATCAACATAAAGTACAATAACCAACAAATTACCTTTAACTCGCTGAAGATAGACATTCGGATCAGATTTGCATCTTTGGAAATTCTGAGAAAGAAGGAAGGAGTCCATCTTTGCGTACCAAGCTCTTGGGGCCTGTTTTAACCCGTACAAAGACTTCTTCAATCTGCAAACCAATGATGGATCTGATGTATAACCCTCTGGCTGCTGCATATAGACCTCTTCAGCAAGGTCTCCATGTAAAAATGCACTCTTCACATCCATGTGATGCACCTCCCAGTGCTTGGATGCGGCAATAGCTAAAACAAGGCGGATGGAATCCATCTTTGCAACCGGTGCAAAGGTCTCTGTGTAGTCCACTCCTTGGACTTGGGAAAAACCTTTTGCCACCAACCTTGCTTTATATTTGCTGATAGTGCCATCAGCAGCAACTTTAGTACGGTAGACCCATTTACACTTCACTAATTTTCTTCCAGGTGGAAGAGAAACTAGCTCCCATGTATTGTTCTTTTGAAGAGAACTGTACTCTTCATCCATGGCATCTTTCCATCTCGGATCTCGATGGGCTGAATAATATGATTGGGGATCTGAACCAGCCATCAAATAACAAATCTAAGGAAGAAATGGATCAGCAATAGAAAGAGCCATACCTGCCCTTTGAAAGTCTCCTCTTGTTCGTCTTGGATCAGCAGGATTTCCAAGATTCGAACCAGCAGATTGTAGAGTATTTTGGGCCCACTTTGGTAACTGAGGGGGATCTGAATGGTCGGATTCCGAACCTGATATGTCATGATCATCATATGCTGCTACAATATCAGAAATATCAGAACTCATACCTTCATTATCGCTGCTCGAATCTTCTTCTGGTGAAGGCGGTGAATCGGCAGTTTTCTCCTCAACTAGTTGCAATTCTTGAAGCGGTTCTTCAAACTGCACACTGCGCTCTATGAATATCTTTTTAGATCTGATATCCATGAGTTTATATGCTTTTGATTCTTCCCCATATCCTATCAATATGCACTCGATACTTTGTGGATCCAAAGCTCGTCTCTTCTCAGAAGGAATTCTAGCCCATGCAGTAGAGCCAAAAACTCTCAAATTTGACACATCCGGTTTGTGACCAAAGAATGCTTCGAAAGGAGTCATACCTTTCACGGATGAATGTGGAACACGGTTCTGTATATATGCAGCAACATTGATTGCTTCAGCCCAAATATTTGCAGCCAAACCTTTTGATTCAATCATGCATGTAGCCATCTCTTTCAGTGACCGGTTTTTCCTTTCCGCTACACCGTTCTGCTGGGGTGTGTAGGGAACTGTATGTTGGATCTTGATTCCGCTTTGGGCACAAATTTGCAGCAACTCGGACTTGATATATTCCCCACCATTATCAGATCTAAGAGCTTTGATCTTGCTCTCAGTGGTGGTCTCAACAGAAGCCTTAAAATCCTTGAATTTTCCAAGCACTTCTGACTTGTTTTTGAGAAAGAATACCCATGTAAAGCGAGAATAATCATCAATAAATGTCAAAACATACCTTGAACCATTTAATGACATATGGGGCAGCGGACCGCTGATATCAGAATGGATCAATCCCAAAATAGTAGAGGCTCTGCTAGCCTTGCCGCGGTCGAATCTGTGCTCGGGGTGCTTCCCAATAATGCAACCGGAGCATATTCCCTTCGAGGAACGGAGTTGTGGAAGCCCATCAACCATGGATTTATTTGATAGAAGCAGCAAATACTTATAATTTAGATGTCCAAATCTTTCATGCCAAAGCCTACTAACCTCATTACCATGTGTGCGAAGAGCAGTGGGCTTTGCAAGCGGAATAAAGTGCGAAAACTCATAACATTTAGCAGTGTGGTTTGCCTTTCCAACCGCAACTAGTCTTCCACTTTTGATATCAGAAATTTCAACTGTATTAGGGATGAATGTGACTTTCTTTGGATCACCAGTATGTGTCATTTGATACACAGAAAGGAGATTCGAAGCTAAGGAAGGCACATAGAGAACATTCTGAAAGCATCCATGATCTACATGAATCGTACCTTTGCCCTTTGAAGAAATTTTTGAGTCATCTCCCAAATGGATGGGGATGGAGCTGTTTGGATCGAATGAGGAAAAAGAATCAATATTTGCAGCCATATGATTTGATGCACCCGAATCTATCAAGAGAGTGGGCTTCGAAACCGTTGCCATGAGTGCTTGTCCTCTTTCATGATCGTCATTCCGATCCTTCTTCCTTGCACCGTCAGGAAGGGTTATGTTGTTCTTTTCCAAAAGGAGGGCCATTTGATCTATAGTCTTCTTCATACATGAACTTTCGGGATGAAAGCCACGGTTACAATAAGTACATTTAGATGTTTGGTTACCTTCTTTGCCCTTTTGCTTGGATTTCGAACTGGATGGTGCATCCGTTTGCTTGCCTTTGTCTTTTTGCTTGTGAGGCTCGAATTTGGGCTTCTCCTTCTTTAGCTTTCCTTTACCATTCGAAATCTTGGGTCCTTGAACAAATAGGGCTGAATCTTTGGAGCTTATGGACCCCATTTGAATCAACTTGTCATGCTCTTTCGTAACGGACTCAATGAAGGCATTCAAGGTAGGCATCTTCCAATTCGGGGTAGTTAGCACACCGGAATTGAAAGTGGAGACAAATACCGAATAATCTTTCCCAAGCTTGCTTAGAATGGAGAGGATCAACTGTTTATCCTCTTTGATAACACCACTGTTCTTCAATTGCAAGTTCAAGTTCTTGAATTTAGTGAAGAATTCATTGATGCTCTCGAAATTCTCAGGATTAAGGCCAATCAATTCATTCTCTAATTGAAAAGCCCTAAGCTCATCCTGCTTGCCGAATAGTGTCTCAAGTTGCTCCCATATGGCCTTTGGAGTCTTCAATCCGCTGAGATGGAAGTGAAGATCTTTGGAGATGGAGAGACAAAGAAGACCGTAAGCTTCATCAAGCTTATTGTAGTGTTTGGTTCTTTCTGCCACATTGTTTGGCTCCAATTCAAGACCAAGAGTGACTCGGTAGTATCCTTTTGAACGTAATATGATCTCCATATCATCTTTCCAATCAAAATAATTGAATGGGGTGAGGATAGGCTTTGAAGAAGAGTATTCCATTGCTAGGAGCGAGTCAAATGATGAAGAAGAAGCTTGCATGCAGACTATAGCGAATGGAGATGCTGTAGGGAAGCTTGCATGCAGAATGTAGCGAGTGCACTTGGAGGAGATAATTAACCTGCAAATCACATAAGAACAATCACAATAAGGTCGAACAATCCACCCTTTGAGAGTTGCATCACACCTGGGATTGGATTTCAAGCAATGTTGAATAGGTCCAATGTATCAGATCCAGGAATTATGTGGTAACTCAAGCTTCTGGAGTGGTATTGGAGTATTTTTCAAGCTTTGCATGCACAGGAGCGAATTCCCTTGAGATATCTCATGCCAAACTTTTTGCAATTTTTAGCAATTCAGTCAAATCTTCTTGTATAAACACCTGTAGAAAAGAGATCTTGTTCCTGCAATGGCTCTGATACCATGTAAAGTTAGTCACAGCAGATCTAATGAACAAATAAATCAGTCACAACAGATGAACATAGAAGATATGGTGCAAAACTGTGCAAAACATGCAGCAGTGCTCTCTATCCCAGAAAGGGTGAATGAATTACAATACAAACTGTTACAATGAACAGAGCAATTCGAATTGCCTAAGGAGGTCATTCGAATCACTGAATGGAGTAGCTTGACTCAATCTAGGAGTCCTCATCAATCATCGGTGTTGCTCATCAATCACAACAAACAGTCATCCAGGTGTCAAGCTGAGTCTAACTGATCATAATAAATGTAACTGAAGTGTGTAGCACTGATATAGGATCTGGAGGCTCAGTGGGGGCGCATGGGAGGCTAACTGGAGTCAGAGCAAGTCACCTAATCGAACTGGAGGTCAATCGGAGGTGAAACAGTCAGTCAGGAGTGAAATCGGAGTGAAATCAATCAGAATCGGAGCTAACTGAATGTAACTGGAGTGAATCTGCAGTGGTAGGTGAGCAAGTGCGCCCTTCTCAGTCAGTAGGTGAGAAGAGGGTGCCTTTCAGCTTAGGAGGGCTAAAACTCTGTGGAAAGTGGCTCCCGGGTGCTAGAAGAAGGTGGATAAGGTGCTGGAGGCATCAAACTGGTGACTGGACTGCATATCCTGAAATAGATCATGCAAGATCCTGAAGTAGATATGTATCCCGAAATAGATGATCCTGAAATAGATATGTATCCCGAAATAGATGATGGATATCCGAACATCCAACCCCATGGGATGTTACAAGCCTTGGCAGTAGAGTTTGGGGGTAAGACCGGAACCATTAACGTGGAAGTGATCGCCACCCCTTTAGATTATAATCTTTTACTTGGTCGTAATTGGTTTTATTCCATGACTGCAGTCGCATCATCTGTCTTCCGCATTGTGCAATTCCCCCACCAAGGACGAATTGTCACTATCGACCAACTGGACTTCTGTACACAGGACGCCGCTACTCATCCTAGTGATAATGTCCCATTACTCGGGAAATCGTCGCAACCATATGAGAGCGTTGGGGTAGGCCTCATAAGAGATTCATCTCTTATGGGTGTTTTTCCAACCTCGGATCCCCCTAACCATGTGGCCTTGGTGAACATGATATCCTCTCTTCCCAAATCCACCGATCCATGGCTCGTACTTGACAAAGCCACTATGCACTCAATTGGAGACACTATGCCTCTTTTCCCCACGGAACTCACTTACGAGGCTATCCAATCAGCACTAGAGGATGACTTGGCTGTGGCCTCTACATCATGTTCTCTACAGCGGACGTCGTCCTTACCCAATCCTCTGCTCCAGACTTTTCATTTCGATGAGTCCATTATGGAGATTATGAGTGGGGATGACCCTCTGTGGGAAGACCTCCACCATCGATCATCTTTCCTTCCCCCATTGGATACTATGGAGAATAGGATCACCACCATTTTTATGCCGAATGTCTACCCTTGCCCTTTACTCACATGTCATACAGACATTGAGGGAAATTTGGCCAACATCGAACCTACCAGTCTAGTAGAAATATCGGTTACTCCTGGTGTAGTGGAACACATTCGTTTAGGCCAGAAGTGTTCCCCTGAAGAGATTACTACGTTCACGGCTTTGCTCAAGCAATTTCGAGACATGTTTGCTTGGACCTATGAGGAAATTCCTGGGATAGACCCTACTATTGTTTCACACGAGATTCAAACCTATCCCGACGCTAAACTATTCTAGCAAAAGCTACGACCGGTACACCCTTGAAAAACTGCGGCAATTAAGGCAGAAATTGAAAATCTCTTGAAGGCCAGTTTCATTTGCCATGTTCCATTAACAGAATGGGTCTCAAATGTTGTCCCTGTAGCTAAGAAGCAGGGCACCATTTCTGTCTATGTTGATTATTGAGACTTGAACAAAGCTTGTCCTAAGGACAACTATCACACTCCCTTCATCGACTAGATGATAGACAATTGTGCCGGAAGTGTCATCTTCTCGTTCATGGATGGTTTTTCTGGTTACAACCACATTGAGATCCACCCGAATGATCAATATAAGACAGCTTTCATCTTTCCTTGGGGAACGTTTTCTTATCGCAAGCTCCCTTGTGGTATTAAAAATGCTGGTGCCACATTCTAGTGGGCCATGTCGTACGCTTTTCATGATATGAAGGACTTTCTAGAACCTTATCTCGATGATCTCTCCACTCATTCGCGACAACGTGACTTCCACATCGATCATCTGACGGTCAGTTTCCTCCGATGCAGGCGATATACCATCCGCTTGAACCCTCACAAGTGTATCTTCTACATTAAGTCTGGACGCCTCCTCGGTTTCATTGTCTCGAAAGATGGGATCTGCATTGATCCCTTGCAGGTGGAAGCCATCGTTGCTCTCCCACCTCCTACTGACACCACGGAACTTCAAAGTTTGCAAGGGAAGGAAACTTACTTACGGCGTTTTGTCTATAATTTTGCGCAAAAAACACAGGGTTATATGAGACTACTTAAGAAGGACGTCCCGTTCATTTGGGATGATCAAGTGCAACACTCCTTCGATAGTCTGAAACATGCCATCATGCATGCCCCTGTGCTCCAACCGCCCAATTACTACAAGGATTATATCCTTTACCTCCTTGATTCTACCACCACGATTGCCATGGTCTTGGTACAGGAGGACAACAATGCCCAGGAGCATGTGATCTACTACCTAAGTAAGGGTCTTATTGGCTCTAAAACTTGTTATTTGCATGTTGAGAAGCTCGCTCTCGTGACAGTCATTGCCATCCAAAAGTTCCGTCATTACATACTGCTCCGCACCACCACCATCATCTCCGAATCGAACCCCATGTACCATGTTTTAACACATCAAGTACTTGGGGGAAAGTATTCATGTTGGATCATGATACTTCAGGAGTTTGACCTCGTCTTTGAGAAATCCAAGCCTAAGAAGTCTTTGGTGTTCATCGATCTCATTTGTGATTTTCCCCGTGTTTATTTAAGATTTGAGCCCAATGATTCTCTTCTGGATGAATCATTGTTCCTCATTAGCACATCTGACCCATGGTATGGAGATATTACCTTATATATTAAAACCCAACGTTTCAACCCCCAAATGTATCCTGATGATCATTGTCGAATACGCCACCACGCCAAGTATTACTTGATCATTAGCGGTACCCTGTATCGTTGTGGTATAGATTTTGTTCTTCGATGTTTTCTGACACATGAGGAGGTTGAACGCGTCTTGAATGACTGTCACTCTAGGGCTTGTGGAGATCATCTCTTTGGGATGGATATAGCCCAAAAGATACTACACATGGGATATTACTAGCTGTCCATCTTCAAAGATTGTATCGAGGCCGTTAAAAAAAGTCACCCATGCCAGCATTTTCAAACGAAAAAGCGCACCCATCCAGCCCCGTTACACCCTGTTATTGCCATTGGCCCCTTTGCAAAATGGGGCATTGACTTCATGCATTATAATCCTACCTCAGCCAGGGGGCATGGTTACGTCATAGTAGCTGTGGATTACTTTACAAAGTGGGCCGAGCCTATGCCTTCATACACTAATGACGACAAAACTGCTACACTCTTCATGTTCAATCATGTTATCTCATGGTTCGGAGTCCCACAAGCCATAGTAACCGACCATGGATCTCACTTTCATAATCATATGGTCGATGCATTGAGCACCAAATTGGGTTTTCGTCATGAAAATTCAACCCATTACTACCCACATTCCAATGGAAAGTAGAGGCCATCAACAAGGTCTTGAAAATGATGATTCAGCACATGGTGGGTACCCACAAGTTCAACTGGCACAACATGCTCTTTTCCACACTATGTGTTGTTTGGTTTTTCAACCAAGCATGTACTAAAGAGAACCTGCTAAGTAGTAGCAGCAGTCTCAATGTAAAATTAAAAACTAATGTAAATAACAGTAAATCTAATCTAACATGTGCAAAGAAATAAAAACTAGATTTAAGAACAATAAACAATGAGATCTATGAGAGAAACAAGAAATAAAAAATTTGATCTTTTTTATTACCTCAAATGGTGAGGGTGGTGAGTTTGAGCAGCTCCAAGGTTGAGATGCTCCAATGGTCCAATGATCTCTTCTTCTCCAAAGGTCTAATGGGGATCTTCAAACTCAAGAGTGAGATTGGCAGCATAAGGATAGGATGAATGTGGATGAATAGTGAGGAGCCCCTATCACCTTTTTATAGTTTTTTGGTGATGGGGAATACCATTATGGTTTAAGGAAACCAATGGTTTTGACCAAAATGGTTTATGTCTCCTTTTCCCTCTTTTTCCTTTTTTGAATATTATTCCCTTTTAATTGATTTTTGGGAATTTTGGACCGTTTTTTAGGGTTTTTGTGTTTTTTGAGGAAAAATACATATTTTGAGGGGGAAAAGGTGTATTATGGTCTTTTTGGTGACCTTTTGAAGGTTTTAGAGGCTCAAATGGTGGAAAAAGTGGACAAATAGGTCATGAGGATATGGGAATGAGCTAGTGAGCACTTTTTGGGTGTTAACAGATTTCCCCCTGATGTGTGAGGGCAGGAGCTCATCGTATGGCCGATAGACATCATAGTTCTTTTGTCTTTTTCCTAGGGCTTGGAGAAGAGAAGAGACCGATTGGAGACTGGAACAACAGTCCCTTGGAAGCTGCAAAAACTGAAAAAATACATGGCGTAAAAAATGAATGAGGAATAATCTCTGGTAATGGATGAGGCGAGCATACCCATACTCGTATCAAGACATATACATAACAATTAGGCCCAAGAAGGGGGACCTGAATAATACATAAAAATCTGTTGGTACATCATGATGGTCCAGAGGGGACACAATGATGGGACATACTCATGGTCATACTATGTTGATCTGAAGGACTGATACACTGGAAAAGAGCAACAACTATTTTGAATAAGGTGTCAGAAGGGTTGATGAACTGCTGAATTTGAAGGTGTCCAACATCTGTAGGGACTCAATGACTGTGAGTTAACTTCTGAGGAGTATATGTAACTGTATACTCAAGCAAGTATAACACTGGGGTACATCTGAAAACTGTTGCCAAGTGCAACCTGGATATCCATAGGAATGTGTAACTAGTTGTTTCCTCAATTAGACTCTCAAATCTGATAGAGTCAAGTGATATCCGGGGTCTTCAACAAATAAATGAAAGGACCAATACCCCGTATGAGTCTCAACAATGCGATCAAGGTGTTTAAGTCGAGCATGTGAGAAACAATCATTTGGAGAGGCACTAAGGACTCCTTTCAAAATGATCCATAGGCACTCATCACTAATGGTGATGAGTCCAAGGCACAGGGACCTCTGGGTCTATCCTCTGGAATAGATTTGGTTGGAGTCGACAGAGGGAGATTGGAAACTACCAAGGAAATGATGTTTCCTTGATAGGAGCACGAGGTGTACAACTGAAGTGTGATAGTACTAATGGTAGGACTGTCATACTGTGGGGACGGGGAATAACTGGGGTCATAGAGTGGGTGGACTCAAACTTCCTTTGTTCAGAGCATGATGACATCGTTGACCTATCAGCATAGGAAACTGACTTTTAGGTGTGGGGATCATAGCTTAAGGGATCAGGGGTATGCATTGCAGACTAGGGTGACTCTGGGGGATGAGCTGATGGATGCTATTGGGAGACTCTCAGGGTGACATACTGCAGAATACTCTGAACAAAGGCGACCATAATGGGGAAGCTTCCATATGAGTAGACATGGTCTATTGTGGCGCCGGAAAGCATCGTTGGGTCCTTCTTCGTGGTTTTAATGAGCTCCAAGAAGGGATAAAAGTGTGCTCTAAAATGGTACTGTCCTGTGGATTTATGCGAGCCCAGGACTGTTCATGCTTGTGAGTGCTTTCATTTTTAAGGAGTCTGAAAACGATAAGAAGACTCTGAATTGGTGGAGGAGTACCATCCTGTGGATTTATATGAGCCCAATACGGTGATTGCTCATGGTTGATTTCAATTTTAGAGACTCTGAAAGCGATAAGTAGACTCCATTAGTGTTCTTTTTGATATGTTAGTCTCGAAGGCCCAAAAAAGCATAAAATGAGGCAAATGGAGAACTCTTCTAGCCGATGTAACTAGAGTATTCCTTTTTCGTAATTAGTATACAAGGTTCGGAAAAGGGGTAAACTTATACCAGATAGATGCCCTTTCAAATATGTTTAATGAGCATGAAAGGAAGCAAGATTGATCAGTGATCTTTTCATTGTTTTAGGAGTCAGAAAAGCGCTTAACAGAAACTCCCTAAGTGCCTTTTTCGTAAAAGAGTTGCTCGGCTCGAAAAAGGGATAAAATTATACCAAACAAAAAGGATATTGGTGAGAGCGAGAAGTGATCTCAAGCATTGTCACGAGCGTGGAAAACTGAATCCAGAGATATAAAACTTGTAAAAAATGGACAACGACCGATGTGGCACACAAATCAAGGTGCCGAGGGGCATGTGAAAAAATGCCCAAAGAATCTAGTGGTGAGAGCGAGAAATGATCTCAGGCATCGTCACAAGTGCGGAAAACTAAATCCGACGATATAAAATCCATTAAAAATGGACAACGGAAAGTGTGGCACAAAAACCGAGGCGACGAGGGTCATGTGAAACAATTCCCAAAAACGAGACCTATTGGAATCAAGAAAAGGAGTGGACTAACGTGAAGTTCTCCCTACATTGATTCCAACGGTACCAATGGTTTGAAAAACGGACGTCGTATGATGCCGGAAAGGTTGACTGAAAATTGGTCAAATTTCTATAAATAGCAAATGGATCGAATGTGACAAGTGTCATTTTCACCGTTGAATTTTACAGAGTAATTTGATTTAGTCAGAGCATTTTCTTCATTTGTGGGAGATTCGACCATCGGTTTTTCATTCTGCAAGTTTCAGGTAAGCCTATTTTCCTTAGCCTTTCAATATATTTGCTTTTTGGTGATCCTTGGGGTCTCAGAGGTGGCGAATATTCCATGTTGGCTTGCCAACGTGGAATATCAGAAGTTTTGGGGCTTTTCACGCGATGCACATCGCGGCTATGGGCTTCAAAGCCGCAATGCACATCACGGCTGTGGGTGCTTACAACCGCGATGTGCATCGTGGCTATGGGTAATTACAGCCACGATGTGCATAGCGACTATGGGTTCTTAGAGCCGTGATGTGCATCGCAGTTGTTGGTGCTTAAAGCCACGATGTTGATCACTAGTTTTGGAAAAAACTTTACTATATTTTTTGAAAAAATTTCATGTTTGGTTTGGCAGGATGCTTAAGAGGCTGCAGGCATCGTGGAGGGATAGAAAGATTGATGAGGAGTTGATTGAGACTATTCGGGTGAGCCCACATGTGCGGGAGGCCTTGGGTTTGGGGGGACTACTGAAGTTCATGCAGATTCCTCTTATGCGTTCGGTCAAAGAGTTGCTGAACAAGTTAATTGACTTCTGGGACCTAGAGGAGCTAGCTTTTATGGTGCAAGGTGAGCTACTAGATCTCACCTTAACTGATGTGTATTTCCTTACTGGCTTGCCCTGTTTGGGTGAGATAGGGGACACCTAGCCCAGGATTCCGGCTGGTCTAAATATAGAGGATCTCCTTGAGATATTTTGCGTTCAAGGGGCCCAGGTGCAGAATAGTGCACTGAATGTCTCGGATCTGCGAGAGGCGGAGATGCAGGTAGTGGTGACTTGTGTTTTGCAGGTGCTTGGTGCACAGGCGCCCCACCGTTTGTTAGGGGGGCAGATGATGATGGTTCATCGTGTCATGACTGGGACCTATTTTGCTTGGGGTCAGATGTTCCTGGCTTGTGCTTGGTGAGAGCTAAACAAGGTGAGGCGCGAGGGAGGAGAGTTTAGTTATGCCTCTTTCCTATGTTTCTTCTTTTTCAAGCGGGTACCTACCTTGCGACCACGTGTGCCGGTTCGGGATGGACTAAGGAGTGAGCCGTAGATAGTGCGGTGGGGGGAGATGATGCCCAGGGGTGGTGGTGGTATTCAGTGTTTCTTCACGATGGAGATGTACGAGCAGTGGGAGTAGATGCCAGTCGTGATTGACGACTATCCGTACTAGGGTATGGACTTCCAGGGAGACATCGAGATGCCTCGAGCTTAGGGACAGGCTTGGGGGTTGGATGGTATGTCTTGTTGTTATTATTATATAGTTTGTTTTTTTATGATAGCTAGAGATGTTTATATCATATTCACGTATTTCAGTGTGGATTATTGCAGATGTGGGTCCGCTGCCACCACCAGATCATCAGGGCTGTAGGAGACGAATGGTGGTGGTGGTACCTCCATTGGTAGTGGTACCTCTGCCTCGTGTACGAGTAGTTGTGCGTCACCGAGATGATGCCATATAGGATGTTCGTGATACCTTAGAGGTGCCGCTGGATGATGTACGAGATGATGGTTGGAGAGACCTAGATCAGTGCGTATTGGACCGTTGTTATGATGCTTTGCATGAGTGGAGATCGATTCTGCGGAGGGTAGCTGTATTGGCAGCTAAGAGGAGAGCTTGGGATCACTATGATCTGGAGGAGGTGACTGACCGTGATGATGAGGACTAGGTTATCTTGTACCTGCCCCCAAATGTTGATTAGCATATGGGGATGCATTTTGTTGATACACATTTTGTACGGCTGGTGTACTTTTTGTATATTTGGGTGCTGAGGGAACTCTTGCATACATGATGATAGTCATGTATGCATGTGGATGCACATCTTGTCTTTGATTTCCCGTGGAGGCACCTTCTATGCACATGGATGCAATACTTTTTGTCTTTTGTATGTCCGTGGAGGTACATGTTATGCATGTGGATGCAATACTATGATGGTTTATTTAGTTTGTTTATTTGATTTTTTTATGCCTATGTGATGCATGTTGTGATGTCCTACATGTTTTGGTTGATGTGCCAATATAGAATGTTGTTAGCCATTTGGTCTACTACACTATTTAGTTTTCTTGGAACATGAGTGAATGAAATGGATTCAAAGTGTCGAATCATTTGTTTAGTGCGTAGGAACTTTCTAAATAGATAGAGATCGTGTACCTGGTAATGGTTATTGAGTTGGGAAACAAGGAGCTGGGAGTCCAGGAAGACGTTAAGGTGACTTATGCCCATCTGGAGAGCACTGGCCAGTAGACCGGTCACAACGTCGTATTCAACCTGATTATTAGTCACTGCACCTATGCACACTCCATCGAGGTGAATCAACTCATGTGAAGGGGAATAAAGTTCCTAAGCTGCAGAGGCGAGATTTGGAGACTAGCGACTTGCACCGTCGGCAAAGCCAATATGGTAGAGTGGAACGGGATCCATCTGCGTTCATGTAGGAAAAAATGAAAATGTAAGGTTTTGAAAGTTTACAGTGAAAAAAGAATTAAAAACTGTACAATATGGACTGTTGTGTCCAGAATATTTTTTATGGATAGAATCGTTTGAGGTACAACCCATTACAGGGGTTGCGCATGGGGTTGCCTTTTGAATTGGTCAAAATGTATGCCCCATGTCTAAAGCAAGTGTGTATGATGTATGGGCCTTGCCACATGGATTCAAATTTTCCTTTGCTCGTTTTATCATGGGCTTGGTCGTAAACGAGTACAAGGTCTCCTTCATTAAATGCTTGTGGGTGAACACGTTTATTGTAATGGAGTTTAGATCTGTTTTTTGCGGCTTCGATTGTTTGGAGAGCTGTGCGGCGATCTTCGTCGGCCTGCTCTAAAAGAAGTAAGTGTTCTTCAATTAGTGAAGTATCTAGGAGGAAATCTATGGAAATTTGTAATGTCGGTATCTGACACTCAATAGGGAGGACGGATTCCACGCCGTGAACCAAATGGAAAGGGGTAAAGCCAGTGGCGGTTTTGGTGGACGTGCAGTAAGCCCATAATGTAGGAAAAAGCACATGATGCCAATTGGATTTATGTTTGTCGACAGTGCGCTGGAGGATGGTCTTCAAAATTTTGTTAACGGATTCGACTTAGCCATTCCCTTGGGGGTAGTAGGTAGAGGAGAAATGATGTTCAAACTTAAGGAGTGTTGACAATTCTCGCCAAATGGAGTCCTCGAAGTGAGAACCGTGGTTTGAGACGAGTTGTTTTGGTACTCCGAAACGAGAAATAACATGGTTGAGGAAAAAACGGGCTGCAGTGTCAGCTTTGCAGTTGTAAGTAGTCATGGATTTTGCCCATTTGGTGAAGTAATCGAAGGCCACAATAATGTGTTTATGGCTGCCAGCTGATGCAGGATTGGAATCCATGAAGTCGATGGCCCATTTGCAAAATGGTCCAATGATGACAACTGGATGAAGGGGGGCGAGGGGGTTCTTGCCTTGGGGGCAAAGAACCGGCATTTTTGGCAATGTTTGACTGCTATGATGCAATCAGTGAACAATGAAAGCCAAAAGTAGCCTGCATGGATCACCTTTTGGGAAGTGTCCATTCTAGAGAAATGGCCACCGTAGGCACCGCTATGACAGTCGTTAAGGACTTGTTCTGCTTCTTCTTGGGAAAGGCACCATCGTAGGATTGTGTTGATGCCACACTGATAGAGGAAATCACCTAAGAGGAGATAACAGGGAGCGTGATGATGAATGCGACGGTGTCCGTCACGTTCGATATTGGGTCAAAATTTCTGTGTGCGGAGGTATAACAAAATGTCGTTGTACCGGGTCATCAGATGAGATAATGAATAAATGTTCATCTATTATATATGTATGGATAGCTGGTGATGATGACGAGGATGGTAGGCCTGTAATGAGCTTAGCAAGTGCTAGGTCTTTAGTGCTCTTTGGGGTTTTAAAATTCAGGTCATATTCTTGTAGGTTAATCACCCATTTGGCAACATGGCCTTGCAGAAGGTGGCAATTCAAGAGATAGACCATTGGGTTGGAATTTTCCATAACCGTGGTGTGGTTGAGGAGAATATAATGGCACAACTTTTGTACTGAAAAGACGACGGTGAGGGCCATTTTATCTTCATGTGGGTAGCGTAGTGGTGGGCCTGATAAGGTTTGGCTCACATAGTAAATGACATGTTCTTGAAGAGCGGAGTCTTCTTGGACGAGTACTCCAGAAACAGCGTAATTGGATGCCGAAATATAAAGGATAAAGTCTCTTGTGAAGTCTGGAGGAGAAATCAAGGGGGCACTTGTGAGTGCTTTCTTTAGGTCTGTGAAAGCTCCTTCTACTTGGTCATCCCATACAAAATGGGTATGAAGGTGTAACAAACGGAGGAAACCATGTACTGTCGTGGCGTAATCTGGGACAAAGCAATAGAGGAAGTGGACCTCCCTTGAAGGAATTGTAGTTGTCTTAGTGTACGAGGGGATGGTAGGTCTACGATGCCTTGGACCTTTAGAGGGTTGATGGTGATCCCTTTTTCTGAAATGATGAAACCCAACAGATGGCCTACTAGAACACAAAAAACACACTTGAGTGGGTTCAAGTGGATTTGGTATTTGCAACAATGCAAGAAGACTTGTCGGAGGTCATCTAAATGGTGGGATCATTTCTTAGATCAAGCTATGAGTTCTTCTAGAGAAACTAATATGATGTTAATCAAGTCATGAAAACAATAAGTCATGGCTCGCTGAAATGTGGTTCCAGCGTTTTTGAGACCAAACGACATGATGCGATAGGCAAAGGTGCCCCATGGGGTAGTGAAAGTTGTCTTGTATTGATCTTCCTTGCAGATTTGGATTTGGTTATACCCAGATAAACTGTCCATGAAAGAAAGTACCTCGTTCCCTGCACATGCATCGATTAGTTGGTCGATAAATGGTGTTGGGAAGTTGTCTTTGGGACAAGCTAGATTGAGGTTGCGGAAATCAGTACAGACACGAATGGTGCCCACTTTCTTATTGACTGGAACTGGGTTGGAAACCCAGGTGGTATAAGCAATAGGATATATGAAACCTACTGCGCGAAGTTTCTCAATTTCGGATTTGACGGCTAGAAGCTTGGATGGTTGAATGGGGCATTGTTTCTGGCGGACCGGGGATATGTTGGGCCAAGTGCTTATGTGATGTTCTACAATGGTAGGATCAAGACCAATCATCTCGGTGTAAGACCAAGAAAAGACATCGCGAAATTATTGGAAGAGTTTCTTATAGGATTGGGTTTCCTTTTCAGTGCACGATGCGCCTAAAGAGATAAGCTCGGGTTTTTGGGGGGTGGTGGAGATGTCAATTTTTATGATTGGCGAAATGTTGGCCATTTTACCTTCTTCAAAGGCGTTTGGTGTTGGGATTGGATCTTTGAACCAATCTACCTTGGTTGGTAAAAAATCTTTTGATTTGACGGACAGTTGGTTTGTCGTGGTGGATGTAGATGCCTCAGGGATGAAGTATGACCAATGGTGCATTTCATCCCAGGGGTAGTCTGGTGTAGTAAGTGTTTCTAGGATTTCCTCATCGCTACGGAAGTAGTGAATCATTAAATCAATTGTTCAGGGTTGTAGGTAGTTGAAATCATATAAATGGTATTGATCTCTTCTGAAGGGGAAGATTTTGGGGGGAATATTTCCTCAATGAGCGGGGGGGATATCTCTAGGTCAGCATTATTCAGTTCATATAGTGTTGCTCTATAATCTAGAATATCGGGGCAGTGATGTGAATAATGGCCGTAGATGCCACAGATATCACAAGGGTGGTTTGTACGTAGTGATTTATCGTGAGGATGAGGGGTTAGCTGAAGTTTAACAACCGGAATGTTAGTTTCGTTGTCCAAAATTTGTATGTGCTCTTGAAGAGCTGGTAATTATGGACAGAGATGGGTAGCATGGCCTATATCGTCGCACAAGGAGCACTTGGGGGGTATGCAGATTGTTGGGGGATTCTTAGCTAATTTGGGGGTTGCTGGGGGAGAGCGAGTTGTGGGTCTAGTGGTGTAAGTCTATGGACCTCTACCCCCATTATAGCAAGGTTGAGGGGGAACATAACTAGAGGTTGATGTAGTGGCCCCTGTTGGAGGTGTTCAGTTTTGGGGATTTGATACACCAGGTGGTGGACAATTAGAAGTATTGATGGGTTGTACAAGTTGTAAAACAACGATTGGTGTCAGGGGAGGGGTTGGGGTAGGTAGGTACCATATAGGTAATCCTAACGTTAAACCTAGAAGGTTTAGCGTAGCCATTACTAGCGTGCTGACAACTCCTGAAAATGGAAACAAGAATGGGATAGTGTGAATCAGTGTTGCTCCGATGTGACTAGGCACTATTGGCGGTTGTGGCAGTGGTTGAGGTTGTTGATTATGTTGTTGTTCGTTGTGCAAGAGGGTGCAAAAATTAGATATTTCAGTTATCCACAGAGGGGGTGGGATAAATGGGAAAGTGGTGGTCATGGGAGTATCCGAATATATCCCGGGTCCGACTGAGGAGACGAAAGATGTGGGTGCATTCTGAACAGGGTGTTCGATCATAGGAATAAAATTTTCAGGTGTTGCGGGGGAATTGGGATCATAGTATGTTATCTAGTCAATTTTGAATACGCATCCTTCGTGGGGAAACATCATGAGGCGGAAAAATGAAGAAGCGACAACTTTCATTTTATACATGTAGCTTCGTCCCAAAAGGAGATTATAATCAAGTTGGGCGTTGATGACCTCTATATTTATGAGAACCAGTTTGCCCCCAAGTTGTATAGGCACGTTAACTACCATACCCTCTGGTTGAGCTGCACGACCATCGGAAGCTCGTATTGTGGTAGTGGATGGTTGAAGTGTTGGGGATCCAATTTTCTGCCAGACAAAAGTCGACATAACGCAGGTGGAGACACCTTCATCGATGAACGACAAGGTTTTGAATGGACACAGAAACCTGAAAAGCTAGTGACGAAGGCAGACGAGGTTCGGCTTAGTCTAAGTTGAAAGCCATCATATTGGAGTCGTTAGGGTCTATGTCACCAATGGGGGACAACAACAACTTTCTCTGTGCAGGACAAGTTTTTAGTACTTTTAGAGTGGACATAGCAGCGGGGGACTGGGCTAAGTATTCTACAATGTTATAGTTTGAAGCTGCACGGGTGTTATGGTTGTTGTTGATTCGTCTTAAAGGGAAGCGAGGTGCTTTTGGATCCTTTTCCATAGGCATATTAGGTATGTGTAGTGTCTGATCAGTTAGGAGGGTACTCGAAGATGGATTAGTGGGTGTGGTTTCATGGGCTAAGCCGTATTGGTTTCGATGAGTTTGAAGGTTGACATCATTTGATGACATCATTAGAAAATGGTGAGTTTTGGACTCTGTATGTTGGTAATCGTTTGCCACATATGTAATTTGTTGTTGTGGTGCAGGGGGTCCTGGTGGGGGATCCATTGGATGGGTGTTTACTACTCCTTGGTTGGGTAGAGGATTTTGCAATATCATCGATTGCGGCTGAGGAGGTGGTGTTGGCTATGTAGCATGTCCTTATCGTTGGGCATCATCGATCCAGAGTTGACGTGATCTATCCAAATGGGGGCAATTATGCGTATAGTGGCCGTATATCCTGCAGATGGAACACAGGTGGTTTGTTCTCAAGTTAGGATTTTTTCCCTGTTTTGCTGGATGCTCAAGGTTTTGATTTGCAGGAGCAACATTATTGTTATTGGGAGGATTATGTGGCTATCCTCCTTGGTTTTTGTGTTGGTTCTTTCTGCAGTTGCGTCCTCTTCCACGATTCTGCTAACCTCCTTGGTTAGGCTGGTTGTTCTGGTTTTGATGTTGGTTTTGCTGTGTGTATACATGCCCTTGGGCAGTAGGTGGGTTTTGAGGTCGTGCAGTCGCTAGAGCAGGCTATGGTGGATAGTAAGCAGGAGATTTCTGAGGTGGACCTGGTGCTTGTTGGTAATCTTGAGCTATTGGAAGTGTTGCAGCAGGAGGTGCTGTCTGTTGAGAGTAATAAGCTGATTGGGAGTGTGGGTTAACCAGAGTCTGATTGGCCTGTTGGTTATAATATGGAGGTTGTGGATAAGCTAATGGTGCTTGCCCATAACACTGCGGTGGAAATGAGGGTCCATGAGTGTGGTGGGTGTGCATCACTGGAGCATACAAAGTTGTAGTTCCAGAATGAAATGTAGCCCTAGAAAGGTTTGGGGCGTTGTTAGTGCTCATCATGGTGAAAGGTTTGTTTTGTGCCATAACATGGCCAGTGATACCGTCGGCGGCATGGGATGCTCCTGGCGTGTCATTCCGGGATGGATCGCCACGCGAGGCGTTAGGTAATATTGTGTATAAATATCCAGACTGGGCATATATCAGGTCGAACTGTTAGGCTTTTAAAATGGCTTCTTCTTCCGGCTGGGGTCGTTCAGAAGCTACATCCATGGCTATGAGAGGAAGGAGTGATTTTAGGAACTAATCTAGGAAGATACGGTCGTCTAATTTGATCTTGCAGAGACTACGGTGTTTACACCACTCATGGATATGATCTGTGATATGGGTGGCCGTATTCTGTCTACAAGAAAGTAATATTTCTACTCCTGCATCATAGCGTATGGGTAGTTGAAATAACTGTAGGAAGGCTGAGACAAGGGATGTAAACGTGGGGTGTGTCCCATGTGGCTTCTCAATATACCATTTAGCTGCTGAGCCAGTGAAATTTCTTTGTAAAAGTCGGAGTCGAATAGAATCATCGACTATGGAGTTTGAGCAACACCATAAGTGAAAAGACATGATATGGTTCTAGGGGTCTTCCCTAGCCTTCCCTTCAAACTTTGGGATGTCTGAGGGGAGCTTTGTGGGCATGGGGGGCCAAGTAGGATCATGTCTAATGGGATCATTTGTTAGCCTTGCCAATTTTGGTAGGTTAAGGCTAGCCATAAATGGAAAACTGGCGAAGGGGTATGACGTTGCCATAGGGGCATAAGTGCTAGTGGTAGCGTTATGTATTGGGCCACTACCCCCTAGGGGGATATTAACCATGGGAGGTATGTGCCCTCCACCCAAAGGAGTCTGGTAGGGGCCCACGCCACCAAGTGCAACTTGATTTACAGATGGGTTGGGCAGATGTCCAATAAGTGTTGGGATTTGAGTGGTAGCGGGGATAGTAGGTATAGTTCCTATTGTGGGCATGCCTAGGTTACGTGTGGGTCCTGTATTGGGAGAGGGTCCCATGTTAGTCATGCCTAAGGGAGTTGTTGTAGAAGTGGCCATTGTGGTGGCGGGGGTGGTGGATGTTCCACCAATAGTTCTTGTGAAGAAGGAGTCAAAATGCAAACCAGCCATGGGGATAGTGGGTGTTGTGTAAGTAGGATGTTCGGATTCTTCCTCAGAGTTAGATGTGAAATGAGGTGCGTCAGAATCGGATGACGGGGCTCTACATCAATGATGTGTAGAGTCAAGCGATAATTCTCTTTGTCTATGACGAGTGGTGTCAAGTGAACCGTATTGTGGGGGTTCACCCCAGAAACTTCGAGAATGTCTCGAGGACTCAATGGTGACGGTTATCAATTAAAACTACTAGGTGGTGGTGAGTGGAAAGCTCGAAAGCCCTAATGCAACCGTGTGTGCAAGAGGGGAGTGTAAAAAATGATGGCACTTAGGCCAACAACCAACCTCAAAAACACTTTCTATAACAGTTGTGCTATAGTAAGTGGAGTATTCAGAAAATGTGGTAAGAAAACTAACATGCAAATGACTCATAAAAATAGAAAAAATGTGTACTTACTGACCAAAGGGAGGTAATGGAGCATGCAAACACCTAACTAAAAAGTATTATGACTCAACAAGACATATCCTCTGCAAGGTGATGAAATCCAAGGTAGACAATATGAGGTGTAGAATCAAAGGCTAGATATCCCCCTACCGGGAGGGACACCGGGTAGACAATCCTAGAAGATAGGTCACTAAGATACCCCGTTCATGACACCCGGTTGGGTGAATGTGCAGCTCTTGTTCTATCACCATTGTACTCCCACAAGGGTGGTACAACGAGAACAACGAGTAGGTGTCTTTCAGTGACTGAATGGATTGCGGTAGTCCACTCAGGCCTCCGGAACCAGTCTGGCTACTTCAACCCTCCTAAGGGAGAGGCCTTCCTGACGAATTGGTTTTAAACTGTGTCAACAAATAATAAGGGATTTTGGTACCCTAAATGTCAACCACTATGTCTAAACATGTAAGTGAGTGAGGGGTGTTATTTGGATACTTATCCCCTCAGTCCTACCTAACTACGATATTCTTTTGGTGTTCCCCAAATGGGGTTAGAATGTTGGTTGAGTTAAGAGAATTTTAAGGCTCAAAAAATATTGATTTTTTGAAAATTTCAAGGTAAAGCAAATAACATAAGCAGAAATGAGTGGGTTTCTAAATCCTCGCTTGGGCGAAATATCAAGCAATTCATATTATGATTCTAACTTTGCAAAATATGAAATTTCTAATCTGGAAAATGCTTAACAAATCTTTCTTTCACTTAACTAAAAAATGTTCAAAAAGATGTAGTAAAGCAAATAACAGAAAATAAATATGGATTTTTAATGCTGCAAAATTAAACAATGGGCTGTCCAAAAAATGCAGGAAAGATGGCTGGAAGAAAAACTGAGGAAAATGGGCCCTACGAAATAGGTAATATCACCACTGTCGACGGAAAAACCGTGATGTGGATCGCGACTTTCAGGCTAAAAGCTGCGATGTGATATCATAGTGATGTAGGGAAAACCCGTGCGGTGGATCGCAGTTATCAGGCTAAAAGGCGCAATGTGCCCCGCAGAAACGAGGGTAACAGCCGCAATGTGTAGCACGGAAATGAGGGTAACAGTCGCGATGTGTAGCTCGAAAATGAGGGTAACAGCCGTGATGTGCAACACGAAAAATAGGCTGAAAGCCGCGATGTGAATCGTAACGGTCGGGTCAAAAGTCACAATGCGACGAACGGAAAACGTTGCAGAAATAACGAGCCCAAAAAATGAAATTTTGGGCCGTTTAAAGCTGCAGAACAGGCCAAAGGCCAGGACAACAATGAAGAGGTAGACTAGTATGGCATATCTACAACTTTAAAGGGAAAAAACAACTAAAATATAGATCTAAATCAAAGATTCAAAGTTTGAAAATGAGCGGAGTTGCCAAAAACTGTTGCTTGGTTTTTCAACCAAGCATGTGCTAAAGAGCACCTGCTAATTAGTAGCAGCAGTCTCAATGTAAAAGTAAAAACTAATGTAAATAATAGTAAATCTAATCTAACATGTGCAAAGAAATAAAAACTAGATTTAAGAACAATAAACAATGAGATTTTTCAGAGAAACAAAAAATAAAAAATTTGATCTTTTGTATTACCTCAAATGGTGAGGATGGTGAGTTTGAGATGCTCCAATGGTCCAATGATCTCTTCTTCTCCAAAACTCTAATGGGGATCGTCAAAATCAAGAGTGAATTTGGAAGCATAAGCATAGGATGAATGTGGATGAATAGTGAGGAGCCCCTATCACTTTTTTATAGTTTTTTAGTGACGGGGAATACCATTATGATTTAAGGAAACCAATGGTATTGACCAAAATGGTTTAGGTCTCTTTTTCCCTGTTTTTCCTTTTTTGAATATTTTTTGAATATTATTCCCTTTTAATTGATTTTTGGGAATGTTGGACCCTTTTTTAGGGGTTTTTGTGATTTTTGAGGAAAAATACATATTTTGAGGGGAAAAAGGTGTATTATGGTCTTTTTGGTGACCTTTTGAAGGTTTTAGAGGCTCAAATGGTGGAAAAAGTGGATAAATAGGTCATGAGGATATGGGAATGAGCTAGGGAGCACTTTTTGGGTGTTAACACTATGGGCATACCAGAATTCCATTAAGACTGCCGTCGGATTTACACCGTTCGAGTTAGTTTACGGATTGGAGGAATTCCTACCAATAGAGTGCGAGATTCCATCACTCAAACTCACAGTCGAACTTCTTCTGAACATCACTATGGAGAAAGAACGTTTCCTTTACCTTGCAAATCTTGATGAGACCTACCGTGATGTTGCTCTTTCCGATCAGGCACATAAGAAGCGCATTAAGGAACAATACGATAGGTCGGTCAAACCCCGCATCTTTAATGAGGGTGATTTGGTCCTCACGTACGAACAAAGGAACGATAAGCTGGGGGCAGGTAAGTTCGAGTCCATGTTGCATGGACCATACATAGTGAAATGTGTTCTGGAAAAAGGAGCTTACAAACTAGAGGATTACGATGGGATATCCTTGAGTGAGCCCCACAACGGGCTTTAACTGAAGAAGTACTATGTCTGAGTCTTTCATGCATAGACATCTTGTATATACTATACATGGCATGTGTGTTTTGTGTGGTGTGACGCTTTTGTTTTAGTGTGTCTAGGTCTTGCTTCATTTCCTATACCATGTTTTTTCTGCATGTGCAAATGGAAAATTGCTACGGATTCATGGACGACACAAGCCGGCATACCTGTAACCTTTCTTTGGTATCCTGGGTACTTTATTCTCCCACCAACAAGCTTATTAGCTCAGGAGGAATTTGTCTAGGATACATGACCAATAACGTCACTGAATATCAGGCATTCATTGGAACCCTAACCGACACTCTTTCCTTGGGTATGGACTACGTTGTTATCTGTTTTGATTCGCAATTAGTGGTCTCTCATCTTAACCGGATCTATTCTATCCGCAACCCTACTTTACTCTGTCTCTTTAGACGAGTACATCTTCTGGAAAGGTCCTTTGAATCTATTCAATACTTGCATATTCCACGAGACATGAACACAGTTGCCGACTCGATGGCCAACTTCATTCTAGATTGGTACATTGCACACACATAACATTTGTATAAAATATAAAAGCATACATAACATGTAAATCATCCATTTATATAAGCAAACATGTAAACAAGATCACATTAATCATCCATAGCACACATAATGTATAAAACCGCCGGAAATGTCTGTTTATATATATAAATCCATACAAAATCATGGTGCTGATACAAAATATGAAGCATACTAGCTTTTAGTAAGTATCTACAAATCTGAAGCTCGCAAGCTTTCAGTATACATAAGTAGTACATGATCCTAAGCCTCAAGTCGCTTAGCCCTAGGTCTCAAAGCTCCCGAATGATGCTCATGGTAGCAGACGACATCCCTCGCCACTTTGGCTAGCAGCATGCCAAAACGGGTAGACACCTCGACAGTGTACTTCTGGTAGCCCCGAGGTAGATCACGAACACCCGGCTCTGGGATATCCATTGTCAGCCTCTGGAGGTTCTCGTAGACCTCCTCCACCTCCTCGGTAGCATCTCACACCGCGGGACCTGCAATCGACACCTCTCCTCTCCTCGTAATGAGAGAGACTCCAACTGGTCGCGATGGACCCACATCTGTACAAAAGATCAAGTTATCAGCACTACTCCAAAAAAATCATAAAATATATAAAATGAAAAAACACAAAACGTTGTTGTTCTTACCGATGTCACCCCATTGTGCTCCCTCGGGAAGCACCAAGTCGAGATCACCTCTGACGTCTGTCCCACTGTAAGGGTGATCCTCAATCATGAGGAGCTGTCCCTCCAGCCAAGTGAAGAACCTGGTGCCATAACCTATGATGGGGTCCCCTCCACCATGGCAGGTCATCACCTTTTCCCATCGAATCATACGTGGATCCCTGGCATCCTGGTCATCCAAGTCCACTTGTGGACGTAGATGAGGTACCCGCTCCAGTAGAAAATATATCACCATGGACCGATATCCAAACTGTTTCAGTGCCCCATGCCGACATTTGGTAAGTTGACTCCGAAGGTTGATAAGGAGTCCCTCGCACCAGTTGAATATCCGAGGAGCCATGCACTCCTCCGCATACATCAACTGTGTATTTCTCGCAAGGTGAGAAGATTGACTCCCTGCCACCCTCACCAAGGTGAAGAGAATGGTACGTAAAGGACGATCTCGAATCTCCTTTATGGGAATATTCCCACTAGTAGCCGTAGTACCTCCAGTGTAGTACTGAGTAATCATGTCGTCCACGGTCCGATCACCTTGTCGTGATCCAGTGAGAGATACGGATTCTCCCCTCTGGGATAATCCTGTTAGGACGTAGATTTCCTCGACATCTATACTCAATGTATGCACCCCAAACTCTAAGTTTTGTTGCGCTGGATCCCAACATCGGATCATGTGTATCAATAGTGGAATTTGGGCCCTCATGCCCAGTACTCGGAACTATTTGAGTAACCTGCAATTCCTCAATGTAGCAATGCATTGAGGGTCATTTTCGAACTGAGCATCATCCAACTCGTGTTCTCGTTCTCTCCACTCAATGACCATGTTTACCACTGTGAACATGTCAAGAAGGACAAATAAGCACCATTAGAACTCACCCCATGCATCAAAACGTTTTCTTGGGAGTTGGGAATTTAGTTGAAGTTGGACGTTTGTGCCATCGCAGTCCATCTTTGCAGACAGTGTGACATCGTTGCGAACGGCCCTTACGGAATTTGCAATGGTGCATGGCCATCGCAGTTCCCGTAAGGAGGGCTTGTGCCGACCCATGGGTGCATTTCCCCCAACCAAATCAACTCAAAACCTTGAATATTAAGCAAAAAACATGAAACTAATCCACTGTAAAGTTGCATAGATGAGTTTAGGCCTACCTTCTTTCGACGACTTGCAAAATGGTGGACTGTAGCTCCTGGAATCAGCAATTGAAATTTGGATCCAAATGACGCTTCACACTCTCCAAACTTGGTAAAAAACAATTGTAATTTCTCTTCACTATTTCACACATTTTATAACAAAAAATGGAATATTCCTTTTATAATTTAATGCTTTAGTGGGTTTTTCGCTATATTTTTGGTTATTTACTGCATTTAAATGCTTGGTTGATTGTTTCTGACCTAGTCTTTGAGTTGTAGGAAAAATTAAGTGCCTGATTAATGTCATTTTTTGTCATGGTGATCATCTCGTAAGTATTGTCAAGTATGAACGACTTCTTCGAGCGTCTTTTTGTCATTATTTCACTCATTAAATTCAATTACTAATGACACTGAGCTTACTCCTTGTTCTTTCTCGTGGTCGTAAAACGACGAGAATAAGTCACTGAGTTATAGTTTATCACTTTTTCGGGTTCGTTAAACTCCTACGAAAAAGGAACCCCCCCAGAGTCTCTCTTTAAGCTCTTTTCAGGCTCTTCAAATACGAAAAGATCGTCAAGCGAACTTGATGCATTCACGCTTATAAAAGTATTTGAATGATCATCTTCCTGGTGATAGTTTATCCCTTTTTCGGACCAGGGGGCACTACTTATGAAAAAGGAATACTCTAGCCAATCATGACTGGAAGAGTCCTCTCTCGCGTTGTTTTACCCTTTTCTGGGCGAAGAGGCTAACATTACGAAAAAGCACCTTTGGAGTCTTCTTTAGTTCTTTTTAGACTCTCTAAACATGAAATGACGTCGAGTTTACCTTCTATGGACTCATTAAAACTCAACATGGAAGGGCCTGTCATGGGACGAACCCCTCCTTTCCCAGGTTCAAAATATTTTTGGGATTGGACTCTGTTGTGAGGGAAATACACCTATAGTTCAAGGGAGAAACTACCAACTTACAGGGATGAAAGATAGACCTACAAATGTTCTTCAAGTGCAACAAGTAAGCAAAACGATTGAGGTTAGAAGGATGTGCACCTTGTTCGGAAGGTTGATCCAAGCCTTCTCTTCCTTGCTCTTCAATGCTATTCAGTGTCGCAATGCCCACACCTGCAAAACAACTTCATACCTTTCTCAAATACATTTGACTACATATATAAGATTGATATTCATGACAGTAAAAGACATCAAACTATACGCAAACTGTAATCAAATCTGAGACACACATAAACATGTCATATTTGGAAAGGAAAGAACATCTGATCTTTATTAATGAATGAAGCAAGTACATAAAATTATACCTTCCTTCAAGCTTGGCACTTCACAAAACCTAGATTCAAGGTATCCTGCTTCTGTTCTCCAAGGATCCTAGCCTCTAATCAACTATGCTAGGGTTTATCAGAAACTGAGGCACAAGAGAGGGGGATGAGGGTCTCCATTCCTCCAGCATAACATTGTTATGGGTTTGGTCCCCTCACATGGCCCTTCTTCCTTCCTTATATATTCAATGAAGGAGAGGAAAAGCAGTTATAACCGATTAGGAAGTTCCCAAACTAACTCAATTCGACCTAAATTTGAGATTTTGATTGATTCAGGAAAGTGCCCTACTCTTCCTACTGCAAACCAGCGCATTTCTCAAGGTGTGTGCTACCCTACAGGAATGATAGTTGCTCACATGCCCTACCCCACAGGCATAAGAGTAGCGCACACATCCTAGTATGCCCTACTCTATGCATAGAATACCAACGTTTTTGTGGGAAAATGGCCAAAAACAAGGTTTTTTGATGATTTTCAGGAGGTGGTTTGGTCTGGAAAAGTGTTCCTAAGAGTTATAACCATCAAATGGTTAAAGAGTGAGGTAATTTCAACCATATTCAGTGTCCCTAATGACCCTTCAATCCACAAGTTTCCTGTTGTGTGACTAAACTTGATCTCAAGAAGTGTCATCATGCAACCAAGTGATGCAAGTGTCATCACGGAGGGAGAAGTGTCATTTTAAGCTATAACAGATGCCCCCTAATGTGTGAGGTCAGAGAGAGTGAGGGAAATGATGGCTGAAATACATTATAAATAATAAAGAGTTGAATCATGGAGTAACCAGAGAAGCCAAGAATCGTAGGCTCAAACGAAGTACCTGAAAGCAAAGGCAATGTCAGACAAACTCAATCTTGGGGTAACTGTCCATGTTAAAATAGTGGAACATGACCTCCAAGCGGATACACTAATGATCCAAATAGTGATGCATATATCATGGCCACTAGAATACAAGCGTGGATCCATGAGGAACATAAGTGTAAACATAGCCACATAAATACAAGGTGGATCTATATCAAAATGGGAGAACATTGCCATAAAGAACAAGCTGGATCTATGTCTCATCACGAGCCAAAAAGAGTGTCGATCAGCCTTGCGCAACTTGTGTGATAACATAAATAAGGTGATGCTATCGAGGATCCCAAGGTATTCATCCAAAAAAAACCCAAGGTACAAACCTATCCATGCGAATAAATGAGTTGATGTCAAACATGGGAGGTATCGTTTGATTACTGATCATTGATGTATACCGTTAACAAACATGAGGGTGTCCACCAATAATGAAAATGGAACCCAAGGTACCTAGTACATTCAAACAAGTGCGAATAAGTGGTCTTGCCGTCAAACACTTGAAGAATCTATTGGATAGGAGACATTGATGTATTCTCGTCTATCCAATAGCGAGCGAAACTGCCACTAATGACTGCAATCCCCAAGGTACTAACCGAAAATCTAAACTTCATTCCCAGAGCACAATGAGTTGAAGTCGATGGGAAGAAGTCCGTTGGAAGGGAGGCCTTAAGGCATCCTCCATCATCCAACACGAGAGACACTCAACAGGTATGAGCTGATTTGGAGTAGGACTGAACACATGATGAAACATACTGACACTAATTAATGGCCGACGCATGAGGTCAAGGCAACTGCAGAATTGCTAACACAAGTTATATCCTTGAACAGTGAGCACGACACAAGAGTGACTTAGGCATCTTTGAACACAAAGAGACCACGATGCAAATCCACAATGTAGGAGACATTAACAGATTCTCCATATGATTGGAAGACTAACCAAACGGAGGAGTAAGAACTCTGAGATACCTAAGGCCAACAGTAGAACCAAACTTGTTTGATAGACTAAAAAACAGGTGCTTTGTTCAAGGAGATAGTTGACTTGTTGCCATCATATTGAAAGATATTTTAACATTCTTCCCTTCCCTTTCCTTTTTCATTTTTTAACGAGCTCGACAAATAACTAAATCATGCTCGACGGTATTTTCATTTTTAAGGAGTTTGAAAAAACTAGAAGAAAACCCCATACACCTATCCGTGGATTTTATATTGAGCCCGGATTGGTCTGTGCTCGACAGTGTTTTCTTGCTTATAGAGTTGAAAAACTTAAACAATCCTCTATCAACCATCTCATGGATTTCACATCGAGCCCAAGTAGGTGAATGCTCGCTTGGTGTTTTCACATTTTGAGAGTTTGAAAACCCTAAAGACGACTCCAAAGGTCCTTTTTCGTAAAGTTAGTCTCCTTCCCTGAAAAAGTGCAAAATAATAGAAGAAGAACTCTTCTACGCATACCAGAGTATACCTTTTCTGTAAATTATCCACCAAGGCCCGAAAAAGGGATAATTCTATACCTAAGTGGATGTCGGTTCAGTTATTTTAACAAGCCCGAAAAGACAACTATGATCGAAAAACTTTTCCTATTTAAGGAGTCTAAAAAGGGCTTAAAAGAACTCCATAGAGATCTTTTCGTAAAGTTTTAATGAGCCCGAAAAAGTAAACTCATGACCTCCTTACTGTTTTTAATGAGCTCAAAGGAGATAGAAAAATGCTCATAACTTCCTTACTATTTTTAACGAGCTCGACGTGAAGATGAAAGAAATGCTCAAAACCTACTTATTGTTTTTAACGAGCTCGAAGTAAAAGTAGAAGAATGCTTGTAACCTACTTACTGTTTTTAACGAGCTCGAAGTAAAGGTGGAAGAATGATCAAAGCTTCCTTACTATTTTTAACGAGCTCGAAGTGAAGGTGGAAGAAATGCTCGAAAAGGGAGGAGACGAGTGTCAGGGACATGCGAAACTAGCTCCAAGCGCATGGAACAAAGCTATGCCTAATGCAAGGAACATGAGCAAGATAAGAACACTCAGGGTGTGTCTCTTCCAGGTAAAAGGTGTCAAATTGCGAAGGAAAAATGATACAGGGCTTAGCATAAATGAGATCAAAGATGGAGGCTTATACAACGAGCTAAAAGCGTGGAAGCTGGCATCAAGATCATTAGCGTAAGCGGGATCATAAAAAATGCATATGCAACTTAAACACAAAGATGGGAGCCTTATCATGGATGGCCAGAAATATATGAGGAAGAAAGATACGAGGCTTCTTCTCAAAGTCATGGTAAATCTAAAAAGGCTCCCGATCCTATGAGAACAACTCAGCATGGGCACCAAAATGGCATAAGGGTGCTGACTAGGGTGACCCATGTTAGGTAGGCTCTATTGTCGTACTGCTGCACAATGCATAAAGAGATGGCTATCACACCAATATCCAACAGGTTTGACCCTATGGCGAATTTGGATGGCAAGAGGTTCAAATGCAACATAACAGCGAGGAAGCTTAAACCTATATGCAAGGTTCCAAATATACCTGACATGGTCGCACAAGGTGTCGAAAAGGACCAGTAAGCAAATATAAATCCAGCTAAGAATCCTGTCTCCAAGAAACATTAGTACCAAGATCATATTTAAAACATATGTAAAGAAGGACCCGATAAAAGTCACTGTGGTAGAAATACTTTCAACTTCACTATCATCAACAACAGGCATAAACAAGGCAAATTTTTCAAATGAAGACTCTATGGTACCCAATCCTGACGACTTACAATCAACAAGATCAACTTCAGGATGAAGATCAAAGTTGAAGGACATGATGGAATCTGCAAAAACAAATTCATCATCACGGGAGTTTAAAATTCTAGAAGCAGAATCAAACTCAGCAGGAACACCGATTTGTGGATCTATAGGAGAGTCCAAAGACTCAACAGTAGGAAGATCATACTTTAAGGTCAAACCGGGGCTAGACATAAATGCGACTGGATCAACATCCAAATGAATGGCAGACTGTACTATGGAATCTAGGAAAAATTCATCGGAAGGAAGTATATCGTCCCAGCTAGAACACATATCTAAACATTCAAATGGAGGTGTCACTTGGTCAAAAGTTGGGACTAAGTGCCGGGAAAGTAAGCATGAACCCAGAGACTTCTTCTCAGTAGACATTGAACTCAAGGAACAATATGCCACTTAAGTCCCATGTGACATAGTAGTGCCTAATGATGAGGGATCTAATTGGTCTACTGTTGGGTAATAAGGAGGATCAACGAATGCAAGTTGGTTGATAGTGACGATGCTTTCGTTATGAGGAAAATGCATCACATGAAAGAGTGTAGACACCACAACATGCATAGCATAAACGTAATCATGCTCGCGGATCATATCAAAATCCACAGGGTCCTTTAAAACCATAAAATCAACTAAGACTGTTTTCCCACCCAAAGTAACAGGTACCTAACGAAGGAATCCGAACAGTTCACTAGGTCTTTTATGGAAGGTCAACGACCAATTAATAGCTGGAATAACATTAGGGAAACCCAAATCTCTCCAAGTATAAGCGGATAAGATACTAACAGAAGCTCCTTCATTTATAATGCATCGATCAACCGTATGGTTCCCAATATCAACCTTTATCTAGAAAGGTGTCGAAGAAGGAAGACGAGGTTCGGCTAGACTATTCCAATCAAACGAAATGATCCTAGGGTCTGGTAGGGGTTCACATGGCACAGATGAAGTACCCCCTTTTTCAGGAACATCCAAACTAGTAATGCAGAAGACTTCAGGGACAGGTGCATCAGTCTCCAGAGGACTGATGGGATCAGTCGAAGATTGCATCGATTCAATCACTTCACTCTCCGAAGGAAGAGTGGGGTCAACCAAAGATTGCATTGGTTCAACCACTTTATCAACCAAAGGTTGATCTGACTGTAGGGAATCTATAGACAACTCAGGAACAGAGGTTCCTTTAGACATGGACCACACTCTTCGTGCCTCTAGAATGGAAGGGCATCGGTGAGTAAGGTGATCTCCCTTACAAAGTTTACAAGGGAACTTTGGTTTCCATCCTATAGTTCGAGACTCCTTTACAATGTCAGTACTCTCAGCATGACTAGCATTGACTGACAGCTTGCCCCTAGCATGACTTGCAGTGGCTGGTTGCTTAGAAGCATAAGACTTTTGAACTAAGGACCACACTTTTTGCACTTCTGGAAGTACAGGGCACAAGTAAGTAAGGTGGACTCCCTCACAAAACTTGCAAGGGAACTTATAATTCTATTTATTGGGTTTGTCGACAATGTCAACTCCCTCAGCATGACTTGCAGTGGCTGATCTGGTGTCTCTAGTATGACTCACAAGAACTGGTGACTTGTCATTAATATGACTAACAGTGATCAATGACATATCCCCAACATGACTGATAGTGGTTGAAGACAAACTTTCAGTGTGATTTTTAGTGACTAAAATTTTTCTCCCAGCATGACCTCCAGAAGATGGGTAGGTGCTCCCTGCATGATTTGCAGAGGCAAGGTGCTTTCCCCCAGCATGAATTACAGTGGTTGGGTTGTTTCCCCTTTGTTTTGGAATCTTCTTCCTATTCTTCCCCCGTCTATTCCTTTTAGACTGCTGGTTACTAGTATTGCTACTTTCGCCACATGAGGTAGAAGGAGGAGGAGAAGATGTTATTGGCAAAGAAGGCACAAGATTTTGATGCTCTTGATTTGAGGTGCTTACCAAAGAAGCGTCAGGAGCATGCAAGGCATTCGGAGTGGAGAACAACCAAACCGGCAGCCCTATAGTGAATCTAGGAAGATTCAAAGTAGCCTTTAAGGGAGTACCAATGTTTCCAATGAATGGAACAGTACAAGGATCCCGTGGAACAGGGGTACCTTGATTGGCGCTCACCGGAATGCTAGACATAGTTTCCTGCTCAAATGAGCAAGAAGTTCTCTAAGGAAAACTAAGACAAGTAGTACAAAGAGCACACCACTAAAAAAGGTCCTAAGTAAATCAAACCAGGCAAACAGATGCCTTCCGGAGAAGAGTCTGGGATGATGAGGGCCCAGAACATATCAACGAAGGAAGAAGGATAGTTACCTGGGGTCCACAATATAATGAATAAGGGTGCAAGCACTGGAATCACCCAACCTCTCTCCCAAAGACTTGCAAGGGATTTCCTCCCACGTCTGTCCTAGGTACAGTAGATATAACCCTCCACCGTCACCTGTGTATGATCCTATGGTCAGATACTAAGGATACCACCACACCGAAAACTCCTGGGGGAACAGTCATTGGTCGAATCAAAAGGTGTGGGTAGGGTAACTGAGCCAGAAAATCAAAAGAGTCCCCAAACACGATCTGATCCTGGTATATGCTCGAAACAGAAAGTAGGAGGTTTATTCCCAACAATCTGATCTCACAAGACCTATTGCATAGATCCCAGGCAAGTTCTTAATGAGGTGGGTTTACCTGTGATAGTCGAACTACGATTTTTGCGTAATGTGTGATCTTGGGTGGTTTAATGTGTTTTAAACCCAAGATCCTAACCAAGACTAGTTGGTGAATAGTGTAACCTAGAAATGAAAATGTTACTAGTACATTTTATTAGGGTTCATTTTAAAGGTTACTTGCTTACTCAAAAAGGTAGTGGGTGTGTGAGAGTGGTTATAATAGAGATAGAATACTGAAATGAAATGCTTACAACTAAACAAATCGTTTATTTTCAATGCAAGTCTTAAAGATACGATCTAGAATGCATATGCAAATGCAATTTTTAGTCTTTCAAATGCAAAAAAGGTGAAAATAAAGTCTAAATGTACAAAATTAAACTCAAAACCTAAGAATGCAGCTACTCAAACAAATAAGTATGCAAAAGAAAACTTCTTCTTTTTGATCCAAAGCACTCTTAAATCCTTTAAGCCACTTGCAAGGTACTCCATTCAGAAAATAAATCAAAATTTTTTCATGCTTTTCGAAGGTAAGAAACAAAACTAAATTGAAAGTAACCTACTATCAAAGCAAAAGTAAAGAACTTTCAAGTTTCCTTATTGAAACAATAAAAGCTACCAATACGACTTTCAGATTCTTATTGATGTAAGCATGCCAACCATTGGCAAAAGTGTACGAAGCCTAATTTTAGACCCAAACAAAGAAAATGACCTACAAAGAAGTATGCTTTGGTAAAGTTAGGTCTGCACATAAACAATGCAGTCAAGGTCCTGAACAGCAGCAAAGACACTTGAGATTTCACTACAAAAAGAAAACTAAAAGCATAAGGGAGGATAAGAAACCAATGTAAAGAGAAATTTCACTCAAATAAATACAAACAGGGTCAAGTAGACTCAGTAGGTTTCAAATCCAATGGAAATGGAGCAAGCAGATTCAATCAGACTCAAATCAGGGTACGAAACACCAAACTGGTCCACAATCCCCCAACTTGGGTCAACAAGCTCCAAAACTTTCCAAACAAGCCCACATTGATAAAATAAGGTCCAAATCATGAACATAGGATCAGTACAAGGATAGGAGACTACTTATAGTGGTTTAACTCAGACCTAGGGTCATTAGGGACCCCCAAAAATGCAACCACAACCCCCCCAAACAGGTCAAGACTAAAAAAACTTAGTCCTAGAAGGTGTGTGCTACTATCTATGAGGAAGACCAGCACCCAAGTAGGGGAATGCACTACTGTGCTTCACAAAAGTAGCGCACATGTGCGAAAAGTTGAAAAAATAGGGTTAAAACCCACCACACTTGAGCCAGTAAGGGTCTCAAGGGCTGGGAAGGGTCTGTAAGAGCCAAGGAGGGTCAAACAAAGTCTAATAACTAATTATAATCAAGAAATTGAACAAATACCTTCAAACCAAACTGAAGAAATAACCTTGGATACCCCTACGCAGATAGGCTTTCCCCAACAGAGTCGCCATTCTGTTGCGAGGGAAATACACCTATAGTTCAGGGGAGAAACTACCAACTTACAAGGATGAAAGATAGACCTACAAATGTTCTGCAAGTGCAACAAGTAAGCAAAATGATTGAGGTTAGAAGGATGTGCACCTTGTTCAGAAGGTTGATCCAAGCCTTCTCTTCCTTGCTCTTCAATGTGATTCAGTGTCGCAATGCCCACACCTGCAAAAAAACTTCATACCTTTCTCAAATACATTTGACTACATATATAAGACTGATATTCATGATAGTAAAAGACATCAAACTATAAGAAAACTGTAATCAAATCTGAGACACACAGAAATATGTCATATTTGGAAAGGGAAGAACGTCTAATCTTTATTAATGAATGAAGCAAGTACATAAAATTATACCTTCCTTCAAGCTTGGCACTTGACGAAACCTAGACTCAAGGTCTCCTACTTCTGTTCTCCAAGGATCCCAGCCTCTAATCAGCTGTGCTAGGGTTTATCAGAAACTGAGGCACAAGAGAGGGGGATGAGGGTCTCCATTCCTCCAGCATAACATTGTTATGGGCTTGGTCCCCTCACATGGCCCTTCTTCCTTCCTTATATAGTCAATGAAGGAGAGGAAAAGCAGTTATAACCGATTAGGAAGTTCCCAAACTAACTCAATTCAACCAAAATTCGAGATTTTGACTGATTCAGGAAAGTGCCCTACTCTTCCTACTACAAACCAGTGCAGTTCTCAAGGTGTACGCTACCCTACAGGAATGATAGTTGCGCACATGACCTACTCCACAGGCATAAGAGTAGCGCACACATCCTAGTATTCCCTACTCTATGCATAGAATACCAGCGTTTTTATGGAAAAATGGCCAAAAACAGGGTTTTCTAATGATTTTCAGGAGGTGGTTTGGTCTGGAAAAGTGTTCCTAAGGGCTATAACCATCAAATGGGAAAAGAGTGAGGTAATTTCAACCATATTTAGTGTCTGTAATAACCCTTCAATCCACAAGTGTCCTATTGTGTGACAAAACTTGATCTCAAGAAGTGTCGTCATGCGACTAAGCGATGCAAGTGTCGTCACGGACGGAGAAGTGTCATTTCAAGCTATAACAGACTCATCTACGAGATGAGATATACTGAGCATCTGGTTACCCTCATCAAGCTTGTCAAAAGCACATGAGGCACTCATCAGTCATGATGGGGAAAAAAGAAATTTTTTGTGTTACACCTTATCAGTGGCAGTACTTAGTCATTCTTGAACATGGAACTCATTTTCATTTGCATATAGTACTTGAGTGATCCAATTGTCCTCGAGTTTTTCCTACTTCCTGAGTCTTGTTACTCCTTTGGTTCATCCAAAGAATACTTCCATCATCAGTTGCATTAGGATTTGGTGTCATTCTCATCATGTCAATACTGCCAAGTCATGCCATCCCATGTTCAAGAATACATTCACTGCTCATTATTTGCAGTCAGTACACCTTCCACCATGTAGGTCTACTCTGAGTCAGTCTTGCATGTTACTATACCATCTGATCTATTCCAAACATCTGTTATCCAGTTTCATGTCGTTGATGGGGGATTCATCATGACCCTCCTTCGACGGGTTCATCCTTATTGACCTCAACACATCATCTGAGGATTGAATCTAGAAACCAACCATGTACCTTGGGCCTACATGCCTCAATGGCAGGTTACCTCACTTTCGACATGAGTTTACATCATGGACTCTAGATTGCAATATTTCATCCAGCGTTCGACTTCAACTCATTTATTCATGCTTGATGATATGTACTATGATACCTTGGGGATCATTAACATTAATGGTGATTTCCCTCGCGCTTTTTAATGGTATACATCAATGACCAGTAATCAAGTGGTTCTACCATGTTCGACATCAAGACATTTGTAATCACATGGATAGATTTGTATCATTGCGGGTTCGGCTTGAAGACCCTGGGGAGTCATTTTTTACCCAGTTTGTGATGGAGATTATTTTGAGTCATATTACATGGATCCACTTTTGTATTGGTCGTGGCTGTGTTATCATCTCATCATGGATCTACGCGTGTGTCTAGTAGCCATGATTATGTTCAGTCGGTCATTACTTCCAGGGATCTGCAATCTATTTTTCAGCAGCCATGTTGTGAGTCATACGATACTATATTCTCAGAGTCAATTCTACTACAGCAGCATCCTCCGTCTGACAAGTCCTTGCCAATTCTTCTGTCAAAGCATTTCACCTATCAAGTTCCAACAGCTTCATGATTTGGGGGGCATTCTATTACACCTAAATATTTCCACCTTAAGACTTAGTGTAAACATCCCTGAAGTTCCCATGACTAAAAAATCAAACTGGAAGAGATATTGACCTACTTTCATAGGGTTTTGTGAGGTCGTCGCAGGTCAGCCTTGAGCAGCATGCAACGGCGTAGGTTGTCCTAATCCATCCTGTGACGATTTCAGTTAAATGGATAAAGGGAATATTCGAGCCCATTCTTGAAGGTGTGTGATGTGGATCTCTATCCCTAACCTATAGGGGAGCTGGAATTCGGTTCCCTATCCATTTGGGAGGATCCCATAGTCCTCTCCCACTGTATCTGAACCTACCCTATCCTCTTAGTCATATATATATGAAGCTCATTCCCATTCCAAAGAAAGGAAGTCTATAGTATTTGCATGCTGGTGAAATTAGCTTAGGAGATCTCTACTCATCTCTTGGGAGAACTATACTTCTTTTAGAGGCTTTGGCATTGGCTTGTTGGAGGAGGATTGCGATGTTGAGCTTTGGTTGTAATCATCTCTTCTTTGTACTTCCCTCTTTTAATACAGTAATATAAACTCTTTCCACCAAATGTTGTTGTGTTGATAATGTTTGTGTAGTTTACTTGCTTAATTGTTTACTTAGATATGTTATTATTTAGATACATTTTACTGCTTGTATTGTTCTGTATGTCTTGACAGGTCTTGCAGCTAAGATATGACGACTGTGGAGCTTGGAGAAACTACAAGGAGAAAGATCTACAATATCAAGGTAAGACATCTAATCACTCGATCTTTAACTAGATCTAGGAAAGCAGTTTCATATTCTGTCCCACTTGTTCTAGATTCACATTGAACTAGAGAGATCACGCCTTAAGTCCGCTTTCGGTAGAATGTCTGGTAACACTCATTGAGCTAGAAAAAAATCACATGCCTTCCCCATTTGCTTGAAAATTTAATTGTGTGTTGGATGCCTTGATGGAATGTGAACCAAGCTGTGAGTGAACTTGAGAGGGACTCCTTAGTGGATACATAGCCCCAGCTTAGGGGTGATCTCTAGTTGCTGAAATAGTAAAGGCTAGAAAGAGATCTATGGTTGGGTTGAAATGTTGCAGCCCATAGCCAGTTTTCTTGGAGGTTTAATCCAAAATATAAGTGTTCTTTGTGTTAAGTTATGCCCATATGTGTTTCCAATCTCCATGAATTGTTCACTGATTAATAGGGTTAAATGACCATGCCTTATGTTTCATCATGTTGTGCATGTTATTTGTTGATGAATGCATGACAAATTGTGTGGAGATGATGTTTCCTTTAGCTATAAGTTGTTAAGTATATGCATGCATCTACTTTCTCATGAGAATGTTCCAATGGTGAATAGGACTGTATGCCTATGCATGGCGCTAAGTTTTTTGTGTATGTTGTTCATCTTGCTTCTGCATTGTTGAACTAGTAATGGTTGTTATGGTTGGCAGATGTATGTGTTAATATGGCTAACTTCTACTGTGTGTGTTACTTGCATTGTTCTTGAACCTTTACATGCTTATCCTTATGTTGATACTTGTATGTAATCATGCTTGATTAATAGCATTAATCCCTGTATGCTTTCATCACTATTCCTGGGAGGAATATGTGAATGTATTCCATTCTATGGGTGTGGATCATGTTTCATTACTAATGTTCATGTAGTATGCTTATGCCTATTCACAATTCCTTTGGTAATGATTTTGAATTGTCCTTTAATGAATTAGGGCTAAGTCTGGTAAACGTGCAAGACCACTCAACCTGGATTTGGGAAAATAAGTAGACATCCCCTGCTATGTTTAATGACACCCTGTGGATCAGATGAAGGAGAGAAGACCTGGAAGAGGACAAGTAGATCTCCTTGTAGAAGGTTAATGGTGCATTGAGGGAGTTATAGGCCAGATTTGAGTTGGAAATTGACAGGTTTAGAGTGCTCAGATTGGGTAGGGGATCACACCAGTGGATATAGATCTCCAATATCTTTCCAACAGTACCAGCCTTTTACAATTTGGCCCAAGGATGGATGAGTTATCACCCTCAGAAGTTGCAAGTGAAGTTGTCAGTGTAGGGGGATGTATTCCCGACCTTCTGCATTCGTAATGTGGATTGCGGAGGTCGGGGACTGACTATTGGATTTGCATGGTGGGACTTCTGCCTTTTGGCATACGAAAAGCAGATTGCGGAATGTGGAATTCGGAAGGACGAGTCCAATGGGAATGGCACATGGAATCCCTGAATTTCCGCGTCCACAAAGCGGGTTGTGGATTGCAGATTGAGGGAGGTTGGATTCCATGGGGTTGGCGCATTTGGTTTCTTCCTTTCCGCATCCAAAAGCGGGTTGTAGATTGGGAGTTACGGGAGGATATTTTTCCTAGGTTTGAAATAAGGTTTTCCGATTTCTGACATCCACAACGCGGGTTGTGGATTGCGGAATTGCAGAGGAGGAAATCTTCCGGGGCGGTGATTTGACTTCCAACTTCCGACTTCCGCATTGCAGATTGTGGAAGTTGAGAGGGCCATTTCTGCGGAAGGATAATTTTGGTGACCCGAATTCTGATTTCCGATGGAAGCTTACAGATCGGGGCTTGCGGAACTGTGGATTGCGGACTAATGGTCATTGCGGGTTTAGAGTTGTGGATCCTTTGAATTGCCTGGGAAAAAGAAAAAAAAATTAGTAGGTGATTGAAGGTTTGTCTCCCATTGCCTCTAAAGGGAACTGAGGTGACCGGGGACATGAAAAATTCGTATCAGAGTGAGGTTACATCACTAGGGTTTCTTGAGCTAAATCATGAGTTTACATGCATGAGAACTTGATGCAGTAAGAGCTATTGCAGTGATCAAGGAAAGCTACAGAGGGATGACAAGGCCATGAAATTGGATTAGATATGATATGGAAGAATAATTCCATGCTATGATGAGGAATTGGAAGGGAAAATTCCTGAACCCCTATCTTTCTCTTGTATTTCTATTTTGTGAGCTTTCTATTTACAAATTGATGGCATAGGAATGCTAAAAATACAATAGACTAGATGAGTGAAGTGATATGCACTAGTAGGCATATTTTAAGGTATTGCATAGTGTATGTATGTGATGTTGCATGTTGGTAAAGCTAGTGAAGTTTACATATGCAATGAACCACTAATGACAATGGTTGTGATTGAAGCTTGGTTGAAGATGTTGATGATACTGTTGCATGTGACCAACAACCTTATGAAGAAAGGTCGGGGAAACAAATATATGATCAAGAGATGGGTGGAAGGGTTGTGGAGTCCTTAGTGAGAGGCCAAATTAACAAGGTAACATCAAAGATGCTAATGGGAACCATGCAGGTATGTTTTACTGTGCCAATTGTACAAGTGTTGGAAGGAATTGGGTAAGAATTCCTTGAGCCATGTTTTTGAAAGATGGTATGTATGTGATGTTAGAATGCAAACATATGAAATATATCATGTCATTGGTGTATGCTAGTTATGAGTTTAATAACCAAGGCAAGTAAGGACTTATAGTCCTATTATGGTAGTGCATGCTATATGAGATATCCCTGGTTAGGCCATGATGTGTTTGGAATGATAGAATGCATGACATGATAGCATAGTATGCATGGATCAATATGCATTAAAGATATTTTGTAAATCTATGGTCACATGAAGTAAATGCACATTAAAGGTAATGTAAATCTTGTAAATGTACATGCATGAGTGTGGGTGCACATATTGTGATACATTGCATGAATGCATGGTTGTGGTGCATGTTTTGTTGAAAATTAAATAATGTATGAAATGATGAATTGATGATAATTCTAGAATCATTCCATGAGATGCTATAAATGCAGGAGAGTGTCTGCATGAAGAAGACAATCATGTTTGATGAGATACTATAATTCTCTATGGAAGGACCGAGTTGCATAAAAAAAATGGCTGGAAAGTAATGAGGATTCAAATTTTTATTAATTTGCATAGATAGTGTGATAGTATCTCACAATTTCATTGTTACAATGATGCATGCAAAGTAAATAAATATATATTTCATTGCAATTGAAATGCTAACAACTAAAAGTGCTTAATTTATTGAATGATTATAATTCTGGAAATTACTTCAATGACTGTGGCAGTAATGAAAATGTTATGTGCATGAAGAAATTACAAAGTGTTTGGCTGATTGGAGTTTCAGGTCTCGGGAAGAAATATCTTGGGCATGGCCATGTGGGTAAGACCGTATTGAAGGATGGAATTTACCATGTGCAAGAGCCAAACCTCATGAGAAGGGTGTCATGGATGTAAAGTTAAATGGTGTACAAAACATATTGCTAATTTCAAATCTGAACACTATGAGAATGAACTCATGGTTTAAATAAATTGTTGTAAGAAAATATATGGTAAAATTCAGATTTCGAATTTGCTAATGGTTGCTAATAACTATTTGGATGATATGAACTGTGTCAAGAGGACATGTTGTAGGTGGATGATTGTGCTACGATAGCAAGCATAAAACCCTAATGGACAGGGTGGTGCCACTTACAAGATCCAAACAATACGAGGATGGCCTCATGATTAAACAAATATGATTTATGTAGTAGACAGAGTTGCAAATTCATGTGAATTAATTATTAATGCCATTGATTGGTTATGGAAAAAAAATCAGGTTTGAATTTAATGGAAGATTATGCCAAGAGGAGATATGTGGGCTATGGAACGTGAAAGAGATTGGGATGGAAAACCGAGGGACTCTTGACTCAGAGAAGGGAACCCCATTCCTCATAAATGAAGAAAGGATGCATCTGCAAATGGATAAGTATTCTGAAACCCTAACTAAGGATATGCATGTCTAACTATTAGGGTTAATATGTAGAGCATGTTTTATTTATGTTTTTTTTTTTTATTTTAGGCTGCATGAGTATGATTAGGACCTACATGGTTCAGATCCGAAAGGGATGCATACCATTCAAGTGCTGGGTTATGTTAGGGTTTTCAATATTGACTACACCTGAAGGGAATGGACGCATGGGCCTGGTGTTTCAATATTTGATGGTGAATGCATGAAATATGTTTACAATTTCAGAGCGGCAATACTAATGAGCTTGCTTACCCCTCTTGTGTTTTCATCTTGAACAAATGCAATTTGGTGCTGCACACTAAATAAGCAAAGTGAATAGGTTGTTGTGTATATGAAGGGATTTTTTGTATATGAAGGTTTGTGGTGTGTATGAAGGGTTGTTGTGTGTATGAAATATTGTTTCATTCCTATGGCTCCGTAGTAGAGCCTTGACCTGGAAATGGTCATGGTGCAGTTTCCTTCCATTGACCTCTAACCCAGACAGATGTGTTGGCTTGGAAATGAAGAGGGAAAACCAAGTATGGTACTGGTTTGGCACCATAAATTCTTGATAAAACCAGTCGCTGTACTAGATTGGCATTGACTATTTGATGTTGTGGAGCAACATGTGTGTTGGCCAAACATCCACCCCTCAGGTGATCCAAGGCTTGTAAAGTAGAAAATGAACATATGGAGTATCAAGGGAATGTACAATAAAGATAATTATTTGTTTTATATTGAATCTTCATGCTCATTTAATATGAAAATACATGTGTATATGATTTTTTTATAATTTCTTAAACTCTTGTCTAGAGATAAACCCTATGAAAATAAACTAAACATGTGAATTGATTCAATGATTGAGTGTAGGTATTGTTGAAAGCAAGATCCTTGAAGGCATCTTGAGGATGCATGTGGCCATGTGACTGTTCTAGAGAGCTCAGCATGAGAAACAATGAAGAATGGTGCTAGTGGACTTGTGTGGGTCCTAGAAGCCAAAGGTTCTGTGGGAAATAATGGGGAAATAGTTCCTTGGATGAGAGGCTTGGGACATACCTTAGACATTAAGTGTCATAGCCAAGAAAGGGAAATTCAAACAATCACATTGAAGTGAAAGAGTCTAAGGAGCATGGAACCAAAATGGTGGTGTGGCTCTAGATTGGAGCAAGACTAAAACTCTTACTCTTCTCTTTCCTTTTTAGTTGATGCATTTCAGAAAACATAAAATTGTTGAATGCATGTTATGGCTGAAAATTGATTGTGGTTAATTGCTTGAAATAAATTGTGAATAATGAAACAATTAATTCCCTGTCAAAGGATGAACATGAATGAGTTCATATGTATGTTGGGAAATCATGAGAAGTATGGAAGTCTCAGGAATAAAGCATGGCTATCCAAGTCAATTGGGTAAAGAATTGACTGATTTTAATGTTTATTTTATGATTGGCCTAACAAGAATTGCTATGATGAATTTCACGGGTGAGAAATTGAAATCGATTAGTTGCAACAGTTACAAGGAAAGTGGTGCTAGCAAGCAAAGTGTGGGAAGATGTACATATTGACCATGGAAGCAGATCAAAGGATATTGGATTTGGATGAAAATATTCTTCAAAAAATTTCCAAGACCTAAGAGAATATTGGAGAAATGCTCAAGCTACAAAAGCAGCAGAATGAGATGAACCACAGGGCCTTGCAGGACTCTATTTGTATGCAAGGGGAGGTAATAATCATTCTAGAAGCGACCAACAGTGGAAAGGGAAGTGGACCAATGAAGAGACATTCATCCACTCATCCAACTAAGAAACGTTCCAAGTGGGAAGACTCAAAGGGAATGGAGCAGGAAAAGAATAATCAACCCCTGAAATGTCGGAAATGTGAAGGAGATCATTGCCTCCACAACTTCCCAACAAGGAATAGCAAGAGAGATAAAAACTATGAAGTTTCCAGACTTGTAGATTAGCTGAAAGATCAGAGCCAATGGGAGCAACTCGAGGAAGCCAAAGGACTTGGTCCTGAAATTTCAAAGTAAATAGCAAAATACATGGAAGACCTGCAACATTTTTGTAATTTTGGACATGTGTAGATTGTATATGTATTCCTAAGTATTGTAACATTGAGGATGATGTTATTATAAGGGGGGGAGGATGTAATATCCCTCATTCTGACCCTTAGGCTATTTTGGTTGTAATTTAAATATTGCATAAAATGCAATGTGTGTTTCCCTAGTGTGGACCTCAAGGCCAAGGCCCCACTAGTGGATGCTAGGTTTAATTGCATAGGAAAGTATTTTATATTATGATAATCCATGTGTTGTTAAGCCATGAGATATTGTAAATGATACTATGTAATAAAATATGAAGCACTGGCTATGGCTGCAACAAAATGAGGGGGAACTATGTATCCACTAGGGAGTGATGAGGGGGTGTGATATTGAACCTAGACTGCCATATGTCACCTAGAGAACCCCTTTGACCTGTCCTAGTTACCATTGATTGCTGTTGCAAGGTAAGTACTACAGGAGGACTATGCATGGGGTCGTGGAGTATGGGAAACCCCTGAAAATTTGGATGGCAGGGTATGGAACCCTGTTTCCTTGACCTACACATCACTCCACCCCTGGAAATTCATATTCCTCACTCCTGAACCTTGGTTGATCATACAAAATTCAATCGAAACCTTGGGAATCATAGAGAAGGGAGCCCTGAAGCAAAAAGGGAGAAATCACGATTCTGTACAGGGCCGCTATTTACAGAGCCAAATACACTTAGAAAAATCTGTGTAGGAGGAAAAATGATGGGTTTATCCTTGGATTTGACTCTGTGGGTGAATATCAGAGCGTGAGAATCTTAGGAAATCCTAAGGAGAGATAGATTGGAGCGCTGAGACCCTATGGAGGAACAAAGCCGCTTGGTCATAGCATTTTAGAAGACTTGAGTGTGGAATTGCAGTGGAAAGGAGGAAAGGGGGTTTGGACTGCATAACATAGTCAAACATGGCTCATTTACCTTGATTTAGTAGTCAGGGATAGCCACACTTACCCAGGTCAGTGCTAGGGGAAGGGGCACCCTAGGGACTATACAATAGTGAAGGTAACCTTACCTAGACCAAGAGTGGGGTGATGGGTGTGCTTGAACCTATCCGAGATCATTAGGATATGCCCACAGCTATGTGGAGGAGCTTATTGAGCTAGAAAACTCTCACTTCCCTTCCCCATTTTCTTGACAAGTTAACTGTGTGTTGGATGCCTTGATGGACTGTGAACCAATATGTGAGTGAACCTGAGAGGGACTCCTTTGTGGATACATAGCCCCAGCTCAGGGGTTATCTCTGATTGCTGAAATAGTAAAGGCTGGGTAGAGATCTATGGTTTGGTTGGAACGTTACAGCCCATAGCTAGTTTGGTTGGAGGTTCAATGCAAAAGATAAGTGTCATCTGTGTTAAGTTATGCCCATATGCGTTTCCAATCTCCATGAATTGTTCACTGATTAATAGGTATGAATTCCCATGCCTTATGTTTCATCCTGTTGTGCATGTTATTGGTTGATGAATGCATGACACATTGTGTGGAGATGATGTTTCCTTTAGCTATAGGTTGTTAAGTATATGTATGCATCTACTTTCTCATGAGAATGGTCCATTTATGAATAGGACTATATGCCTATGCATGGTGTTAAGTCTATTGTGCATGTTGTTCATCTTGTTTTTGCACTATTGAACTAGTAATGAATTTTATGGTTGGCAGATGTATGTTTTAATATGGCTAACTTCTATTGTGTGTGTGTTACTTGCATTGTTTTTGCACCTTTACATGCTTATCCTTATGTTTATACTTGTATGTAATCATGCTTGAGGAATAGGACTAAGCCATGTATTCTTTCATCACTATGCCTTGGAGGAATATGTGAATGTATTCCATTCTGAGGGTGTGGATCATGTTTCATTATTGATGTTCATGTAGTATGATTATGCCTATTTCCAATTCCTTTGGTAATTCTTTTGAATTGTCCTTTGATGAATTAGAGATAAGTATGGTAAATGTGCAGGACCACTCCATCCTGGATTTGGGAAAATAAGTAGACAACCCCTGTTGTGTTTAATGACACCCTGTGGATTAGATGAAGGAGAGAAGACCTGGTAGAGGACAAGCAGATCTCCTTGCAGGAGGTTAATGGTGCATTGAGGGAGTTATAGGCCAGATTTCAGTTGGAAATTGATAAGGTTAGAGTGCTCAGATAGGGTATGGGATAATACGAGTGGATAGAGATATGCAAGAGATTTCCAGTGGTACCATCCTTAACAAATTTGGCCCAAGGATGGAGGATTTATCACCCTCAGAAGATGTAGGTGAAGTTGTCGGTGTAGGGGGATGTAGTCCCGACCTTCCGCATCCACAATGTGGATTGCAAATTGGGGAGGTCGAGGACTGAACATTGGATTTGCATGGTGGGATTTCCTCCTTTGTGCATCTGCAAAGTGGATTAAGGAATCCGGAATTCGGAAGGATGAGTCCAACGGAAAAGGTGCACGGAATACCCAACTTTCTACATCCGCAAAGAGGGTTGCGGTTTGCGGATTATGGGAGGCTGGATTCCATGGGATTGGTGCATTTGGTTTCCACCTTTCCACATCTGCAAGTGGGTTGTGGATTTTAGATTAAGGGAGGGGATTTTTCTCAAGTTTTGTTGGCATAGGGTTAGACCGCATGAAGTTCAGAAGCCGACAACAGTGAAGAAGGACCATCCACGGAAGAAAGGACCATTCGGGGAGAATAAGGAGCCGATGAAAGCGCAAGACTTGTTTAGTTAGATAATGGGTCATTTGGACCATTTTGTAACCGCCATAGTTTCCTATAAATAGGACTATGATTGTAAGCCTAAGGGCATCCTAGAAAATTTTCCTTTTTTCTGAAGACCTACATAAAGAGATGGATTATCTATGTCAATTATAATTTATAAAAAATGAATGGATTATTTAAAAAAACATGCGTGTATAGTATATTAACTAGTTCATAAAATTAAATGCAATTAAAGTGGAACTTATAATTACAAACCGCAAAAATGGGTTAACCCTGGGGCATCATGTATTGTCCATACAAGCATTGCATGGAATTGAAATTTCCTTTGTCGTATTGGTCTAGATACGTCATACATAGTGATGCCATTCCATAACTTTAGTAGCTTGTCAATAAGAGGTTCGATATATGCATTCATATCTTTAACTTGGTACTTACCTGATTGATTTGAACATATAAAATATATAATTATGAGTACCATTTAGATATATAAACCATGCACAAGAGAAAAATAAAATATATATATATGACATTATGCAACAAAATACGACAAATGAGATGCCACTACATTAAAAAAAATATGTAGACACAATATACCTGGAATAATCATCGACGACATTATGTGCTCCCTCTTTATTGACAACCATGGAGGAATGTTATTGTTGATAACAAAAATAGGCCACACCGAGTAAACGGATTTCATCTCTGCAAATGGATTGACTCCATATGTTGCCAAAGAAATCCTAAGAATACGTGTTTCTTCTTTAAAGTGAGGCCATTTTCCCTCCATATCTCTAAATGTAGACTCATCTGCAGGCATTCGAATAATGTCATCTTGACTTCTGTTTCGTGCATGGTAATCCATAAATTGCGTTATGTTTTTGCACCTGAACAGTCGTTGCAAATGTGGAATAATGGGAATATAATGAAGAATCTTGCGAGGCACATTTTTTGTTACTTGATTTGTTCGATATCTACTGATATGACATTCTAGACATTCTGTTGCAAATTCATGCCGATTATAATATATAACATGGTCATTGGGGAATGCATGAATTGCTTCATACTGTGTTCCAATTTCTTTCATGATGGAAGATAAATATTGATATGTGCGAGGTAAAATATTTTACGGTGGTGACAAAAATTCATCTATCAAGCTATAACAAATAAAAATAAAAATCTAGTTAATATAATATATAAATAATATTAATGAAGCACATTTCATCCGTATTAATTTCACTTGTGAATTAACAATAAAATTATTAGACGAACAGTGATAACCTTTAGCTCGATCATATATATTATGTGATGGAATATAATTTACATACCTTAACATTCGTGTGACCCGATATGTTTGAAAGACCATTCATAACCTTCAAGTTCATTATCAAGAATATAGCAGAGAGAATATTTGTGTTGGATCCCTCATAAAGGGGTTCATATGCCTTCTCAAGAAGAGGTAAATCATGAATATCATCAAAATCATCATTATCATCATCATCCATTCTAACATTAAATGAATCATGGATCAATGTATTTGTACTATCATATTCAACTATGTTATCATTATGATCATCTTCTTCAATATGATAATTAACTTGTTCTCCATTATTCATAGCTCCATGTTCCTCCGGTACTTGTTTAGAAAGCACTTCCTCCAGACAATGTGTCGTAGGATTTATTTCCTTTATAATTACATGAAACAACCAATAGATATAATTTAATATAATAAATATGAAAATAATACATAAATTTACAAAAGCAATCAATATAAAAACATATATAATGAAAAAATTACAAATGGACGATATTCATGTCCCCCCTCAGTGTGTCCATGCTCCCTACAATGTTTTATGGATGTTGTGATCTTTATTCTTCTCCTCTTAAATACCATGCATTGACAACATGGACAATAACATTTCCCATCACCCTTTATTTTCAGTCCATCCCACAATATAGCAAGCAATTATCGATTTTGTTTGTCTAGATCATGAATATTGCTATTTGACATTTTCTCATAAAGAGATTGAATGAACATTATCGATCTTAGAAAGTCAAGCTCCACACTTCACTATTTTTAATCACAAAAACAATAGAAATAATTATGTATTCTTTTACGGAAAACAGTCCATTGAAGAATAAAATAATTTCTACAATGTCGGAATGTTTCCATAATTTATAGATTTTAAAATTTAAATGTACGTCAGATATCCGGTGACATGACCATAGTTATCGTTATAACATATGTGTCGGATATCCGACCATTTGAGCATAGTTACCATTATAAAATATGTGTCAGATATCCGACGATATTTTTCAGATATCTGATGATATTTTTCAGATATCTGACTATATTTGTTGGATATCTGACATGTCCTATCAATTAAAAAAACTTAATAAAAAATCATAATTTTGAAGGTGAAATCTGACAACAAAGTCCTTTTTGTCGAATGTCGTCGGATTTGCTCATCGGATTTTGAGTTCAAATTTTGTAGTGTGTCTTTCAAGGAACTAGCACAGTTGAAGCAAATTGGAACACCGGATGAGTACATGTTGGAATTTTAAAAACTATCAGTTAAGGTGGCTGGTATATCTATGGTTCGATTAGTATTTCTCTTTACTGAAGGTTTGGCTGAACCTTTGAAGGGTTTATTGAAATACCACAAACCTACTTCATTGAAAGATGCCATGAACTTGGCAAGAGATCTACAAAATATGCTACCCAAGATAAGGTATCACCCCAAGCCCAACTTTCCTTACAAGTTTAGATTTGACAAGAAGCCATGGAAAAAAGATGAATTTGGAAAGGACAATAAAGAGGGACCAAGCAAGGAAGAACTCAGAAGAAAGAGACTATGTTACACATGCTTCCAACCATGGGTACTAGGGCATAAATGTGCTAAGGGGAAAGCACAATGCATTGAAGTATTTTCTGATGATGATGAAGTTGAAGAGGACATGGAGGAAGAAGAACATATTTCAACCCAAGAAGAGGGATATGACATAGCAGAAGAAGATCATCCATCACCTGAAAAAAGGGAGAATGGATGTGCTTTCAGGAGTTCCTCCTTTTCACACCATTCGATGAAAGGGAGTGGTACAAGGGAAAAGGGTTTTGGTACTGGTAGATGGAAGATCAACTCATAACTTCATTGATGGAGCCATGGTGGAGAGGATAAATTTACCTACTGAACCATTCGATGGGTTCATAGTCATCATCCTAGGTCACAATACTATGGAGTGCAAAACATGGATTCCAAAGCTACAACTCACCATATATAATTACACATTTTCTAATAGCTTTTATGTGGTGGATGTTGCTGATGCTAATGTGGTCTTGGGAGTTAAATGGTTGTACTTGTTGCAGGTACAATAGATCCCATGTTTTAATGAAAACATGGGAACCCCAATTTTTGTATGCAAAGGTAATGTTTAAATTCCTTAGTCATTTTGGGGTTTTTCATCCTGCTTATTATGTTTTTCTGCCTTTGTCATGATTTGATTTGGTTAATAATTCGCGTCTTGATTTTCCGCAACTCGCAACCCGTAATTGCGGATTGCGGATTGCGGAAGGATCATTATGTTAAATAGTGTCGTTTGTGTTTCCGCAACCCGCAACCCGCAATTACAGATTGCGGATTGCAGAAACTTTTGGTTTGTTAATACTTAAAGTTACAATTCCGCAACCCGCAATTGCGTACTGCGGAAAGAATGTATATATTTGAAAGAATAAACTGCTGCAACTCTTCTTACGCATCCTTCAAGTTAGATCTCAGCCGTCGATCTGTATTAATCCTACGGCCCATAGATTTTACCCGACAAAATTGATAAATATGTTGATTTTACTATTTTCTTTTATCATTTTCATTTTCAAAGAATTTACCTGTTACGAAGATTTTTACTATGATATTTTACCAGGGTTGTTTTCTGATGTTTTCATCACTCACATGTTGGTTTTATGTTTTTTTCTTATTCATTGTTTACGGGATTTTTGCCATTTTTTGAATTATTTTTTATTTGTGTTCATTTATTTATCAGAAATTTCCAGTTTTTCAACATGTCATAGAACACCCGCTCCGAAACAACTTAGAAAGACTTGTTGAACGAAGACCCCAACTTCGTCATCATTGTCGATACTAGTGACAAAGTTTATGAGACCTACCAGATTGACTGGCCTAAAATTTACGCCATATTTGATAATGATGACCTGTTAGACATCCAAAATGACCGACCCGCCTATGAGAAAATTATTGATTCATAGCTGCATGCCATAGCTACTAGACCTACCATTCTCCCCTACACAGACGCATTTAAATGGATTATTGACCATGTGAACCCTAAGGACCATTCCTTTAACAATAGCTCAGGGTCTCAATTGGGCACTTTTCACCCTGAGGTTTTCACCAAAGCATATGCCCTTAAACCGGCCATCCAACCTCTTAATGCTGCATTCCTAGACTCTACTAAGACTAGGTATAATTTTGATGAAATGGTGAAGTCTTGGATGAACAAACTGACCAATTACATGCCCATAGCTGATAACTCATACCCGGTTTCATGGTTCAAGGAACCCTATTCCCTTTTGGCAACCATGCTTTGTAGGATTTATGGTCTTCCTAATTGTTCAGTGTTGTGCAACCATTCCTCCTTTCTCTATGTTCTCTCAATAAGAGTTCAGGGACTTGGATAATCAAGTAAATGGAGAGCATCATAAACTCTTAGCTGAGTTATTTAGTTGCTTGAATGAAATTCAGGAAACTCATAGTGATTTTGAGTGAATGTCTATCATCCTTGAGCAGTAGATGGAAAGAGGCAACAGGATTCCAAGGCTATCGATGACGTTTTCGATGGGAAAAGGGTACATCAAAGAGAAACTAGATGACATTCCAATGTTGGACAGCTTCAAGTTCAGAAGAGTCAGGACTTCTTTAAATGCATGGCAGAATGTCCTTGATATGGTGGATGAAATAGTAAAAAAGGCTCAAGCCATCTGTGGTAGAAGGTGGTATGATGTGGATAATATTATGGCCAACCTACAATTTCCTACCATGGATCCCATTGAGAAGGCCTGCCCACTGAATTTAATGATTGAACCGGTTGAGAACATATGCAAGAAAGTCAAGGAACAGATCTAGCAGCTCGAGCACATCCAGATTGCAGAAGTGTTGAAAGTATCAATTAACCGAGAGGGGGGGGTGAATCAGTTAATTAATAAGCTTAAACAACTTTTAAAAATATTTTCCTTGATATCGTATAGCAGTCAGGGTGTTATCAGAACCTTTACATTCATTCTTTTAATAGCAGAAAGTTCATTGCAATAGATTTAATATATAGGCACAGTATAATCATTCAATCACACAAATATACACATAGACATAGATTTTTCATGAGGAAACCCATAAAGGGAAAAAACCTCTTCTTCTTATGATGTCAAGAAAGCTTCAACTTCTATACATCATTTTTATCTTTGAGCTTCTACTCAAATGAGCCTACAACCTTCGAATTACAAGCACCCACTTGTAAAAGAGCACCAACTCTTCTTCTTTAGCACCCACTGAAATATGAGGACAACAATCCTCCCTAGCAAGAATTTTTCAATCGATTATGTCACACTGGTTCAGATAAATCAATACATACTCTTTTCATTTTTATTTTTTGTTTTGTGCTACTACAGCTTGGGTTTCTGGGCATTCTATTTTTCATTAAATCGAGCCACACATTTTTCTTCTGAATTGTTAAGAATTTTCCAGTCAATTATATCACACTGATTCAAATATATCAGTACATACCCTTTTCATTTTTTTGTTCTGTGCTGCTACAGCTTGAGTTTATGGGCGTTTTGTTCTTCATTAAATCGAGCCATACATTTATGTTCTGAAATGTTTTCTTCAAATCATAGCTTCATCAGCAACCACTCCTCTTCATCCTCTAAAATCTCACATTAATTTTGTTCTCATCAATTGTTTTTTATAAATGCTGAATTTATATGCCTCAGTCTCTTTAAATTCCAGATATACCAATTCTAAAACTGAAACTGTCTCTTAACTTCCAGAATTTACACGCTGTAACTGACTAATTAAAAATATGTTTGTGAGTCTCAGCTTGTTTGAGTCAAGGCTATTTGAGTCACAACTGTTTCAACCAATTGATAATTTGTAAAAAACCAACCGCAACAGTAAATCTGAGAATTACATGTTCAGAGAACCACTTGTATAGCTCAAACCGTAGATTTGTTTGGCGATTTCCTCGCGAATCGGGTAAATGATGTCGTTGCGCACAAAACCTATGTCCCATATTTTCGAGATTCATCTCCAGCTGCCTGTAAACCGAGACGTGAATCACTGTGTTCTTATTTGAGTCACGGTCATTTGAGTCTCAGCCGTCTGAGTCACAGCTTGTCTGAGTCACAGTTGTCTGAGTTAAAGCTTGTCTAAGTTGCTGAGTCACAGCTTGTCTGACTCATAGCTGTTTGAGTTATAGCTTGTCTAAGTCGCTGAGTCACAGCTTGTCTAACAACATTATTTTCTTGTATTTAAAAACTCAGTCGCTGCTTTCCAACCATCAATGACAACTGAATCAAAGTGCCAACAATCTCCCCCTTTGGCATTGATGGAAACCTAAAAATTATGATGTTGCATTGACTGCTTGCTATCAACATCTCTTGTAGATATTTCTTTTGAGAGATAAATAGTCCTTCAGAACTCTGAGTAATTTGAAGACCAAGAAAGTATGACAGTTCTCCAATCATGGACATTTCAAACTTAGATTGCATAGCATTAGAAAACCATTGAACAGAAGAAGCATTAGTACATCCAAAAATGATATCATCAACATAAACCAAAACAACTAATAAGTCATCACCTTCTGTTTTGATATACAGATTACTATCAACATTTCCTTTCTTGAATCCTTTCTCTTGTAAATATTTATCTAATCTATAGTACCAGTCTCTTGGCGCTTGTTTCAATCCATATAGAGCTTTCTTCAATTTGCAGACATGATCAACATTGTTTGTTAGAGAGAATCCCTCAGGTTGTTCCATATAAACTTCTTCTTCTAAATCTCCATTGAGAAATGCTGACTTGACATCCATCTGATAAATTTTGAACTTCTTCTGACAGGCATAAGCAAGAAATAGTCTGATAGCTTCCATTCTTGCCACAGGTGCAAAGGTTTCATCAAAATCTTGTCCTTCAACTTGAGCATATCCTTTACAAACCAATCTAGCTTTATTCCTGACAATTTGTCCTTGGTCGTTCATTTTATTCTTAAACACCCATTTGGACCCAATCACATTCTTGTCTGTTGGCCTAGGAACAAGTTCCCAAGTATTATTCTTTTCAATCTGATCAAGCTCTTCATTCATAGCTTTTATCCAATCTTCATCTTCACTGGCTTCATTAAAATTCTTGGGTTTTATGACAGATAAAAAGGCAATGTGAGACCGTTCTGAATTCTTAAGTAACTTCTTGTCTGAACACCTTCATTCTTGTTGCCAATAATTTGACTTTCAGGATGATTCTTTTGAATAATTCTTGAAGAAGGATTTACTGGTTGTTGTTGTGTACCTGTACTTTCATTTTTTGACTCAGAGTCTTCCTTTTTTTATTCTTGGACCTGTTCTTCTTCGTCTTCAGCTGCATCTTCTGTATCAACATTGTTTATCTGAATATCTTTTACAGGTATACCTTCATCAATTTTAATGTCAATGCTGTCAACAATTTTACGTGACCTCTTATTGTAACATTTGTATCCTTTACTATTTGTAGCATACCCCAGAAAGATACCTTCATCAGCCCTATCATCATATTTGCCAAGATGTTCATCATTGTTTTTGATATAACATTTACTTCCAAAAACTCGAAAATGCTTGATTGAAGTAGGTCTCCCAAACCACAATTCATAAGGAGTTTTATCACTGTTAGGCCTTAAGTGAGCTTTATTAAGAACATGAACAACTGTGTGAATTGCTTCTACCCAGAATGTCTAAGAAATATTTCTTTCATTCATCATTGACCTTGCCATCTGCTGAACTGATCTATTCTGTCTCTCAACTACTCCATTTTGCTGTGGAGTGCCTGAAATTGTATATTCTCTTTTGATTCCTTGTTCATCATAGAATTCTTTGAAGTCCCTTGAACAAAACTCTCCTCCTCTATCAGATCTTATAGCTTTTAATCTTTTTCTTGTTTGATTCTCGGTCAAAGCTTTAAATACTTTGAATTTTTGAAATGCTTCATATTTTTCTTTCAAGAAAGCAACCCATGTTAGTCTAGAGTAATCATCAATAACCAACATAAAATAGTTTTCTTTACCTATTCCTTCCTTTCTTGATGGTCCACATAAATCCATATGTACTAATTGAAGAGGTTTATCTGTTGATGTGAAGCTTTTAGATTTAAACTGAGTTCGAGTCAATTTTCCCATTTGACAAGGTTTACATACAACATCATATGGTTTTGAAATCTTAGGAAAATCTTCTACAACTTCATTGTTCCTAAGTTTGATTAAATGATTAAAACTCAAATGTACAAGCCTTCTATGCCATAACCAACTCTCATCATACTTGCTTAGATGACACTCTTTCTTATCTTCTTTCAAAAAATATACATTATTTTTTGCCTTTATACCTTTGACAACCAATTGTCCTAAAGATACAGATTTTATTTTGCATTCTTTAGAATTGAATACAATTTCACATCCTCTATCACATACCTGACTGACACTAAGAAGATTATGCGTCAATCCATCCACAAATGATACATCTTCAGCTTTTGCTTTACTAGTTATATGTACCAATCCTTTGCCTTTGATTTTCCCTGGAGCATCATTTCCAAAAGTTACATCTCCTGATTTGTGTTCACTCAGAGATAGAAATTTACCTTTATCTCCAGTCATGTGCTTGGAACAACCACTGTCAATATACCAGGGGTCCTTTTGTTTTTGAGCAGAAAGCACTAATCCACACTGGTTGTTTTCTTTCTTCCTCCATACATTAGCATTTTTAACAAAAAAATCTATTCTTGAATCTGATTCATAATAATCTCTTCTTCTTGCTTGGAAAGGTGTAGTATGATACTCTTGTTTTCTCATTGATTGTTTCTCTTTATGTTGCAACACTTGATTACTATTAAACATTGTTCGTTGTATGTTTCTAAAGTGAAAAACACAATTTGCAGCTTTATGACCAAAATCATAACAACAATAACAATATCCATTGAAAAAAAATTGATACCTGAATCTTGACTGTCTTCTTGGAATAGATGGCCATGTCATTCTGTTCTTTAATTATTTTTCATGTCTTCTTGACTACAGACCAATAGCTATATCATCTTTTCCACTCATTAGATTAACTTTCCTTTTGTCTTTATTATCTTCAGTTTTGATGAAACTTGCTGACTTTGTATATTATGACTGACTGTTGTTCTGAAAGTTAATTACCTTAGTTGTTTCTTTGTTTTCTGACAAACTGCTACTCCCTTCTTCATAACCTAAACCAATCTTGATCAAAGGAGATCTTTGTTTATTTAGAATGTTATTTAGTTCTTCTGCTGCTTTAATACTTGGCAAGTTTTGATGATAGAGAGATTGAAATTTTTCCAATTCTTTTCTGAATTTTACAACTTCTTCCTCTAATGCTTCACATCTCATCTTTTTCTGTGATAACTGTTCTTTTAGAACATCATTTATTTTCTTTGTTTCTTCTAGTTCTATCTTTAGCAAGCTACAGTCTGTACTCGGTTCTTTAGCATTCTTTTCATACTACACTAACAACATTTTTGTTTCCTCTTCTTTAATATGAGTCTGTCAATTTAGTCCAAAGCACTAATCATCTCACCTTCCATATCAACAACATCATCTTCATCATTCATATCGCTTCCATCATCTTCAAGATCTTCTATGGCCATAAGCACAAAATCATTCATTTTATCTTCACAAGATGACTCACTATCTGAAACTTCTGTGAGGTCAACATCATTTGCACATAAACTTTTATTTTTGTAGTTATTATTTTTATTGTATCTTTTAAATGTATGTTTCTCTTCATCAATAGAATTCTGACATTTTTCTTTATAAGGACATTTAGATGCAAAGTGCCCTACCTTACCCCAATTGAAACATTTAAAAGGCAACTTCCCTTTATATTTTCCTGATCCAGTTTTCAGTCTTCTTACAAATTTTTCCTCAATCTCTTCCATTTTAGATTCTATCAGTTTATCTGCTTTAAAAGATGCTTCTCTAACGGTAGCTTTATCTTTACTGATTCTCATTTCATAGGCAGTTAAAGTTCCTAGAAGTTGATCAATAGATAAAGTTTTCAGATCACTCATTTCTTCTATTGCAGAGACTTTTGGATTGAACTTATCAAGTAGAGATCTCAAAATCTTTTGAACTAGAGGAGCTTCTTCAATCTTCTCACCAAGACCCTTCATGGAATTCACAAGCTCTTCAACTCTCAAAAAATATTTACTAACAGACTCATCCTCATTCATCTTTAGCTGTTCAAATTTCAGTCTATAAGTTTGAAGTTTGGCATCTTTTACTTTTTCATTTCCTTCATAGCTACTAATGAGTTTATCCCACATTTCTTTGGAAGATTCAAGATGCATTACCTTTACAAATTCAGATTCAGAAAGACCACTTAGAATGGCATTCATTGCCTTTGCATTAAAACTAAATTCTAGCTTATCATCTTTGCAGGCTAGAACAATAGGTTTTGTATATCCAGTTTCTACCACTTCCCAAACATCAGCACAAAAGACATTAGGTATGTTCTCATTCTAACCTTCCAAAAGGAAAAATTTGTTCCATCAAATAGAGGAGCTTTATTGGTTGAACCATCATGACTTGCCATGTTTAAGCTTATCAGATCTTCCTTAGACTAAAGGGTCTAGCTCTGATACCAATTGGTGAAAGTATCAATTAACTGAGAGGGGGTGGGTGAATCAGTTAATTAATAAGCTTAAACAAATTTTAAAAATCTTTTCCTTGATATCGTATAGCAGTCAGGGTGTTATCAGAACCTTTACATTCATTCTTTTAACAGCAGAAAGTTCATTGCAGTAGATTTAATATAGGCACAATATAATCATTCAATCACACAAATATACACATAGACACAGATTTTTCATGAGGAAACCCACAAAGGGAAAAAACCTCTTCTTCTTAGGATTTCAGGAAAGCTTCAACTTCTATACATCATTTTTATCTTTGAGCTTCTACTCAAATGAGCCTACAACCTTCGAATTACAAGCACCCACTTTTAAAAGAGCACCAACTCTTCTTCTTCAGCACCCACTGAAATATGAGGACAACAATCCTCCCTAGCACCTCCCGTCCACCCTAGCAAGAATTTTTTAGTCGATTATGTCACACTGGTTCAGATAAATCAATACATACTCTTTTCATTTTTATTTTTTGTTCTGTGCTTCGACGGGTTGGGTTTCTAGGAATTCTATTTTTCATTAAATCGAGCCACACATTTTTCTTCTGAATTGTTAAGAATTTTCCAGTCAATTATATTGCACTGATTCAAATATATCGGTACATACCCTTTTCATTTTTTTGTTATGTGCGCTACAACTTGAGTTTCTGGGCATTTTGTTCTTCATTAAATCGAACCATACATTTCTGTTCTGAAATGTTTTCTTCGAATCACAGCTTCATCAGCAACCACTCCTCTTCATCCTCTCAAATCTCACATTAATTTTGTTCTCATCAATTGTTTTTTATAAATGCTGAAGTTATATGGCTCGGTCTCTTTAACTTCCAGACATACCAATTCTAAAACTGAAACTGTCTCTTTAACTTCCAGAATTTACACGTTGTAACTGACATTTTAACTGTCTCTTTGAATTCTAGAGTTTACATGTTGTAACTGACTAATTAAAAATATGTTTGTGAGTCTCAGCTTGTTTGACTCACGGCTGTTTGAGTCACAGCTGTTTCAACCAATTGCTAATTTGTAAAAAACCGGCCGCAACAGTAAATCTGAGAATTACATGTTCAGAGAACCACTTGTATAGCTCAAACCGTATCTTTGTTTGGCGATTTCCTTGTTATTCAGGTAAATGAGGCCGTTGCGCACAAAACCCATGTCCCATATTTTCGAGATTCATCTCCAGATGCCCGAAAATCGAGACGCGAATCACTGTGTTCTTATCTGAGTCACGACCGTCTAAATCTCAGCCGTCTGAGTCACAGCTTGTCTGAGTCACAGCTGTCTGAGTTATAGCTTGTCTGAGTTGCTGAGTCACATATTGTCTGAGTCATAGCTGTTTGAGTTATAGCTTGTCTAAGTTGCTGAGTCACAGCTTGTCTGAGTCACAACTGTCTGAGTTATAGCTTGTCTGAGTTAAAGCTTGTCTGATTTGCTGAGTCACAGCTTGTCTAAGTCAGAGCTTGTCTAACAACATTCTTTTCTTGTATTTAAAAACTCAGTCGCTGCTTTCCAACCATCAATGATAACTGAATCAAAGTGCCAACAAGAAGTTGACAAGTTCATCAGAGAACCTGCCATCTTGGAAGGCAAGATCCATATTTTCCTGCGCACTTGGCATAAGTTGGCAAAGAATGAGATGGAGTTCCTTACATGTGATGCCCAGTTGGGACTCGAGTCAGCCAATTATCCATATATTGATGAGTTTTTAGGAGTTTGGACCAAGTGGCAAGCTGCCCTTGGTTATTCTTAGATTAATTTATTTTGTAATCCTTGTTTTATGGGAAGTCTATCCTTTGTAACTATTTTGTAATTATTATTTAAAGGGCAAAGGTCTCATGGGGCCATGGAGAGAAAATCTACAAAAGAAGACCAAAGATACTCTGATTAATGAAGATATTGTAATTTCTTGCAATTTTGAGCTAATACAGTTAGTTTTCTGTTAATTCCTCTTTTGTCAATTCATCAAATTTGTTTGATGAATGTTGATTTTCACTTCAGCTTATTAATGAACATTGTTTAATTTTTTGCAATCAATAATCCATGCATTGATCTACAGTTTAGATTTGTCTCAATTGATGATCCGTGTGTATTTATTTTTTAAGTGAATTTATTTATTTAAAACATTTATCTATTTCTAAAAATGATTAACATAAATTATTAAATTAATGTTAATTTTTCAATTAGCATTCCAACTACAAGATAATCTTGCATGTTCCTAACCGTTAAACTACTATAATTTAATTTTTATTGTCTAATTGTATTTTGAGGTAATAAGAAAAGATCCATTTTCACATTTCTGTCAAACTAGTGAAGAGCCTTATTAAATTTTCAGAGCAAGTTATCTTGCACATAAACGAAGCAATTTATTAGATTAGATCTAACTTAAATTAGATTTATTTTAAGGTAGATTCTTTTCTAGAGTTACAATACTTTGATCTTCCCTCACAGGAAGACAAATCCTTTCAGGATCAAACCCCATAAGTGCTAGTAGAGGCCTTTATATCCATTGGAGTTAACTACACCAAACAGTCTAGGGATAGAACTGCTCTTGCGCAAATCTTTTTGAAGCCTTTCAGATTGGGTTTTCACCCTCTATTGTTAGCCTTGGACAATATTCCAGCAACCTACCTAACCAGGGCTTCAACAAATGGTGTTAGAAGGAGGGCCTGAAGCAATATATGCCTAAATAGAATACCAATAGACCTCCTCCAGCAAGATCACTGATTGTTACCCATAGTCACATGCAAGAATGAACATCTGCAGAAAAACCAGTGCAACAACCAACTGCGATTCTTGATACCCCTGTGATAGAGAAGGAAACTAGAAGGGCCGATATTGTATTTATATCACCTACTAGGGTACCCCTTACGCTTGAACAATTGTTGAAAGTTTCTTCTGATAGTGTTGCTAGGTTACAACAAAGGATCGCAGAAGAGCGTAATCTCGGACTAGTAGCAATTCAACATCACCAGATCAACGATCCGCAAACTAATAATGCAGATAATCAAAATTCAGGAGACCAAAGTACTGAACACTACGATTCATCTATCCTACAAGAGTCCCCCGATTTTAACCTTGATTCCTTGTTCAAAGAAACAAAACAAGATCAACCCAACATTGCAATAGGTGGACCACCACCGACACCTCCTTCATCTTCCTCCTCCTCATCTGAAGAGTCATCGGATAGTGAGTCATCCTCCAATTCTTCCTGAGAGGATATACCCATGGAAGAAGGTGGAAACAGACCCTAGCTGGACCAAGATGCTATGTTTATTGTTGGAGAACAACATAGACTCCCTAAGAACCCTGAAAAGTGGCTCCCTAAGTTTGAACCTGATTAGAAATCACCTTCCCTTGATCATATTAAAACTTTTATGCAAGTCATCAGACTTAGGAATGCCATTCATGAAGATGTAGTTTGTAGATTGTTTACTTACACCTTCCAGGGAAAAGCATCCACTTGGTACATTTCCGTGGAAGCCAAATCCATCTCTTCCTAGGATGACTTTGAAAAAATATTTATCCAAAAATTTGGAGATGACAAAAATCCAGAAGACTTGGTCATAGACTTGTCCTCAATGAAAATTAGAGGCAAGGAAAGAGTGAAAGATTATAATCAAAGGTATTCATACTTGAAAAATAGAATCCCCACTATTGTTCTTCTTGCAGAAGAACTTATGGTTGCTTATTATTCTAAAGGTTTACCTATTCCCATTGTTATGTGCGTAAAAAGAGCACAAAAAGATAACTTGCAGGAGGCCTTTGCTGAGGCTATCCAGGTTGAAAAAGATATATTATGCTTGAGAGATAACCCTGATGCTTCATCAGAACAACCTTCTACTTCCTTCAAGAAACCAGATAATCCTCCAAACCCCACTGTGCAAAATAAGGACCCTTTTGAAATGAATGACATGAAGAAATTCCTTCAAAAGATTTCCAACGAAATGGTGGACCTAAAAAAGACTAACATGGAAAGCCAGAACAATAATAGAGGATTCAATAGACAACCTTTCATAATACCTTATCAACCCCCACATAACCAAGTCCCACCTAATCCTGATGAAGGATTGAAATCTGAAGAAATTCTTTCCATATTTAAAGCTTTGGTTTTAGAATCACATAATTCTCCTGATCATCTAGATGAAAACCCACAAAATAATCAAGATCCTGGACCAACAGATGAAGTAGAAGACTAGCAGATAAACATTATCAGTTTCTTCTCATAACTTCCCATGGCTGAGGAGGAAGATGAGCCTAAGGCTGTCTTCAATGTCCAACACCCCTATAATACAAGAAGTAATGGACAACTTGCACAAGAATCTTCCACTTCAACACCCACACCAAACAGAGGTAAAACATCCGCACAAAAGGACACTCGCATTCCTAAAATAGAATACAGTCTGATTGATGACTTGAAAAGAGTGAAAGCCAACATTTCTCTTTTTGAACTTTTGAAAATACCTGCCATGAGAGATAGTCTTCCCAAAAGCATGATTGTCAACAAACCCAGGGAGGCTCAGAACAACAATCTTGAGACATACTCTAAACTGGGGAATAAAAAACCAGGTAGCAAGAAAACACCTCCATTCTTGCTTACTTTTGAAGTTTTCAATAGAAATGTCGATAATTGTATGATAGATTCAGGGGCTTCATCCAATGTGATGCCTCTATCTGTCTGCAAAAATTTGAATGCCTCTTGGGATCCATGCCCTACTCAAATTGTTCAAATTGATAGATCCAAAGTTAGGGTAGTGGGAGAACTAAAAAATGTCATGTTAACACTATATGTTGACCCTAGAATCCATCAGACTGTGGATATTATTGTGGCTGATATCCCTAAAATGTATGGAATGTGGTTGAGCAGGGATTGGTCAGAGAAGCTCAAAGGCTACTTCTCTACTGACTGGTCCCACTTATGGCTTCCTTACAATGGAAGACCAAACATAATCAAAATCAACAAGGAACCTTACATGAAATAAATTGTCACAAACTTAAATGATCCTAGTGAGTCTGCTGCATACTTTATCTCCCATGTGGAACATTACATTGTTAATACATTCTTTGGGGATCTACCTATGGATTTTTCACCCACTGAGAATGCACAGAACCAGTCCCAAATTGTTAATCTTACTACTGTACCATTATGAGGTTCTGTTGTACATAATGTATACAATGTAAATACTAATTTTAGGATAGATTTGAATGCATGGACTCTGTTTTTTTATGGCTCTAAATCGAAAGATGGAGCTGGTGCAGATTGTGTCTTAATTGATCCAAAATGAACCAAAATGATTATTTCCTATAGGCTTGAATTTGAATGCACCAACAACATTTTTTACTATGAGGCCCTAGTCCAAGGACTCTGGAAGGCAATTGACTTGGGTGCCCAGGTAATTGAATGCTATGGAGATTCTACAATCATAGTGAAACAGGTGAGAAACAAAATCCATTGTCTGTCTCCTCGTTTGATTAAATATCAGAAATTGGTAAGGGACTTAACCAATTCCTTTTCTGCATTTAATATTAAGTCAGTCCCAAGGTCCCAAAATTTTGATGCAGACCTGTTAGCCAATACTACATCCAGGTTAATACCTCTTGAAGTTTTGTCCCCTAACACTTTTTCAATTGAACTTATGTACAAACCTTCTATTCCTGATAATGTGACTAATTGGAAAGTATTTGATGATGACCAACAAATTTTAGATTTTCTCACAGCCCGGGACACTTTTCAGGATGTGGCAATAGATGAAGTTGAGCATGAGAAATCTTTGTCTGATTCCAGTTACCCTTCCAATATGAATCCTAAGTCAGTTATCAATCTGGAAACATTTTATGATCTGCAAGATAAGTTCAAGCATAAGACAAAATGTAAAACTCAAAGTTCCTCCCTAAATTATGAGCTTGTCGACCTAGGAATTGAACAAAACCCTCGTTTAATCAACCTAGGGGTTGATTGTTCTCCTGAGGAAAAGAGAGCTTTCATCAAACTGTGCAAAGAGTTCAAAGATGTATTTGCCTAGACTTATGATGAACTCAAAACCTTTAACACCAATGTCATGCACCATAACATACCTATGAAACCTGAAGTGAAACCCTATCAGCAAAAGTTAAGGAAAATGCATCCCAGCCTTGAACCTTCTGTCAAAAAGGAGCTTGAGAAACTACTAGCAACAAGAATTGTTTTTCCTGTCATACATACACAGTGGATCGCTAACTTGGTACCTATTCGGAAGAAGAATGGGGAAATCAGACTGTGTGTTGATTTCAAGAACATAAACAAAGCTTCTGAAAACGACAATTACCCTGTTCCTCCCATGGAAGAGATTTTACAAAAGGTAGCAGGAGCTAAGATGTTTTCTCTCCTTAATGGCTTCTCATGATATATGTGAAGAACCTACAACAATTAATTAATGAGAATACACGAGATAGCTGAAATAACTTAGGCCACTTCGAAGGGGCAACCTCCTTTGAGCAAGCTCAATACAAATAACTTCACGGTACCTTCATTGGCGTCAACACACACTTATATACTAAATCTATGCCCAATACTATGGTTCAATACCATGGGACATATAATACTACGGGACGAATTACAAAGCATATGCGTCCAATACTATGGGTCAATACCATGGGATAATACAAACTATGAATCAAAAAATACTACGGGACGACTTACAAAGCATATGCATCCAACAACAATATACTAACAAAGTAAATAGAAGGGTTGACACGGGTTCCTAACAATATAACCAAGTCCTAGTTTCCCTGCTGATCAACTGAAAACAACTTTTGGAATCTTGTGGGGAACCTTTGCCTATAGGTGAATGCCTTTTGGGATGATAAATGCAGGTGCCACATTCCAAAGAGCTATGGACATACATTTCATAGGTTTAATGCATAATTCAGTTGTTGTTTATTTAGATGATATCACTATTTATTCTAAAAAATGACATGAACGTTTGTCTTCTCTGAAACAAGTGTTCGAATGCTGCAGTAGGTATGGAATTTCACTGAACCCCAAGAAATCAATATTCGCAGTTACTGAAGGTAAGTTGTTAGGTTTTATTGTTTCGAAAGAAGGCATGATAATTGATCTAGAATGCACGAAATCCATTGCAAAAATCGGTCTACCCAGTTCGCGCAAAACCATGCAATCTTTTCTAGGTAAGATCAATTTTGTTCGTAGATTTGTTCTGAATTTTGCTCAAATTGTCAAACCATTATAACAATTGATTAAAAAGGATGCCCAATATAAGTGGTCTGATGAACAAAGAAATGCTTTTGTTGAAATCCAGAAGGCCATTGCGGAATCTCTCGCTTTGATGTATCCTGACTTCAGCAAAGATTTTATTTTATATACTTTTGCTACTGACTTCTCCTATGTGGTTGTTCTTACATAGAAGCATCTAGATGATCTTGAAATTCCTATTTAATTCATGATTTCCACGTCCAAAGGGGCTAAACTCAAATATTCCCATATTGATAAACAAGATTACGCAGTCTACAAATAAGTAAAACATTTTAGACCATATTTGTTGAAATCTCGGACTAAAGTGATTGTCCCCTATGCAGCTATTAGGAATGTTCTGGTTCAGAAAGAGTTGGGTGAAAAGAGAGCTCAATGGATGACATCTCTGCAAGAATATGAACTAGAGATCAGACCAACGAAAATCGTCAAAGGCCAAGGCTTGTGTTTTCTCACTGCTCAAACTAATGACCCTGTACAACAACAAATTTAGTGGGAACAAGAGAGTACAACAACAGGTTCTGTGAATGTCATTACAACTCAAACATCCGAATGGTATGATGACATTATGTTTTTCTTAACCCATGGGTTTTCTCCTGAAACCCTTGACTTTAAAAAATGTAGAGCTTTAAGTTTAAAAGCTGCACCATATCAATTCATAGATGGTTTTTTGTTTAGGAAAAACTATAATGGTGTTTTTCATAGATGTTTAGAGAAAGTTGAAACTGATAATATTCTTTTGGAATTTCATGCAGGACCTGCGGGTGGGAACTTCTTAGGAGAAACCAATGTAGGACCTGCAGGTGGGATACTACTGGCCTAATTTGTTTAAGGATTCTTATGCTTATGTCAAAAGATGTGAACCTTGTTAGAAGTGTGCTGGAAAAATGAAAAAACTCCCCTTTCCTTTGCATCTAGTTACAGTTCAGTTTCCATTCCAACAATGGGGCCTAGATTTTGTTGGACCCATTAACCTTGCTTCCTCCCTACAACACAAGTATATCTTGACAGCCACATACTACTTTACCATATGGGTAGAGGCAGTCCCTCTCAGACAAGCCAACACAAACCAAGTTATATCCTTCCTTGAAAATAAAATAGTCACTAGGTTTGGTGCAACCGAGTTCTTAGTGTTTGACAATGCCTGTTATTTCTCCTTGATTGACTTAACACAGTATGCCCTTGAAAAAGGGATAAAAATGAATTTTTATGCCAATTACTATCCTCAAGGAAATGGGCTAGTAGAGTCTTCCAACAAAAACCTGATCAATATCTTAAATAAGATAGTGGCTACCCACCACAAAGATTGGAATAGCCAGCTATACAATGCTCTTTGGGCAGACCGTGTCACCCCAAAAGCAGCCATAGGAAAATCCCCTTACTGTTTGGTTTATGGTAAGGAGTTCATATTACCATCCAACCTTATGATTCCTTCACTACAGATAGCACATTCAATACAAGAATATGATTCTTCCCCACTCCAGCAAAGAATAGATACATTGCTTAAACTGGAGGAAGATAGGGAAAAATCCCAAAACAAGCTATATCAACACCAGCAACTAGTGAAGAGATGGTTTGATGAGAAGTCCTCATCTAATAGAGAGTTTACTGTGGGGGACTTGGTGTTGGAGTGGGATAAGCGACACAAAGACAAGAATTATTACACCAAGTTCCAACGCTTATGGTGAGGAACAATCATTATTATAGAAAATCTTGGTCCTAGTATTGTCCGGTTGCAGACACTGGAAGGTATTTCAGAAACCTATCTGGTGAATGTCCAGCTGCTTAAAAAGTACTTTGTTTAAGTAAGTGTGCTTTGTTTTCTTTGCCTTATTTGTTTTTGTTGAGTTTCTTTTACATTTTGTTTTTCTTTCGAATAATGTCCACTCTTTTGGCAGAGGCTGTTGATCAGCGTGTCTTGAGATTAACACAGTCTGAAGTTTTGGGATAGCAATGTCAGTTTTAATTTAACCCATCCTATATCAGATTTTTTTTTCATGAAATCAACATTCAATATTTGTAGAGCTTTGATTGATACCTTCCCACCTTAATCACTATCTTTATAGATTTCTTATCTAGTTAATTGAGGTTATGGAAGTTATTAGGTTTCCTTATCTTATGTTTCATTAGTGAATGGTAGCATATCTTCATAACCTAGGAAACCTTTATCTATTCTAGATCCCATTAAAGTCACCTTGGAAATAATTCACCTTAATAATTGTAAATTGCAAGATGGGGAGTCTTATCACAAGCCATCCCATTATGTTCATAGGTGTTTAGTGGAATGACATCTCCACATCTGGTCACCAAGCTAGGGAGATGACTTTCAGTTACTACTAGAAGGTGGAATATCCTATCATAGGTCAGTCCACTCATGATCTGCGAAACATCAGTGAGTAACACTACTAGCATATGGTCACCAAGCCATAGTAGTGTCTTGTGATTTACACATCAATATATTTTGCTTTCTTTTTATAAGACAATTGTTGTATATGAGGATAGGGGGGTCTTATTACAATCCACCCTACCATGATCATGAATTTGATGTTGGACTGAAATTATCAGCATGTGGTTACAAGGCCACGGTAATTGCTTTCAGTGTCAAAAGTTGAAAGACAATGAGTCTCCTTACTGAGCTAGCTTGTTCAGTTTCCAAATCAGGTTTGTGAATGGCATTGCCAAAATATGATCACCAAGTCAGGGCAATGGCCTTATGCCAACAAAGTCTTATGTGCATATTTTCGGTATGTTTTCAAAAGAAAAGAAAAGAAAAAGAGAGAAAAAGAGAGAAAAGAAAAAAACGAAATGTATATATTTTTCAGTAATGCATCTGTACATAAATAAATTATTAATAAAGTCAAGGTGATTCATAAGTCGGTTATCCAGAATGGTTCTAAGTTTGTTCTAAGGTTCAACACAAACTGCCTTCCTATGATTCCATAATGGTAAAGGATTCATTTTTACTTCTAGATTTCCTTATCAAATAGATATCATCATTAATTGGTTTTGGATGGAAATATATCAATCATATCACTATCTCTGTTATTTTGGTTTTGTTTTTATTAGAACATTTTGAAAATTCCAGGTTGAAACATTAGTTTGCTGACATATCTTCCTTGTAACTATAGATTTTATTTACACAGATAGTTGGTTCTTCCCAGCTAGTCTCCATTTGTTGCAGGTACAACAGATCCCATTTTTTAATGAAAACATGGGAGCCCAATTTTTGTATGCAAAGGTAATGTTTAAATTCCTTAGTCACTTTGGGGTTTTTCATCCCGCTTATTATGCTTTTATGCCTTTGTCATGATTTAATTTGGTTAATAATTTTATCAAAAATAAATTCCTTTGATTTTGCGTGTTTTTTGTGAGTTTCAGAAAGCTTTGATTTTCCCAAAAGTTAGCGCTTTCCGCAACCCGCAATCCGGATTACGGAAGCTTGGTTTTTGGTTTTGAAACATTTCGTTCCTCAACCCACAATGCGCAATGCGGATTGCAGATGCGGGAATGTTTTTCAATAATTGTGGTCTTTTGCACCCTCAACCCGCAATTGCAGATTGCGGGAAGACTCTCAAAATAGTTTTGCACATTGCGTTTCCGCAACTCGCAACCCGTAATTGTGGATTGCGGAAAGTGTTTGAAAAATAAATTCATGTCTTTATTTTCCTCATCTCACAACCTGCAATTGCGGATTGTGGATTGCGGAAGGGTCATTATGTTAAATAGTGTTGTTTGTGTTTCCGCAAACTGCAACCCGCAATTGCGGATTGCGGATTGCAGAAACTTTCGGTTTCTTAATACTTAAAGTTGCGATTCCACAACCCACAATTGCGAATTGCAGAAATAATTTATATATTTGAAAGAATAAACCCCCGTAGCTCTTCTTCCGCATCCCGCAAGTTAGATCTCTGCCGTCGATCTGTCTTAATCCTATGACCCAGATTTTACCTGGCGAAATTGATAAATATGTTGATTTTCCTATTTTCTTTTATCATTTTCATTTTCGAAGAATTTTCCCGTTACAAAGATTTTTACCACGAGATTTTACCAAGGCTGTTTTCTGCCGTTTTCATCACTCATGGGTCGATTTTATGTCTTTTTCTTATTCGTTGTTTACGGGTTTTTTGCCATTTTTTGAATTATTTCTTATTTGTGTTCATTTATTTATCGGAAATTTCCAGATTTTCAACATGTCACGGAACACACGCTCCAAAACAGCTAAGAAATAGTTGTTGAACAAAAGATCCCAACTTCGACATCCTTGCCGATACCAGTGACAAATTTTTCGAGACCTACTAGATTGACTGGTCTAAAATTTATGCCATATTTGATAACGATGACCTGTCAGACATCCAAAATGACCGTCCCGCCTATGAAAAAATTAGGGATTCATAACTACATGCCATAGCTGCAAGACATGCCATTCTCCCCTACACAGACGCAGTTAAATGGATTATTGACCATGCGAACCCTAAGGACAGTTCCTTTAACAATAGCTCAGGGTCTCAATTGGCCACTTTTAGCCCTGGCTTTTCACTAGAGCATATGCCCTTAAACCAGCAATCCAGCCTCTTAATGTTGCATTCCTGGACTCTGCTAAGACTAGGTATAATTTTCATGAAATGGTGAGTCTTGGATGAACAAACAGGCCAATTTCATGCCCAGAGCTGATAACTCATACCTAGTTTCATGGTTCAAGGAACCCTGTGTTAAAATATTGTAACTTCTAAGAATATTCTATTTGTACATTATTAGGAGATGTTTCGTTCCTCCGTCGGGACTTTATGGTATATCCGTAGATGTGTATTCCTCCGTCGGGATGTTGTAACTAGGGTTATTAGACTCCCCTAGTGGGGTCTACCCTAAGTTAATTGTTTAAGGGTTATTAGACGCCTAGGAGAAGTCGACCTAGTTAGGGAAAAAGTCAAGTGAGGTAAAGTATAAATAGAGGATGTGTGATCCTCATTTATCACGCTCACTCATTCATTCACTCACTTGTGAATTGTGCATAGGAGAGAGAGAGATCTGAGAAGGAGAAGGAGGAGAACCTGTTTGGGGTTTACATCTTTGTATTTGTTGGTCATCTATATTGAGGAAAGCTTTGCTGGGTTTTCTACCCCATGAGGGTTTCCTAAGATAAATCTGTGTCTATCTTGTGATTGTGTTTCTTTCAGTGATCCTTATTATGCTCTTTTTGTGAATTTTATGCTAAACTTAACATCATATCAGAGCTATCCTGAATAGGACATCTTTCACAAGGTGAAAATACCTCTCTCTCCTCCTCCGGTGAAAATTAGGGTTTCTACAAAAGTTGGAATTTTTGGAATTTGAGAGCATGGCTAGATGGTCCTCCTCAAAAGCGAAATTCTGAGCCCTAGATCGAAGTGTTTGAGTCGGCAGAACCCTGGGATAAGTCAAACCCTAGTTTGACTTCTGGACCAGAAAAACCAGTAAACTAGAAAACTGTGAACCTGTGCACCATTGAACCAGAAAGCTGCGAACCTGTGCACCAGTGAACCAGAAATGTTGCACACCAGTGAACCAATAAACCAGAAAATCTATTGCAGATTCGAATTTCTCTAATCAATCTTGAAGGGTGAAAAGTTGAAGTTTTCAAAAGTCAAGTACACCAGTCAACTCAATTCAATCAAGCACATCTCCTAGTAAGGTCAACTTTGCATTTTAAGAGTTTTCAATTTTTGGTGACCTCCTGGATAAGATGGCCCCAAGTACTAAGCTTGAGGACAAGCTAGAGGGTATAGATAATTTCTGGGCATGGAAATATAGGATTGGTCTCATTATTGAAGAGAAGATCTTTCCCAATATATCAAAGATAAGGTTGCAGAACCTGCAGAAGATGAAGCTAAAGAGAAGTACAAGAAGGATATGATTAGGGAAAAGAGAATCATTGTTGATTATATCAAATACCTCTTGATTCCCCAAATGTCATCCAAGAAGGCCCCAAAGGAAATGTATGATTCCCTAGCCAGAATGTATGAAGGGAGGAACATCAATAGGAAGATGAACCCGAGAGCTCAATTGAAGAGCACTAAGATTAATCAAGGAGAATCTATTCAAGATTACTTCACAAGGGTCTCCCAGTTCAAGGAACAACTAGAAGCCATCGGAGACAACCTTGATGAAGATGAACTAGTCATGACTGCTCTCAATGGTCTCACTATACCTTGGGATTCATTCATCCAAACCATGTGTGCCAGAAAGGAAAGCATGAAGTTTGATATTGTATGGGAGGATTGCATTCAAGAAGAGGCTAGAGTAGCCAATAAAGAGTCCCTACTCAAAGAAGATAATCAAGCATCAGCCACCCATAAAAAAATAAGAAGGAATGAATCCAAATTCAAGAAAGAAAGTTACAAAGAGTATCAACCTCCCAGGAAGTTCCATAAGGAAAGAGGGAACCATTCAAGAAAAGACTACTCCTCTTTCCAGTGTTACATTTGCCACAAAATAGGACACATTGCTAGAGATTGTCCTTCAAAGAAAGGGGAACACAAGAAAAATTCCAATCACAGAAGACATGAAGCACATCTAGCAGAAGATGGTAGTGAAGAAGAAGAGGATGAAGAACATCCCAGGAAGCAAGCAAAGGAAGAAATCGAAGAATATGTCATTGTTAGGAACCCGTGTCAAACCTTCTCTTTACTATGTTAGTATATTGTTGTTGGACGCATATGCTTTGTAAGTCGTCCCATAGTATTTGTTGATCCATAGTTTATATTAGCCCATAGTATTAAACGCATATGCTTTGTAAGTCGTCCCGTAGTATTATATGTCCCATGGTTTTGACTCATAGTATTGGGCATAGACTTAGTATATAAGTGTGTGTTGAGGTCATTGAAGGCACCGTGAAGTTAATTGTATTGAGCTTGCTCAAAGGAGGTTTCCCCCTCGAAGTGGCCCGTGATCAATATAAAAGTGATTCCAAGTTCTATTATTTATGATATCTTGTGTATTTGCATTAGTTAATTATTGCAGGTTCATCACATCTGGTATCAGAGCACTTTCTTGGGATCTTTGGGTGGAATTTCTACCAATTTTTTTTTCTCGCATCTGTTGCAAGTTCGGATCTGGGGATAACCCCTATCCGCTTAACTGTGGGAAGTACTTGGGCATAAGCCCTAAAAATCATTGTGAGGAGTACCACAAGAACCCCAAAGTAGCTGGCCCATTGAGAGGACCTGCCCGCGAAAAAGGCAACAACCCCTACCTGATTGACTAGTCCCCACCCGTGAGGTAAACCAAGAGTTGTCGTTTGTGGCAAAGCGGTTATTAGTTTTACCTGAGCCGTGGAGTGAGGGGTACTGCCCCAATATGCAAGCCGTCAGACAGCAATGGTGGCCGAGTGAATCCCCCGAACCGATAGGAAGCTGCACATACCTGGGGTCCATATCTATTTTCAGTTGAACTGTTGCCAATCACTTCCGCTCCAGATCCAGCCGTTTCAGATCTATTCTGAAAGTCGTTCCAGATCCAGTCGCCATTTTAGATCCATCCGTTTTCGATCATTTCCTCGTTGTTTCAGATCCATCTGTTGCGGATCCCTTCTGCACCGCTCTTGCCGATCCATTTCTGGAAAAAAAAAAAAACCTATCTCCCTTGTTTCAACTCTATTTTCCCTGCAACTTCACTAACATCCCTGCAATCCCATTCTACATATTTCATTCCTAAAGACCCTATCCAAAATTCCACTTCCCAAGACTAAAACTCTCACATTTGTCTATTTTTAGGGTTTGCCATAACTCCTTCAATTTTCACCCAAACGCCGTTAAATTTTGCCACCGTATTCCTTTCCTAATTCTGCTTCTTTGTCCCTCTCTACCAAATTTTCTCATTCTTTCACCCTGCTTCTGAAATCCCATTTTTTTGCTTCCCTGTCCATCAGAAAGTGTCCAAAACCTAGTCAAACCCCAATTACCCATCCGAGTTTTTCCCAAATCCAAATCTTCCTTTACTAAATAAGCTTTTGTTTGTGTTTTTCTATCCATTTCCAAAAAAAAAAAACCACCATGGAGGAAGCACTTGCAGCCATCCAAACCAAACTCCAAGATCTGGATGAAAAATTTCTCAGCCTCCATCTTCAGCATTCGGCCATGAACAATAACCAATAGCCAGAATCTTTTGCAGCCACCCGGTTCTCTTCTTCCTGCAAATTCCGCGGGCCGAAGCTTGATTTTCCTCGCTTCAATGGTACTGATCTGACTGGATGGATATACCAAGCAGAACAATATTTCAATCTGCATAATACTTTTGATGTCCATAAATTTCCACTTGCATCCTTTCATTTGGAACAAGAAGCCCTTCAATGGTACCGTTGGTACATCAAAGCTCATCCCGAGCCAAACTGGATAGATTTTTTCCAACTCCTTTTGCCATGATTTGGTCCTAGTGCTTTTGATGACTTCATAGGAGTATTCACTAAACTTCACCAAATTGGCACAATGAGAGAGTATCAGATAGAATTTGAGAAACTGGCCAATCACACAGAAGGATTGTCTGATGAATTCTACCGGAGTTGTTTTATCAGTGGTCTCAAGGATGAAATCCACTCAGAGGTCAAAATGTTCTATCCCAACACAATGATGGAAGTCCTAGGGTTGGCTAAGTTGGCAGAGGACAAGATCGCAGCTCAACAATGCTCCAAACCCACCTTTGTTCCCTTCAGAAATATGGGTTCCCAACGACCTCCCATCACGCCTGCCCCGCAACAAACTCCTATCAATCATTTGTTTGAAATAGAGATGCAGGCACGCCGAGAAAAAGGGCTTTGTTATAATTGTGATGAGAAATTCACTCGGGGACATAGATGTGTTCAACAAAATCTCTATCTATTAGATGTGGATTCTTCGCCTGCCTCAGAACTTGATGAAGAAGCTCCAGATACAGTAGATGATTAGGTCGACATTCAACACCTGCCTGCTAACACCCCATCTCAGGATGACCCGCCTGAGCTCTCTCTCCATACTGTAACCGGCGTCACCACCCCACAAACAATGCGAGTCAGGGGATACTTCAAGAAGTTCCCTCTTACCATACTCATTGATTCTGGTAGCACTCATAACTTCATTGACCCTCAGATTGCCAAACAGGCTAATTGTTTTTTCCATCCTTGCTCCAACTTTGAAGTCATGGTTGCCAATGGGGGCACCTTACCTTGCAAGGGGAAGTGTCACAATGTGCGTATCTCTATGGAATATTATAACCTGCGCTCTAACATGTTTGCCTTGTCCTTAGGCGGATGTGATGTGGTTTTGGCCGTTCAATGGTTATGCACACTTGGCCCCATCTTATGGGATTTTTCAAAAATTTGGATGCAGTTTTCAATAAATGGGGCACAACACAAATTACTGGGCTTACAACCAGGGTCTCTCTGCATCATCAGTTCACATCGCATGGAAAAAATCCTTAAGAAGAATTCACATGGTATCATCGCTCAGCTCCATTCCCTTCAGATGCACCCATCAACGGTCTCCACTACTTCCTTGGATAGATATGCAGGTGTCTTTGCTAAACCAACGAGCTTTTCGCCTTCAAGAGACCTTTCCAGTAAGAATTTAGTCGCATCTACCTCTCAGCAGGAACTGATGGCTATTTTGCATGTAGTACAGAAGTGGCAGCCATACCTATTAGGGAATTATTTCTACATCAAGATTGATCTCGAGAGTCTTGAAATTTTTTTGGAACAATGGGTCTCCTCCCCAACACACCTGAAATGGGTTATCCAACTCATGGGTTATCCCTATGTGATCACTTACAAGAAGGGTAAGGAAAATATGGTGGCAGATGCTCCTTCTCAAACAATTGATTGCCCAGTTTATCTTACAGTTCTTTCTCTGCTTGTTCCAAATTTGTTGCAATATGTTCAACAGTGTTATCTCTTCTATGAACTCCATGCTTCTTCATCAGCAGGGCACTCTGGGTTCTTCAAAATGTATGATCGGGAACAATGTAACTTCTTTTGGCAAGGACTGAAAATGACAATTCAACAGATGGTGGCTGATTGTGATACTTTCTAGGTCAACAAGGGTGAAACAACACTCATTTCGAGATTGCTCAAACCCTTGCCCATCCCTACACAACTTTGGCCAACTATTTCTATGGATCTCCTAGCAGCGCTCTGGTGGTAAAATACCACATCTCAAAGGACACCATATGAAGCAGTCTATGGACAGACACCGCCAGTTCTTCTTCCATACACCCTTAGCAGCTCCCCAGTTTAGGAAATTGACTCGGTTCTTCGAAACCGTGATCAGATTCTTCTCATTCTGCAGAACAATCTTCACATGGCCAGAATTCGCCTGAAAAAACAAGCCGATCAACACCGTTCTGAGCACATTTTCCTGCCTCTTATGGGGTTCTTCTTCATCTATAGCCTTCCAAGCAATCCTCCCTGACACTCCAAAGGTGTCAGTGGCCCGAAATGCAACCCGAGGATGCTACCAGGGAACCACTTCTTCAGATTCTGCAGCAATTTCTCCAACCAAAGCTTTGAGGACAAAGCTTTTTCTAAGGGAGAGGGGATGTTAGGAACCCGTGTCAACCCTTCTCTTTACTATGTTAGTATATTTTTGTTGGACGCATATGCTTTGTAAGTCGTCCCGTAGTATTTGTTGATCCATAGTTTATATTAGCCCATAGTATTGACCCATAGTATTGGACGCATATGCTTTGTAAGTCATCCCGTAGTATTATATGTCCCATGGTTTTGACTCATAGTATTGGGCATAGACTTAGTATATAAGTGTGTGTTGAGGTCATTGAAAGCACCATGAAGTTAATTGTATTGAGCTTGCTCAAAGGAGGTTGCCCCCTCGAAGTGGCACGTGATCGATATAAAAGTGATTCTGAGTTCTATTATTTCTGATATCTTGTGTGTTTGCATTAATTAATTATTGCAGGTTCATCACAGTCATGTGACAGTTGTGCTTCAAAGCACACGACAAGACAGAAGAAGACTCTCTCCAGTTTAGAAGAAAAGGATTCCTCTCACAAAGATCTCTAGGAGAATAAGAGAAGAAACATACAATATTGATGATGATCAGAAGACTAGGATCAAAAGGAGATCCTACCAAACAAACAAATATAAGTATTTGAATTGTCATTTTTGTTTAAATGATAGTATCCAGTTGTATACATATGTATTAGGATGTTTGCAGTGTTATTCATGTGATGGTTAAGTAGCCTATGGTGCTATACAACATTCCATTGCTACTTATCCAGAGTGAAACCTCTTTGCGGACATATTGAGAGTAGTGCACGCTCTTAATAATGTCCTGGTAGAGAGGGAAGGCATCTAGAAAGTTACCATATGAATGTGGGATATGGATGAATGTTGTAGCATTGGCTAAGATAGTATGACTTATGTTTTTATGCATTTATTTGGAAACTATGATATGTTTCTAACCATACTATTGGATTTGACTTGTAGGAAGTATCATACAACAATCACCTACAAATGAAGAATACAGAGACTTGTTCCATAGAACAAGTGACAACTATTCAAAACTCCAAAGGAAGTGTTCACAGGGAAGAAGCCTGAGGTAAGCCACCTCAAGATATTTGGGTACCCTGTATATGTCCACATACCAAAAGAGAAGAGAACTAAGCTGGACCCTTCCAGAAAGAAGGGAATATTTGTTGGGTATTGTGAAATATCCAAAGCTTTCAGGATATACATCCCAGGATTCCATCACATGAAAATTAGTAGAGATGTAACATTTGATGAAGAAATTGCTCTCAAAAGAGCCAGTGTGAAGAAGTATATGAAGAAGATACACCTCATAGAAATACAAAATTTGTTTCCTTCCATGAAGAAGAATCACCAGATGACCATGATATGACAGAACCTCAAGAACCCCCACCTATGAACATATCATGGAAGAGAAAGCCAACATGGGAAAGAGAAATTATACAAAAAGCAGAAAGATATGGAGCTCCAGAAGGCTCCACTAGGGCAAGCAAGAAACAAAAGCCATTTTCCAACTATGTGGCTTTGATGTGTGATCTTGTAGATCAAGAACCTACCAGTTATGAAAAAGAAGTTCATAAGAAAGAATGGGTAGAAGCAATGACGGAGGAATACTAGTCAATAATGAAGAATGATGTTTGAAATGTAGTTCCCAAACCAAAAGACAAGAGTGTGGTATCCTCCAAGTGGATATACAAGATAAAGCATGTTGCAGATGGTAGCATTGAAAAGTATAAGCTAGAAAGGTTTGTGGCTAGAGGATTCTCTCAGAAAGAGGGAATTGACTATGAAGAAACATTTGCACCAGTTGCAAGGTACACTTCCATTAGAACCATCATGGCACTTGCATCTATGATGAAGTAGAGATTACACCAGATTGATGTGAAGACATCCTTCCTGAATGGTGTGATTGAGGAAGAATTGTACATAGAACAACAACAAGGATATGAGGTTGAAGATAGAAGAACCCACGTATGCAAACTGAAGAAGGCTTTGTATGGGTTGAAGCAAGCTCCCAGATCTTGGTATGGAAGAATTGATAGCTTCTTGACAAGCTTGGGCTTTACCAAAAGTAAAGTTGATCCTAACATTTACCTTAAGGTTATGGATGTTGAACCTGTTATACTATTGTTGTATGTGGATTATCTCTTTCTGACAGGAAATGAGAAACAGATCATGGAAAGCAAGAAGAAGCTCGCTACAGAATTTGAGATGAAATATCTCGGATTGATGCATTACTTCCTAGGTCTGAAAGTATGGCAAGGCCCAGAAGGTATCTTTCTCAATCAGGGAAAGTATGCTGTGGAAATATTGAAAAGATTTGATATGTTGGAATGCAAATCCATGGCCACTCCCATGGACTCTAGCTTGAAGTTGTTAGCTGATGACTCATCAGAGTTAGTAGATGTGACTCTATACAAACAGATTATTGGGTCATTGATGTATCTGACGAATACTAGGCCAAATATATGCTTTGCTATGAACACCTTGAGTTACTATCTAGTTGAGCCTAGACGTGTTCACCTGATAGCTACAAAGCATGTAATGAGGTACCTAAAGGGTATGATAGACTTTGGTCTATGTTATCTTGGAGATCATGATTTAAGCTTGTATGGCTACACATATGTTGATTGGGCTCAAAGTGTATCAGATAGGAAGAGCACCTCGGGTGGATGTTATTGTCTAGGATCTTCCATGATCTCGTGGTTTAGCAATCCAGTGTGGCTCTCAGCGCAGCTGAAGCAGAATATATAGCTTCCTGCTCTGCTAGTTGTGAAGTGATATGGCTTCGAAAGTTGTTATCAGGATTGTTTGACTTAGAGATGGACCCCACTATGATCCTGTGACAACCAGAGTTGTATCAAGATGACAAAGAATCCAGTATTCCATGATAAGTCAAAGCACATAGAGATCCGATATTTTTATATACGGGATATGGTGCAGAAAGGAGCTATAAAGCTCGAGTATGTGAGCACTGATGAGCAAACTGCTGATATATTAACCAAACCTCTGTCTCGAGTAAAGTTTGAGTATTTTCGAGACAAGCTTGGTGTAGTTCATAAGGACCCTCCTCGAAAGGGGGAGTGATATGGTCAATGATGATACTTGGATACTGGTATCGATGTGGATACCTGTATCGATGATGAGGTTTCCTATGTTGACGGTAAGGTCGATGATGAGTATACATCTATTGATGATGTGGATACGTGTATTGATGATGAGGATACTTGTATCGATGATGAGGATAAATCTACTGATGATGTGGATACTTGTATCGATGATGAGGTTACCTGTTCCGACGATGAGGTCAACTATAAGGATACCTGTACCAATGATGAGGTTGATGTGTGGTCCTTAGAATTTTTCTAAGTAGACGAGTGGATTGTATCATTCCTGTATTTTATGTCCTAAGGAGATCAAGATTAACCATCCTATAAGTGGTTGAGGATTAATCATCCTTAGACAATAAATCCCTTAATTCCAAAAGGAAGGATAGTCTTAAATGTTGATTGTGATAGGATTAATCATCCTTAGACAGTAAATCCCGTAATTCTGAAAGGAAGGATAGTCTTAAATGCTAATTGTGATAGGATTAATCATCCTTAGATAGTAAATCCCGTAATTCCGAAAGGAAGGATAGTCTTAAATGTTGATTGTGATATGATTGATCATCCCTAGACAGTAAATCCCATAATTCCGAAAGGAAGGATAGTCTTAAATGATGATTGTGATGGGATTGATCATCCCTAAACAGTAAATCCCATAATTTTGAAAGGAAGGATAGTCTTAAATGTTGATTGTGATGGGATTGATCATCCCTAGATAGTAAATCCCGTAATTCTAAAAGGAATGATAGTCTTAAATGTTGATTGTGATGAGATTGATCATCCCTAGAAGGTGATCCCATAATTCCGAAAGGAAGGATCATGTGTGTTACAGATGATGATGTTGTTGATCAGGAGATCCATATGATGCTGCTGATTGGGAGATCGAGACGATGAGGTTGTTGATCAAGAGATCCAGATGATGTTGTTGATCAGGAGATCCAGGCAACGAGGCTGTTGATCGAGAGATCCAGATGATGATGTTGATCGGAAGATCCAGATGATGATGTTGTTGTAGCTGATCAAGTGTTGCAAAAGATGAAGACTCAGTACTGACGTTTTTGATGATCCAGTAATGATTATGTTCCAGTAACTGGTTGAGTTTTTTATGATGATTGAATAAAGATTCCAATGATGTATCATGTATGATGTTGATAAATCCTTGCTCCTGCAGATGTTGTTAGAATATCCTTCTCATTAACGGGGAGTGTTGAAATATTGTAACTTCTAAGAATATTCTATTTGTACTTTATCCGGAGATGTTTCGTTCCTTCGTCGAGACTTTATTGTATATCCGGAGATGTTTATTCCTCCATCGGGATGTTGTAACTAGGATTATTAGACTCCCCTAGTGGGGTCATCCCTAAGTTAATTGTTTAAGGGTTATTAGACTGTCCTAGGAGAAGTCGGCTCAGTTAGGGAAAAAGTCAAGTGAGGTAAAGTATAAATAGAGGATGTGTGATCCTCATTTATCACACTCACTCATTCATTCAATCACTTGTGAATTGTGCATAGGAGAGAGAGAGATCTGCGAAGGAGGAGGAGGAGCACCTGTTTGGGGTTTACATCTTTGTATTTTTTGGTCATCTATATTGAGGAAATATTTGTTGGGGTTTCTACCCCATGAGGATTTCCTAGGAGAAATATGTGTCTATCTTGTGATTGTGTTTCTTTCAGTGATCCTTATTACGCTCTTGTTGTGAATTTTATGCTAAACTTAACACCTTATTCCCTTTTGGCAGCCATGCTTTGCAGGCTTTGTGGTCTTCCTAACTATTCAGTGTTGTGCATCCATTCCTCCTTTCTCTACATTCTCTTAGGAAGAGTTCAAGGACTTGGTTAATCAAGTAAATGAAGAGCATCATAAACTCTTAGCTGATTTATTCAGTTGCTTGAATGAAATTCAGGAAACTCATAGTGCTTTTGAGCGAATGTTTGTCATCCTTGAGCAGCAGATGGATAAGAGGAAATAGGCTTCCAAGGCTATCGATGATGTTGTCGATTGGCAGAGGTACATCAAAGAGAAACCAGATGTCATGCCAGTGTTGGATAGCTTCAAGTTCAGAAGAGTCAGGACTTCTTTGAATGCCTAGCAGAATGTCCTTGATATGGTGGATGAAGCAGTAAAAACATCCTAGGCCATCTGTGGTAGAAGGTGGTATGTTGTGGATAATATTATGGTCAGCCTGCAATTTCTTACTACGGATCTCATTGAGAAGGCCTGCCCATCAAATTTAATGATTGAACAGGTTGATACTTGATGCAAGAAAGTCAAGGACCAGATCCAGCAGCTCGAGCACATCCAGATTGCAAAAGTTGACAAGTTCATCAGGAAACCTGCCAGCTTGGAAGGAAAGATCCATATTTTCCTGCGCACTTGGTTTAAGTTGGAAAAGAATGAGATGGATTCCTTTACATGTGATGCCCATTTGGGACTTGAGTTAGCCAATTATCCAGATATTGATGAGTTGTTAGGAGTGTGGACAAGGTGGCAAGTTTCCCTTGGTTATTCTTAGATTAGTTGATTTTGTAATCCCTGTTTTATGGGAAGTCTATCATTTGTAACTATTTTGTAAATATTATGTAAAGGGAATAGGTCTCATGGGGTCGAGGGGGAGAAAATATGCAAAAGAATACTAGAGATACTCTAATTAATGAAGAGATTGTAATTTCTTGCAATTTTGAGCTAATGCAGTTAGTTTTCTCTTAATTCCTCTTTTGTCAATTTATCAAATTTGTTTGATGAATGTTGATTTCACTTCAGCTTATTAATGAACACTATTTAATTTTTTGTAATCAATAATCCATGCATTTATCTACAATTTAGATTTGTCTCAATTGATTATCTGTGTGTATTTATGTTTTAAGTGAATTTATTTATTTAAAACATTTATCTATTTCTGCAAATGATTAACAGAAATGATTAAATTAATGTTAATTTTTTAATTAGCATTCCAACTATAGGATCATCTTGTTGATGTATATGTAACTTTGGAATTTATTTCATCTATGTATTTCATATATATTTATTGTACCCTTATAAGAGATGTGTTATTCCTCTATAAGGAAGTGTCGTCATGTGGATTGACAAGTGTCGCAAGTGTGTGTACTTGCCGATGGGTTATTAGACCACCATGTGTGGGGTCGGCCCTGAAATATATATTATATTGTGGATGTATCTAGATAGACAAGTCGGCCCTATAGTGTAACTGGGAAAACAGGCTAGTATAAATAGAGATCGGGAGATCTCTATTTTCATCACTTGGAAACTCACACTTCTCTCACTCAGAAAGTGGCGCACTAGTGAGGAGGAGGATCATCTGCTACTAGGAGACTATCTCAGTGTATTTTGGTTGTACTTTGGTTGAGCCATTGCTCTCTCTATCTCTGAGGAAGTTGTGGGGTTTTTCACCTTAGGGTTTTCCCCACGGGAACTCTGTGTCTCTTGTCTCTCATGCTTTTGATTCTTGTGATGCTTGTCATGCTTATTGTGATTGTTATGCATTGATATACTATATATGTTATTCTCTCAGTGAAGATCCTAGAGTATTGTGAATTAATGCTCAAAATTTAACACATCTTTCATGTGCCTAATCTTTAAACTACTATCATTTAATTTTTATTATCTAATTGTATTTTGAGGTAATAAGAAAAGATCCATTTTCACATTTCTGTCAAACTGGTGAAGAGCCTTATTAAATTTTCAGATCAAGTTGTCCTGCACATAAACGAAGCACTTTCTTAGATTATATCTAACTTAGTTTAGATTTCTTTTAAGGTAGATTCTTTTCTAGAGTTAGAATACTTTGATCTTCCCTCACAGGAAGACAAATCCTTTCAGGATCAAACCCCATAAGTGTCAGCGAAGGCCTTTATATCCATGGGAGTTTACTACACCAAACAGTCTGGGGATAGAACTGCTCTTGCGTAGAGATTTTTGAAGCCTTTTAGATTGGGTTTTCACCCTCTGTTGTTATCCTTGGACAATATTCCAGCAAACTACCTAACCAAGGCTTCAACAGTACTCTATATGGGAACATACAGTGAAATACCAAATACCTGAAATGAAATTCAAAGATTTGGAAGGAAAACAAAGGGTAGTGAGAGGAATGCATACCTATCTGAATCAAGTGGTGTCTTCCCACAGTATGAGGTCCATATTGAGGCATGGGGATATTGAATGGGCTGATGATTTTTGTATCAATTCCCCCAAGCAAAACATAAATATTGTAGAACATCCAAGAGAGATAAGGAAGCTACTACACAAATCTGAAAAGGTTTTTGGAGACCTTCCTCCTAGAAGGCCACCTAACATAGGAGTTGAGAACACCATTGTTTTGGAGGCGAGTACTTCACCTATACAAATAACACCATATAGACACGCAAAAAGGTTCAAAGATGAGATTGAGAAGGCTATTCAATATCTCTTGGAATTGGGACTCATTAGACCAAGCTCTAGTCCCTATGCTTCTTCAGTTGTTTTGGTGAAGAAAAAGGATGGGACCTTGAGGATGTGCATTGATTTTAGAGATCTAAACAAGAAGACAATTAAGAATAGATATCCCATCCCTAGAATAGATGAGCTCATGGATGAGATATTTGGAGAAAAGTTCTTCTCCAAAATTGATCTTAGATCTGGTTACCATCAGATTCGAATGAAGGAGGAGGATGTGAAAAAAACTGCTTTCAGATGTCACTATGGCCATTTCGAATTTATTGGCATGCCTTTTGGTTTGACCAATGCTCCAGACACCTTCGAATCATGCATGAACAAAATATTTTGCAAGCAGCTTCGTAAGTTTGTTTTGGTTTTCTTTGATGATATTTTGATTTACAGTAAAACATGTGAGGAACATTTGCACCATTTAGAAGTTGTATTGAAAATATTGCATGAACAATCTTTGTTTGCTAAGTTGTCCAAGTGTGAATTTGGGTTGAAATAATTTTTGTATCTTGGGAACATCATTGGGAAAGATGGATTAAATGTTCAATTGGAGAAAATAAGGGCTATTCTTGAATGGCCATCACCCAAAAACATCACAGAATTGAGAGGCTTTATTGGAATATGCACTTACTATAGGAAGTTTGTGAAGGGGTTTTCAAAATTAACTGCTCCACTTACTAATTTGACCAAGAAGGGTGCTTTAAAATGGGATGAAGAGGCTGAAAAGGATTTCCAAAGAATGAAAGAGGTAATGAGTAGTTGTCCAGTACTTGCATTACCATATTTTTCTAAACCATTTGTTTTGGAATGTGAGGCATCAAGAGAAGTATAGGGGTGGTCCTAAAGAAAAATCAACACCCCATATATTTCGAGAGTAGAAAATTGCAGCCACATGAGAATCTCTACTACATATATGAAAAAGAGATGTTATCCATCATGCACACCTTGGCCAAGTTTAGACAATACCTGGTGGGGAACAAGTTTGTGGTAAAAAATGATCATAACAGTTTAAAGCATTTTCTCACACAAAAGGATCTGAATGAAAGGAAACAAAAATAGGTAAGTAAGGTCCAATATTTTGATTTTGACATTGAATATGTAGAAGGGAAGAATAATATTGTAGCAAATGCATTGTCTAGGAGACCTTCATTTTCCCTTATGGACATTTCAAAAGATTGGAAAGATATGCTAATAGTTGAGCATGCCAAAGATAGTTTTTCTTGTGATGTGTTAGATAGGGTCAAAGGAGATGATAGATACAAGATTTTGAATGGCCTAATATACTATAAGGACCGAATATACTTGGTTCATGGTTTTAATCTAAATCACACTATTTTGAAGGAAGCTCATGATTCTCCTTTAGGAAGCCATCCCGGTTTCTTCAAAACATATAGGCAATTAAGACAAAGGTTCTCTTGGAAAGGGATGAAGGAAGATATTCTAAAGTATGTGAATGAATGCAAGATATGTAGCAAAACAAATTTGAACAGACTCATCCTACTGGTCTATTGCAACCATTTCCCATTCCAAAACAAAAATGGGAAAGCATCTCAAGGGATTTCATCACAGGTTTTCCCAAGGCTTTGGGTAAGGATTGTAGTTATGTTGTGGTGGATAGACTTGCCAAATTTTCTCATTTATTTGCTATTACATCATATTTTACTATTGCAAAAGTGGTTGGTCTATTCTTTAGAGAAATTTTCATATTGCATGGACTTCCCAAGAACATTGTGAGTGACAGGGATAGCATCTTTATGAGTGCTTTTTGGAAATAACTCTTCAATATGGTGGGAAATCAATTAAATCCAAGCACAAGATATCATCCTCAAACTAATGTCCAAACAGAAAGAGTGAACCAATGTTTGGAGGGGTACTTGAGGAACTATGTTGATGAGCAGCAAAAAGCATGGGTTAAATGGCTACACTTGGGTGAGTTTTGCTACAATAATACTTTCCATATGTCCATTGGCATGTCTACTTTCAAACCACTTTATGGTTATGAAGCACTCACATTTACTGAGCACATTTTTGGTTATAGTAGAGCCCCAAAAGCTAAGGATTGTATTGAGGAAAGTCAAGAGATATTGAAGCTTCTAAAAGACAATTTGCAGGTTGCCCAAAATCAACAAAAATAGTGTGTGGGTCAACATAGGGAGGAAATAAATTTTCAACTGAATGATTTGGTATATTTGAGGCTACAATCATATAATCAAACCTCCTTAAAAAGGAAAGGACCAGAAAATATTAAACAAATGTATTATGGTCCATATAAGATAGTTCGAAAAGTTGGGGTGGTAGCTTATGAGTTGGAACTTCCAGAAGGTAGAAAAATCCACAATGTATTTCATGTTTCATGCCATAAGAAGGCTATTGGTCAAAAAATTTATATTTAATAAACCCTCCCTCCTTTAGATGATGAAGGACAACTCATACTTATTCCATAAAAAATTTTGAAGGCAAGAGAAAGGAAATTGAGGAGCATAACCATAAGAGAATATTTGGTACAATGGAAAGATTTTCCAAGTGAGGATGCCACATGGGAAGAGGAACAAATTTTGAAGCATCCCAATTTGAAATTTCTTGAGGGAAATCAATATTATGTGGGGAGGACTTTAATGTCCCCATCCAAATAAATCACTAGAAGGGAAAATTCAACCAATCTACTAGTTTCCTAGGTTGGGGTGAAAAAATTAGATTTGGAATAAGGGAAATACAAAACCCAAAATGGACATTAGATTGACAAAAATATATTAAAATGGGGATAAATAAATATTTAAGATAATAAAATAAGGTGGCACTTGGTCACGAGGGCACATTGGTGGTTTGGGACCCACACAAGCAAGATTCTCCATGCCACGTGGCATCCTACTCTCACCCATTTGAATATAAGGTGGAGTCTAACGTTATTGGGGAAGTTGGAAGGGAATTATACTTGGCATGAATCAATGAGGGTCGAATTTGAGAGGAACAGCAACTCCCATGGAAAAGGAATCTTGGGGTATTTTGACACTTGGGCTAGATTCCCTAGCTTATATGACAACAATGAGGAAGATTCTATGACACTTATCACAAGGATCAGACCTGATTGCTGGAATCTCACCTATATGACATGTCAGGGATAAAAATAGCCTCCAAGAAGTGTTGGCCTTAAGATACTAACCCAGAGGTTTCCAATATAGACCCAAGTTCTTCGCGGTTTACCCTTTGACCAACAAAATCCCTTCGCACCAGCCCTTTCGGCAATGACCTGCAAGCAGGTCGAGGTCTCACCCGAGGTGTATCTATGGGGTTACCGCGGAATCATATTTCCACAGTAGGTGATGAGTTGTGTAGGTTAACTTACTTCGCAGCACCCCACGGGTCCATGCTGCGGAATAAGGGTTGTGAAGAGGTAGACTGCACTGCGGCCTACACTTCTACAGTTTCTTCCTGCGCAACTTATCACAACTTGGGACTACGTGGCTTAAGTGAATGCAAGCAATAGGGAAACACAATTGAAGCATGCATTCCCTAATTGGATCTTCACAGTACACAAATTCTTCTTATCATTTAGACGATTGTTCACTGCTTTACACTAACCAATATTATACTGTACTGAAGTATACTACTGCGCATTCACACTATCATTCACCAAGTACTTAGTTAGACTTCGTTTACGTAAGTGGATATTTAACATACTGCTATTTCCTGAGACTTATCATGTTATCATTCACTATCACCCTGTTCATGCAAAGCTTAACATATTATCCCCATACTTCTTCTTATGGAAAATACATACAAAATCTTTAGCATAACATTAACTAAATAGGAATCTAGACCTTCATTCATAGAAAACAGATAGATGCAAAAATGAACAATAAGATCACACCGCACACGATTTAACGTGGTTCACCCCCCGGATGGACGCTATGTCCACAAGAACTGTTGTTATATTTCTCTAAAGGGAAGGGTACAATAGTTCTTGGTCTACGCACTCAGTTGCAGACCCTCTTCTCTCTCAAGTAGGTCTCTGTGTACACAGCTGCAGAGCCTTTACAATGGCTTCAACTCGGAAGAAGAATCTAACAATATTCAATAACTGAGAATTACCAAAATTGAAGAGTTAACAACAACACCCAACCTCCTTCCCATAAAAAATTGTCTCATTTTTATATCATGCCCATAGGTCATGTCTTTACAATACTGAAGGCAGAAACCCTTAGGTTTACAGAAACTGCCACAGTTTCCTCTAAACCGGACTACTGGCTTCTGGTAGCGAATATTCCATCGTGTGGTCTTCCATGCCTGCTTCCCGTCGCTATCGACCTTCCTGTTGCGCGCATGCCAATAGGTCGCTTTCACTGATCCGTTCTTCCTCTAACGGTCTCATACGACTTGCTCAGGTAGTGGTATCTTCCACGTGTGCCACCAGTCGTTTTCTTCCTGATCTGCTCCTGTCTGTCGCTTGGCACTCCTGGAGCGTCTCTACCAAAACTAGACCGCCGACGGTCTAACCGGAACACGTGCCCGTCTTCCATCCAACACTCTGCTTTGTTGGCTCCACGTGGACTGGTCACTTTGCTGCACTGCTTCCTCGCAGCACTGTCTCCTTGCAACACTGTCAAAATGGTTGCTGCGCGTAACTTCGCAGCTCTTTCAAACCGGTATTGTGCGCAACTTCGCAGCATCCCCAACACTTACACAAAATTATATTTTCGTTGAACTACGCTCAGCTCCGTAGCTCAAAATACTTCTTGTACAAAACTTCCTTTCCTGGGCCAAGCCCAACAAGAAGGCGCACACGGGATTTAGGGCATCCAAATATTCCTCCATTCGAATTGATGGAAGAGGGAGGTTAGGAATTGTTGGACAAGTGGCACACATTGGAATCTCTCCCCAATTCGAGTTGGCATGAATCTCATGTATGGAATTTGAACCATGGAGGGCTTGGGAATATAATAAAAGACAAGAACAAATAATTAGAGTGGATTTTGATCATTTCTCATTTTTAAAATTGGAGAGCATAGCTTGTCCATGCTAGTGGAGTGTTTACTCTAATTTCCTTAGTACCAATTTCGAGGGTGAAAGATTCTCATCCTAATTGGAAATTCGAGAGGCCATTCAGACCTTTCATTTGGATCTACAATGGATTCATTTGTTTCAGGTTGAATCTACAGAGCTCCTCGTGATCTTTTCTTCTTCAACTTGCTCCTACATCTCTCTCACATTTCTCTTCATATTTTGGCTCTTGGAGGAAGGGCGCACATGGTGAGTTGATGATATATTTGGGGGATTAAAAGGGGCCCCATTTATTTTTAATATGATTTATTCACTCTGTATTTGATTCTTAGGAGAACCTCAGGTTGAAACTCCAAGTGAAATTATGTAAAAATTCCAAACTATGTATGAATGGTTCCATTTTCCCCTATATCTTGTTGTGAGAACTTGAAGTTGTTTTGTTTCAATTTGTTTCAGTCAATATATATGATTTTATTGATGTATGGAGACCCATTAATGTACTGAATAATTTTTATACACATTACAGAAGTCCTTGGAACATTAATCTCGAAATTCATAGCAAGTTGTGGAGTTTTTCTATCATTTTCCCCTATGTGAAGACATGTCTACAAATATCTGATTTATGGGAGTTGAAACAGCCTTTAGAAACTTATTAATGATGAATTTGGGTACCCATTGAGGTCCTATAACTAATAAATGTCTCTTTTCTGAAATTTGGGAGGGTCATACTACATTTGGGAATCCATTAGTGACCTCTACCCTTGGGGGTTTGAACCTCGAAATTACTAGTAAAATTCCCCAATTTCTCCTGAAGTTAAATGAATGTTGAAGAAGTCATTTGAGAGTGTCCAAGCACCCATCAAATTCATTTTTATGTCTTACTACCTTTCAAACACCTTCAGACCCAATTCGAGAGCCTTAGGATCCATTTGGAATCATTTGAGTCATCACTAGTCTAAGGGTCGAATTGGCCATAAATTACAATTTTTCCCAATTTTTCCAATTTTATAAAAAGGGACACTACATATGATAAGATGGACTCCTTCTTACTGTCACAATATTTTCAGATATTCAAATCTGATTTGAATGTCTACATTAGACATGATGGTAACTCTCTACTACTTATTGTTCTTTATGTTGATGATTTGTTGATTAAAGGGAGCCTCTCTTCATGTCTTAGATTTATCAAAACATCTTTGCACAACTCCTTCTCTATGTCAGATATGGGACTACTAAAGCAGTTTCTTGGTCTTGAAGTTTGTCAAAGTGACTTAGGAATCAAGGTTGCACAACCCAAATATGCATCAGATCTACTTGATAGGTTTCATATGAAGGAATGCAAACCAACAACATTTCCTTTTCTTTCAAGGATGATCCTTGAGGATGGTTCTTCTACACCTTTGGTGGATAGTAATTTGTATCAGCAGTTGATCGGAAGTCTTTTGTTTCTTACACATACTCACCTTGATCTATCCTATGCAGTTAGTGTTGTCTCCAAATACATGCAGGAGCCTCATGAGCTTCACTGCAAGGCAGCAAAGAGGATCTGACATTATGTGCAATGGATGAAGACCTATGGTATTCATTATGTAGATGGGTCTCCATTGAACCTATTTGGGTATACAGATTCAGATTGGGTTGGAGACATCTTAGATTATACATTAGGTTTTGTTTTCATGATTGGATCTGGCCCTATTTGGTGGTCGAGCAAAATGCAGACTGCTTTATCTCTTTCTTGAGCTGATGCTGAGTACAGAGATGTAGTGATTGCAAGCACATAGTGCATTTGGTTGTGGGGCATCTTGTCAGAGTTTGGGATTCGCTACAGTACTCCACCAGTCATCTATTATGACAATCAGAGTGCTATCAGGATTTCTACAGATATGGTGCTGAGACAAAGAAGCAAACATATTGAGATACACATGCATTACATCCAAGGATTGGTGCATGATTGTACCACCACATTGATCTACTATCCTACAGAGGAGAAGATTGCAAATATTTTCACCAAGTATTTTTCGATGAATAATTTCACTTACCTTCGATCCCTTCTTGGAGTGAGTGATACCATGGTTAATTAGATTTTTCTACAATCTATATTGAGGGGGAGTTTTGTTCCCATTGGTTTTTCCCTCTTTCCTCACATTTTATTTAGATTGTTGTACGGGGTGACCTTTGGTATCAGTAACCAGGGCCCTATTTTTTTAGTTATATTTCCTCATAGTCCATCTTAAGGGGGGTTGTTGGAATATTCTCACCATCACATGTTGGATTTGCATGCATTCCATGCAGCACTGCATGCATCCAGTCAGCAACAGTGGAGTATCCTAGCACCTAGTCCTTGTTTTAGGCCCCCTGGAGCCTGTTTATAGTCATCAGTAGCCCTCCTACCCACCTAGTGAGCATTTTTGTCATCACTGCAGTTACTAATGCACCCTACTACACATTTCTAGGACCTCCATCATTTAGTTCATGCATTGATTGCTCAGTTAACTAACTATAACTCCAGGTTGAATGTTTTAGAGTGTAGAAGGACTCCACTTGACTACTAATAGCCAGGTATGCGCCCCTTGGAGTCTCCTCCCCTATTTCAGTGCTCTCATGGTTCAGCTAGGCTCAGTTCTACCTCAGTTGGATGTTTATTCACCATCAGTGGTCATTAAGTCTGATTGGGAGATGGTTCCAATGCTGACTAAGCCATGGCTTGAGGTGAATTTGAATCACCCTTGGAGGTATCAAATTCATTGTATTGTATTGACATCTTTTTCCTAGCTTACATTTGATGAATGTATTATCATTATTTTCTCATATCTTTTCTGTTTCATGAGTGAATTTGTTCATCCTTTATGCTAAATTCTTCTGTGCAATTAATTGAGTGAAATTGTGAAGTTTGTTCAAGATTAGTGATATACCCCAGTGGAATTTCACCCTAATTAATTTCCATTATAATTAAGAAGTAGTTACACTAACTAACCTAGAAAAAAAATATAGAAAGCACTAAGACATGGATTTCTCTGGAAGAACGCACACATGGCAAAAAAATATGGGAGTAAACTAGGTAGAAGAGGTTGAGAATGGGAACAGAAAAGTGTTCCGGTACACAGGGTACTCCCAAAATACCAAACACCTAGAGAAACCACTTCATACAAACAGATCATAGATCGACATACGATGTTTTGACCTGGTTTAAACCATCAAGAGGGAGACACTCCACGGCCTCGGCCAAATAGCTTCTACGGAACAATTCATTATGCAAAAGAAAGAAAGTTACAAATGAGCTTCTCATAATCGATCAACTAGACAATGACCCTCCATGCTCTTTAAATAGAGATCATGGACCAATTGGGTGTTAAGCCACATATCAAGGGTAGGTATAATATAAGAGAAGTTGAGCCATCGGATCACTCTATGTCTAGAACATATCGTGACCGTCGGATTAAATATTTACAAATGCATACTAATGCATACTAAAGAAGCACACTTTACCTAACGGATATATTACACAAGTTTATCTTAACTAACTCCTAAGCGTCTAAATATCCTAACATCCCCCCTTAAGAACAACTTGGGATAGGATTGAAGGATTTACAAAAGTGACACTATTAGGAGAAGGAAGGAGGCATTAGAGCCTATCCCCCCTTAATGACAAATTCCTGAACTCCTAACATAGATTGAAGTTTAGAAAACTTCGCTTCTGTGAGAGACTTGGTGAAGATGTCGACAACTTGATCATCTGTATGGAAAAAGAGCACTTCAAGAACACGATCATGAACAAGATTTCTGATGAAGTGCATATGTAGCTCAATGTGTTTGCTGCGTTGATGTAGAACTGGATCTTTGGCGAGCTTGATGGCACTTTGATTGTCGCACCAAAGTGGAGTAGGTTGCTGTTGCTTGAATCCAAAATCTGAATGGATCTGTCAAAGCCATAAAGCTTTTTGACTAGCATTAACTGCGGCTCGATATTCTTCCTCTATTGAAGAAAGAGAAAGAGCTTGTTGTTTCTTACAAGCCCAAGTGATAGGTCCAAGTCCCAAACTGAAAACATAACCTGCAGCAGACTTTCGATCATCAGGATCGTCGGCCTAATCTTAATCAGTGAAACCAACCAACAAAGGTTTCCCCCCTGTACTGTAATGAATCCCAAATTGAATTGTATCTCGAATATAACGAAGTATTCTTTTAGTTGCTTTCTAGTGACTTTCATGAGGTGTTTGCATATAATGGGAAACACAACCAATGGAAAAGGAAAGTTCAGGACGGGAATGAGTCAAGTATAAGAGACTACCAACAAGCTGACGATATAAGGTGGCATCTACTTCAGGTGAAGTACAAGTGGCAGAAAGTTTGACTCCAGACTGGAAGGGAGGAGGGGCTGGTGTACAATCTTCCATGTGAAAGCGACGAAGAAGGTCACAAGCATAATTAGAATGAGAAAGAAAGATTCCTTCTTTGGATTGCAGGACTTGGAGACCAAGAAAATAATGCAAATGTCCTAAGTCTGACATTTCAAAAGTTTGCTTAAGATTGGATTTCACATGGGTTATAAGCTTAGGGTCTCTACCAGTAAGAATAAGGTCATCAACATATAGAACAAGTATGATGAGATGGTTTCCAACTTTCTTAGTATAGACATTGGGGTCAGAATGGCATCTAGAAAAACTAGTGTCAAGGAGAAAGCTATCCATTTTGGCATACCAAGCTCTAGGAGCTTGCTTAAGACCATATAAGGATTTCTTAAGGCGACAGACAAGGCTAGAGTTATTCTGAACATATCCAAGAGGTTGTTCCATGTAAATTTCCTGTTGTAAATCACCATGTAAGAATGCAGAATTGACATCCGTTTGATCGACTTCCCAGTTATGTAAGGCTGCAAGGGAAAGAACAAGGCGGATGGAGTTCATTTTTGCGACAAGAGCAAAGGTTTCATTGTAGTCAATCCCTTCAACTTGGGAAAAACCTTTGGCAACTAGCCTTGCCTTATGTCTTTTAACACTTACAACTGATGCATACTTAGTTCTATAGACCCATTTACATCTAACAAGTTTTCTTCCTTTTGGAAGAAGTACGAGATTCCAAGTATCGTTCGCCATTAAGGAACGATATTCTTCATCCATAGCTGCATCCCAATCTAGATTTCCTGAAGCTTCTGCAAAAGTTGTTCGATCATGATTCTCGGAAACCTGAGCCAAAAGAGAAGAGGCTCGCTGAAACTTAGAACGTGTTCGATGTTGATCTCTAGGATCACCGAAAAGATCACCAGTTGCTTCACATGTTGAATAGACCCATCGAGGAAGCACTTGTGTTGGTGAAACTGGAGGAACATGAGCAGGCAGAGGTGGATTTTCATCCTCACTGTCATCAACAGAAACTGGAGTTGGAAATCCATCAAGGAAGTTGGAAGTAGAAGAAGGAACAATCGTTGAATCAGGCTCACAGGCCAAAGATGGCACAATCGCCGAGTTAGGCTCGCAGGCCAAAGATGGCACAATCGTCGAGTTAGGCTCGCAGGCCAAGAGACTTTCATCAAATTTAACATCTCTTCTAATGATTATATCATGAGAATGAGGTTAAAGAAGTCTATAACCTTTTACATATTCAGAATATCCAACAAATACACACTTTTCACTTTTAGGCTGCAATGCTTTATGTTTTTCATCTGGAATGTGAGCCCATGCTTCACTACCAAACACATAGAAGTGACTTACATCTGGTTTAATTTAACTCCATGCTTCATCCGGTGTGATACCTTGTAAAGCTTTAGTGGGGGTGCGATTAACTATGTAATTTGCACAATTTATGGCTTCATCCCAAAATTGAAGACTTAGTACCTTATATTGGATCATACAATTAGCCATTTCTTATAAAGTGCAGTTCTTCCATTTAGCTACACCATGTTGTTGTGGTGTATATGGAATAGTGTGTTGTTGTTGAATTCCTTGTTCAGTGCAGAAAGTAGTGAACTTTTTGTTAACATATTCTCCTCCATTGTCGGATCTTAACTTAATAATTTGATGACCAGATTGTTTTTCAACAAGGGCCTTGTAGGCCAACAACATGTTAAATAATTTGCTCTTAAGTTTTAGGTAATAAACCCAAGTGCGTCTAGATTAATCATCAATGAAAGTTAAGAAATATTTGAAACTAGAAAAGGAAGCAGATGGAATAGGACCACACAAGTGACTATGCACAATCTCCAAGGGAACCGAGGTGTTCCAAGAGGCACGCTTGTCAAAACTGTCCTGATGATTTTTTTCGAGTACACAACCGCAGCAAACACCATCCCTGCAAGATACCATTGGAAGACCTGTCACCATATTTTCTTTACATAGTTGTTGCAATGAGCGATAATTTAAGTGACCGAACCGCTCATGCCAAAGTTTGCTCAAGTTATCACTATGAGCAACAAAAACTGAAGGAAAAGGTGATGACCCAAAGTTGTTAAATTTGTACAACCTGGTAATATCATCAACAATTCCGGTAGCAAGGACATGTTGAGGATCTTTAAAATACTTGATTACAACTTGGTGAGGTGTAAACGTCACAGTTTTACCTTCACCAGAATGAGTGATTTGATAGACTAATAACAAATTGCAGGAAATTCTTGGAACACATAGTACATCACTAAAATGACCATTATCTACTGGAACTGTTCCAGATCCTACAACACTTAGAGACCTATCATCACCAACAAATATTTGTTTGGTGTTACATTCATGCATAGTAGAAAAGATGGCTTGATCCTTAGCCATATGATAATGCTCCAGAATCAATGAGCCATTCATTTGAAGTAGAAGAAGAAGATGCATTATAAGAATAACCAGAAGCACAAAGGGCATGTCCATGAGAGGTAGATTCTGAAGGTGAATCTAAGCTAATGTGGTGCTTTTTCATTGTTGCTTCCAAGGCTGTCATCTTCTTGAAACATTTAGATTCATCATGATTATCTTTCCCTCAATAGTTGCAATGATGCTCAGTCTTCTTTCCTTTTGGCTTAGATCCTTTGTCATTTTTTAAAGAAGGAGCTGACTGAGAGGGTTTGGGACCCTTAACTAACTTATTATTGCGAAAATTTTGTTTCTTGGGAGGCTTGGACTTTTCTTTCTGTTGGGACAATAAGTCTTTCCCAGATGTATCTGCATTGTTAATTATTCCAAGATGGATAAGCTTATCTTGCTCTCTAATCGAGGAATCACAAAAGTGTTCAAGACTAGGCTCTTGATAGCTAGCTGCATTCAAGGATTCTTTCATGGAGTAAAATGTAGATACAAAAACAGAATATGCAAGTCCAAGTTTTGAAAGAATATGATAAATGCATTGTTTGTCTTCCTTTTTAATCTTGCATTCTTGACATAAGAGTTTAAGAGTTTTGTACTTAGATAAATAATCTTGAATGCATGAAAAATCACTTGAATTTAAAGAAATCAACTCATTTTCGAGTTCATGACCTCGAATTTCATTGTGTTTACCAAACAAAGCTCCAACTTGTCCCAACTAGTATCAAGTTCATCAATTCCAGATATGTGGAATCACAAATCAGTAGAGATTGAAATCCCAATCAATCCATGAGCTTCGTCACATCTATTTGCCCATTTTATTTTCTTATCATCAACAGTGGGTTTTGTTTCTTTCCCTGAGGTAATTCTGAAAAGTCCCCTACTTCGTAGAACATCCTCCATACGAGATTTCCATGAGAAATAGTTGGAACTGGTAAGTAGAATATCACAAGGGGCAGCCATATTGTAAATTAATGGCTGTAAAAACATAAACCAATAGTCTGGATGCGAAGAGCTCGAAAAAATAGGCGGTTTCAAAAAACATGGCACTGAAAATTGACTCCGTATGATGAAGTGATGCTTGAACAAAGAAAAAGTTGAAGATGTCCCCAGTAGTGACGTGGCAGATAGAGAATGTCCAGCTAAAAAAAAGAACCCCTCTCTTCCCAATATGAACCTTTGAAAATCACTTTACAAGAAAGTTTTTTTTAAGTGAATCACTTTTGTAAAATAAGTGATTTTCACTTTTACAATGATGTTCCTTTAAATAGTGCAGCAAAAAAATAACTTAAGTGACTCACTTTTTATTATTATTATTATTATTTAAGTGAGATGCACTTTTTACAATAAAGTAACTTAAAAATAGAAATTGCATGCACCTTTGTTTAAAAGTAACTTAATAAGACCTGAACTCAAGACCTATTAAGGGAAAAAAAAACTTTGAACCAAGTGAGCTAATGTTAAAAGGTACGTAAAAGAAGGGAAGGAGGAAGTGGGCTTTTTTTTTTTACTCTTCTCTCTCGGTTTCCGTTCTTGCCTCTTTTCCTGCAAATCACACCACAAACTGAAACAAAAAAACTTTTCCACACTTGTGGGATTAGATCTCGTTAGATTTCTCGAAAATTCTACGTTTTCTCTATGTTTCTGATTTGTTGACATTGAACAAGGTGCACGGCAAAGAGCATACGCAACCGAGAAAAACCCTTTCTCTTTCTATTTTTGATTCGCTGAGATCGAACAAGGTGCACGACAAAGAGCATACGCAGACAAGGAAAGAAACAAGCCGAAACAAAAAAATCTAATAATGAAAATTGATAAAATATGAGATTTAAAAAAAAAAAAACATCACTGTAACATTATACCTTCAGATCTGATGAAATACGCGTTTCTGACGCAACCGGAAACCGTTTTCAATCAAAAGAAAACTATTTCCCAATGGAAACGATGCTCCGAACGCAATGGAACACCTCCCACAACCCAGAAATGCACATAAATTTCAGAACCAGAAACCCTTTCAAGTTTTGGTAACACCAATTCAAGATCTAGATCATAACTGAAAGCAACTCTTCATAAAATCTCTGATACCACGTTCGGGTACACAGGTACTCCCAAAAGATCGAACACCTAGAGCAACCACTTCACACAAACAGATCACAGATCGACACACGATGTTTTGACCTGGTTTAAACCCTCGAGAGGGAAACACTCCACGGCCCCCGCCAAATAGCTTCTACGGAGCAGTTTATTATGTAAAAGAAAGAAAGTTACAAATGAGCTTCTCATAATCGATCAACTAGATAATGACCCTCCATGCTCTTTAAATAGAGATCATGGACCAATCGGGTGTTAAGCCACAGATCAAGGGTAGGTATGATCTAAGAGAAGTTGAGCTGTCGGATCACTCTATGTCCAGAACACATCGTGATCGTCGAATTAAATATTTACAAATGCATACTAATGCATACTAAAGAAACATATATTACACAATTTGATCTTAAATAACTCCTAAGTGTCTAACTATCCTAACAAAAAGGAGATCACCTTAAAAGTAGACAACCTGCTTATAGAGATGAATTGAAGAACAAAGATTCAAAAAAAAAATTCATGGAAATGACTGACTAAAGCATGACCTAAATGACCAAAGACATATGACATGATATATAGGACGAAGGACTGATGAAGCTACCATGAAACACAACAACCACCGGGCACACCATCCGAGGAATGAAGGAAACATTTTGGAGAATTTATGCCACACACGCAAACAAATAAACAAACTTCTGAAGCAACTAGTCATTACAAATAGAGGATAAAGCTGCATAAGATCATAAGATAAGTTAACATGATCGAATGCATAACAAAATGAAATACTATACAATACAAGCTGAAAGGAACAAGACCTAGGCATGCAAGAAGAGGAAAAAAGTATATTATTTCATAGTAGTTGATGGACTAGTAGGGAACCTTACAACCAGATTAGTCTAAACCACCCAAGAACGCAAGCACATGGTTGTCACCAAAGCTAAAGTCATCATATTATAACACTTGTGGAAAGACACCGTCATCTACCACAATTGGGGTGGCATTATTAAAAACCACCGCCATATCGGCATGACCCCAATCCTATAACCCAACCATCACATTCACAACATTCATCGATCACTATCTATGTGTCATCATACGTATGCTTTTCAAGGCATATCTACAACATGTGTGAGAAAGAATCATGACAACCTTAACACTATACCTAGATATTTGTCATATCTCTCTCAATATAATCCATGTCATGTCAAAATCCCACTCCTTCTCCTTGCCTCCAGCTATAAATAACAATACAAACACCATATACCACTAGAAAGAATCCTTGTGGAAATCCACGCAAATTGCTTCACCAAGTCTTGTTCTTTTCCCTTTACTATTCTATGAGAATTCTCCCTGTATCATTTTGAGCTCCACAAATCTCTTTTGCCGCACCTTATTGATCGCAAACCCTATAACCTTCCATGATATATGAACATTTTGACAACCAAAGAACGGTAGGATTATCACATATCATGATATTTGAACATTTCGAGAGACCTCAGTGCTCTCTAGCCAGGATATATGTTTCTGAGATTTTTGCTACCATTCACTCCCTCGATCCCCCATCTGTCACTACCGGTTCATTTGCAATATTGAGCAACTGTGGAGCTTCAACTAGACCGATCGTCTGTTTCCTTGGGTGTTTTTCTTCTTTGAAACAACATGCTGAAGTTTCTTTAGTGCCTCATAGGACTAAGTAGTTGGTCAATGTTGTTTAGTACTAGACACAGTATGCAAATGTTGTTCAATACCATATGATTCAAGCAATCGCTTTCCATTTCTCAATAAGCATCAATTATGTAAATTTTACATCCCCCCTGAGTCTCTTCGGGACGAAGAAATATTTTAGGGTGGGGGAGGTGTTAGAGGAGCCTAGTGGACGAGCTGACTAGGTCCTCCCGACTGACTAAACACATAGTCATCCCAGTGAGTTGTGTTGGTTATGATAACCAACTGAATAGTTATGAAACCATAACATAATAACTGTATGTATAAAATATATAATACCTTGGCGATCCAAGTAAAAAGGAGATGCTTTTGTACATATCTAGCCTGTGTGATAATATAAGATACTTTTTCCTTGGGTCTCCATTACTCTATGTGTTCCCTCTCTCATGTATGTATGACTATGAGTGCCCTGTATAATTATATGTATGATCGATGTGTTGTTGGTAACTCCATGCAATCCCACATATTACAACACATATCATGATTAATATCATATTATATAAGTACAATGAGTACTAATGCATACTAAAGAAACACACTTAGAGACACATTAGGCCAAGTTGATCTTAAATAACTTCTAAGTTTCTAGAGATCCTAACACCCCCTTAAGAGAAACTAAGAGGATTGAAGGATTTACAAAGATGACACAAGAAGAGAAAGAAGGAGGCATTAGAGCCTATTCCCCCTTAATGACAAATTCCTAAACTCCTAACATAAATTGAACTTTAGAAAACTTTGCTTCTATAAGAGACTTTATGAAGATATTTGCAACTTGATCATCTATACGAAAAAATAACACTTGAAGAATGTGATCCCATATAATTTTTATGATGAAGTGCATCTATAACTCAAATTTTTTCAGTTGTTTTGTAGTGATGATTTTGAAATGGACCTTTGGTGAACTTGATGGCATTCTAATTGTCACACCAAAGGGTAGTCGGATGTTTCTAGTGGGATCCAAACTTTGAAAGATCTACTAAATCCATAGGGCTTCTTGATTTGCATTTACTATGGCTCAATACTCTGCATTTTTTAAGAAAGAGTAAGAACTTGTTGTTTCTTACAATCCTAAGTGTCATGCCTAGAACCAAGACTCGAAACATAACCTATAATATAATTTTGATCATCAAGGTTAGTTACTCAACTGGAATCAATGAATCCAACTAACAAGGATTCCCCCCATGAACTGTAATGTATCACAAACTAATATTCATGCTTGACTAAACCATGGTATTTCCACATAGACCAAAAACCTTAAAAAACCACTCACACAAATGTATTATAGATCAACACATTGTTGTTTTGTGTGGTTCAAACTCTTAAAGAGGGAAACACTCCACGACCCCAACCAAATAGCTACTTGAGGAAATATATCAATGCAAAAGGGAAAATAATTTACATATGAGTTTCTCACAATCGATTATCAAGTAAATGACCTTCATGCTTTTTAAATAGAGATCATGGCATAATCCATTGTTAATCCATGGATCAATAGTTGTTAAGATTGAGGTGAAGATGAACCATCAGATCACTCTACGTTTAGAACATATCATGAGCATCAAATTACATAAGTACAAATGCATACTAATGAAACATAGTTTACCTAAGGACACATTAGACCAAGTTGACCTTAAGGTATTCTTAAGTGGCTAAATATCTTAACATTAATGAGATAAAATAGGTCAAACTTTCTTAACTCTCCTTGACCTATTAACAAAAGGTGTATTGTAGGTTCTGAAAGAGGACATTGCTCTCATGTTTTTCCATACACGTAACATATATGGGCATTATGGGTTTAAAAACATGTAACACGGTGAACTTTCATATCAATGGTGACTAGTGGAAATGTGAGCAACTGTGCATGGCAAGACCAACTTAAGAGGTTGTGTCTAATATAAAACCATGGACTATCTAAAGAAGAATTCAACAATGGGCTAAGAATATATTTACATTAATATGTATATCTACATTGAATTAAAGTTATTAGTCTCACACAAATGGAGGGGAAGTATGGAATAAACCACCCTCTCATTCCATGATCTCAAGTTTGTTCATAAATTCTTAAGTTATGGTTTATGGTTTAGCAATAAGCATGTGGAAGTTCCATTAACTCTTACCAAATCCACTTAGGTACATATAGGGTTTCGTAGTGAATGTGGATTGAAGAGAGATACATTCTAATTTTAACTAAAAATTAAAAATATTATGTAAACTAAAATTATATATATATATATATATATATATATATATATATATATATATAAAAGGATCTATGAATTATAGCAGCACATTATTTACCTTTCAGTCACTATATTTTGATACTCTGTAAAAGCATATAATTTACCCACTGGTTTTTTATGTGACGGTCCAGAAACACTGACAGAAGTAAGTTATGAAAGAAGCCTTACGGGGTTTGAGCTCCTTATCTATGCAGCATCATAGTATGTTTTTTTTGTAATCTAAAAGAAGACATAATAGTTCCAACAAAGGAATATATGATCTTGAAGAATTCACTATTTTATGGTGAATCTACAGAATGTAATTTTGATCTCTACAGATGAATGAAATTAGGTTTTTTTTTCTTGGAAAAAATATATATATATATATATATATATAATTTTAAAACATTTACTTTAATTATATTAATTTTTTTTCAACTGAAATGTTTTATATATATATATATAATTAAATATTATATTATTTTAAAACATTTGTTTTAATTATATTAATTTTTTTTCAACTCAAATGTTTTTTAAACATACCTAATGTCTTTCAACGATCCATGTCAAAAAGATTAAATAATGAAAAGTACTTTATGGTCCACTGTATACTTATTGACGTGCACTCCTATTGAAGGTGATTATGAAAAATATTTATAATAAATAAAAGAGGTAAAACTTGAAAGTCTGAAGATCACTACTATTTCCTTATCATATCCACTTTTAAACTAAGTGAATTTGAAAAGTGTTTAAAACTGCTACACTAAAATACGAAGAGTATTTATAATAATTACTATTTATTTATTTATGAAGGAGATAGATAAATTATTTATTTATTTATGGAGGAGGTTAATATGGAGGGTATTTATGAGCATTATTTATTCGAGGTAAAATTGAAGAGAATTTATGATCACTAACTATTCGACGTGAAGAATATTTATAATAATTACTATTTATTTATTTATGAAGGAGGTAAATATGGAGGGTATTTATGAGCATTATTTATTCGAGGTAAAATTGAAGGGAATTTATGATCACTAACTATTCGACGTGAGTATTAATAGTATTTAAGGATATCCACGTAAATATGATGAGTATTTATGAACATTACCATTTAGTCGAGGCAATATTGAAAAGTATTTATGATCACGGGCTACCCGCCACTAACAAATAATTTGGCGCGAATATTTAAAGTATTTAATAATATCATAATAAAACCAAATAATTTGGCGCAAATATTTAAAGTATTTAATAATATCCTAATAAAACGTTGATGGATTATATAAAATAACATATAATTATTTTAAATAATATAATAATAAAATGTTGATTGATATCAGAAATTAATAAATAAATAATTATTAGTATAGTCACTTAATTTGGGTTTGGTTGGTGAATACGGACAAATCACAAATTAATGTTATTAACAAGTTATTTGTGCTTCATGCTTAGTTATGTAGTTGTACAATTGTAGTTGTATAAGTGGCAGTTATTTGTACATTAGCTACAAGTTATTCATACATCAGCTACATGCTTCATAAATATTTTGGGTTAGGTTAAAAAATTACAAGTCCCAGTTAGTTTGCATGAGCTATAAGTTATTCATACATCAACTACATGCTTCATAAATATTTTGGATTAGATTAAAAAATTACAACTCGCAATTATTCATGCGTTAGTTACAAGTTATTCATACATGCTACATGCTTCATAAATATTTTGGGTTAAGTTAAAGAATAGCTAAGAAGGTACAAAGTGTAGCTTCATAAATATTTTGGGTTAGGTTAAAGAATAGCGAGGAAGGTACACAGTTGAAAGTATGGAGGCCGGCAAAAGGTGTGAAGAAAATAAAAATAAGAGTAAGATCGAAAATACTACAGACGGTGAGAGTGATCAATGTGCTGAGGACGGGGCATTGAAGGATCCAGAGTTTGTTGGATTTGTTTTTGATGAATCTTTTCCCATGTTAGTTCGATCGGCTATGGTTTCCGAAGGGGTGAGAGAATTGGAATTTGATATGTCCGACATGAATGCCCAAGCCTTGAAAGCGCTCGACTCCATTGCTTCTCCCTCAAACCAGTTGCTTCCTCTCCATCTCCCTCTTCATATTCAGATGGTGGAGAAATTTTTATCCTCTGAAGTCAAACGATTGGAACCACACGCAAATACTCAAACCACAAATATTGGAAATAGGAAGGACAGGAAGCACAAATCTCGTGATGTTAGTCCTTGTAAAATTGGCAAGGAGTGGAAGGAAACTAACTACAGCAACGGCTCTGCACCAGCATTGTATGGAAACCAGTCCAAGAAACTAATGGATTCTACTCAGTCAGAACAAACAGCCCTTGCCGACAAGTTCAAAGCCTGGAAACAGTATCTCAAATCTCTTTTATCAAAGGCCTTCAAATCGAGGGCCAATGATCATCATGACGATGCAGCAACGGTCGGTAGAAGCAGCCAGAGAGAAAACTTATATACGACTCATCGCAAGTCCTTTTCTGGGAGCTTCTCATTTATTAAGGGTTTTCCATTGAAAGCTAAACCTAATTCAAATGCATCTCCCGCTCACAGCGCAGCATTTCTGAAAAGAGGCATGAACATTGCCAATAATGCGAACATGGAGAATGATATCCAAGGAGCGATTGCTCACTGCAAACAATCTCATATTGCTGTTTCAAAGAGTATGATCGACAACTCCAAATATGTGCAGCAAAACACTTCAATTCCAGAAGGATATGCCGATGGACCTGTCCATGGTCGATCTTGGTCAGGTTCCAGGATTCCTGCTTGTGATTTACTGGAGAAACCTGGTTTGGGTCAACTGTAAAGCCTGAGCTTATCTTGATTGCTGATTCCCTCCATCCAACGGGCATGGAGCAAGGTCAAAGGTTAACTTTCTTCATTTTCCGTTGGATGGAGGGAATCAGCAATCCAGATAAGGATCGCTTTATTGGCCTGAGCTTATCTCGATTGCTGATTCCTTCTATCCAACGAGCATGGAGCAAGGTCAAAGGTTAACTTTCCTCCTTTCCCGTTGGATAGAGGGAATCAACAATCGAGATAAGGATCGCTTTATTTGCCTGAGCTTATCTAGATTGCTGATTCCCTCGCTTTATTTGCTTGAGCTTATCTCGATTGCTGATTCCCTCCATAAGCGATCCTTATCTCGATTGCTGATTCCCTCCATAAGCGATCCTTATCTCGATTGCTGATTCCCTCCATCCAATGGGCATGGAGCAAGGTCAAAGGTTAACTTTCCTCCTTTCCCGTTGGATGGAGAGAATCAGCAATCAGATAAGGATCGCTTAAAACAATTTGTATGTCTTACTCCTTAATAGGAAAAACAGAACAACAGATCACATCTATGTTGAAATTGATATCATCATAGCATGATGGAGTTTTTCATGTTATTCTCATGAAGTTTCTGCTTTGTTATTTGCATTCAACTATAAAAATAGCTATGGACACAAGAGCTCATGATATGCTATACCTTCAAGACTCTGATATATGATCCTCTGGTGAAGCTACTTTTCACTAGCATAAAGTCAACCAAGGATCCAAAACAACATTGTATAGACCAAAGTGTTGGAAAAAAAAGTTTACTGTAACAGCTTCTAATTGGTATTGTCTAAATGCCATTGCTTCTTGGAAAATTAGTAAAATCCAACCGAGGATTCAAAACAACATTGTATAGACCATACTGGTTGGAGAAAAAATTTACTGTAACAGCTTCTAATTGGTATTGTCTAAATGTCATTGCTACTTGGAAAATTAGTAATATAAACCACTCAAATTTTGGAGCCAATGTAATTGTTGAGAGTATACAAATTGATGCTTATGATTCTTGAGTGCTATCTTGTATGAATAATAAATTCAGTTATTACATTGAGAGTATACAAATTCATGCTTATGATTCTTGAGTGCTATCTTGTATGAATAATAAATGCAGTAAACTTGGTAGACAACATTAACGACTGTAACTTTTGTAAGTATTATTGCTTTTGATCCGGGTTAAAAAAACTCCATCCACATTGTCCACAAGTTCTAAAACGTACATTAAACCTCATTGCCATTGTCATGTGATACAGGTACAAGGAAGGAATTCCATAAAGTATATTAAAATTCATTGTTATTGTCATGTGATACAACTATCCAGCATGTATGAAACACGAATCCATTTGTTTGATTATTTTGAGCTATTTCCTTATAAAGCTTTATAAGATAAAAAACAATGTAGCATGCTCTAACGAAATCCATTCACACTTTACATTCCATCTTACTTGATTAATTTGGATGCTCCAAATAAAACTCTTATGAATGGGATACAACTATGGGAAAACAAATCAACATCATTATAAACTTTTTGCAAAAAAAATTATCGTTCATCACACCCTGTCTCCTTCCTTTCCTAAATATTATGTTCATTGTAAACAAGTTTCTTGCATCTTTGATCTTTGAGGTTATCGCTTAAATAGTAAAGTGAATAAGGAAGTTTAGTGAGTTTTAAATCTGAAGCATATAATTAAGTAGAAATGCAAACGAGAATAGCTTTTAATCCCACAAAATATAAAAACTGAAGCATATAATTAAGTAGAAGTGCTAAAGAGAATAGCTTAATCCAACAAAATATAAATTCTGTACTGGGTCTCAAGAACCTTCAAAATCTTATTGGATCTCAATAATCTTCTTTGAGTTAAATTAAGAAATCTCTACCATGAAAGCTTTACATTAATCACACAACCTCAACGTGATCAAGAAGCCTCAAACAAAGGAAAAATGCTACTCTTTGAACCATTAAAAAATAATGAAAATGGGCATGAGTGATGGGCATTGTAAAACCATAATTCATTTCCGACGATTTTTCGAATGCCTCAATGAATCAATACGTTTCATATTACATGAAGACAAATTTGCTTAGGGGATGGGAGATCAATTATGTTAGTTGCGTTGGGATGGAAAGCCCCCAAAACATCAAAGTAACCTCTTGCAAAATTCTTAACTCATTTTGGTCAGATACCAAAAGTGCGTGCAAAAGGTTTCTCATAGGCTAAAGTTTGACTCTTGTTTGGAGAGCTACTTCATCACAAAGAGAGCTACTTCATCACAAAGAGAGCTACTTCACAATTGAGAACTTTTTATGTGATCTTCATCTCTATTATGTATTTTTCAATTAGCATCATTCACGTTACCAAGATCATTGTGAACAAAAAAAGAAATTAATGGCAAAGGTGCTTCAATTGCCAAACACACTTATGAGGAAAACATTGCTAAGTTTATGTCCTTGTTAAAAAATGTAACCAAAATTTATTTAGTGATAAGGACTGTATACCATAAGCTTGGAATTTGTTGGAAACCATACTTATGTTCCTCAGTTGAACCAATCCCTTCACTTCACCACTTTATGCATTGTCTTTGTGTTGTGCCCAAAACTTGAATAGCATGATACAAATATGTAGGTTGCTTGGCCTTGATGTTTCAACATTATACAAAACCTAAAATTAATATTATATGCCTTAATAATCTGGTCACATCACCTTTGCATGTCATTGCATCATTTCATTTATATGTGAATATGTCACTTGCTCATTTCCCTCACATCGATTTGATTGACAACCTCTCCTTCCTTTTCCTAAAAGGTTGTAGTTGGCACTTATCTTTCCATTACCAATCCTGTGGAAAAGAGTGTTGAAATTCTACCCTTAATCCACAATTCAATTTAATTCGGAAATTTCATCATCAACCTTGATAGTTTCTGTCATTTCGGCCCTAGAATTTTCAGCCTTAAGACTATTGTAAAATAAAGTATGAAACATTAGGGAAAATGTCCAAACAACCCCAAACTTCACGACAATTCAAGGAGAAAAAAATACCAAACACATGGATAAGTTTTAACTCTTCGAAGGCACTTATCAACCAATAACCACATCCAAAATTGCATTTTTTTGGAGGGAGTAACAACAATAATATGGCGACAATAAAATCAATCACTTATCTTCTTATGTTAGATGGCTTATCACTTAACAATTTGTCCTTTAAGTTATGCCGAATCAACAAGACGTGTATCTGTGTAAATAAAAATGAATGAAGGACACACATAGTTGAAATTCAAATCTAGAAATTACACAATATTTAGAGTAAAAAGGATAGAATTACAACAACAACAACCAATTATATAAGAACAAAAATACCACACATAGAAATATTTGTATTGATGAAATCCATATTCACTTGCCTCTCCAAGAGCGAAACCTCCAATTGAGTAGAGCTCCAATTACAATATGCTTCACAATACATCTCATTACATTGCTTCTAATTCCTTGTATAGTTTCTATATAACATCATAGAAAATTTTTAGTGAACGAACCTTCTAGCAACCCTTCTTACAATAGTTTCTACCTAACTAACCTCCTAGGAACTTTCTTGAAAACAAAACCTTCTAGTAAGCCTTCTGACAATTATTTATTTCACATTATATCTACTTCATGGGCCTTATTTAATAGCTATGTCCTTGATACATAGAAACCTATAGATCTACTTAACAGGGTTAGGGTAGGACCCTAACATGCCCCCCCCCTTAGAAAGTAGTATTTTCCTCAAGTCTAGACGTGAGGAAATTATTAAACTATCTTTGTTGGTTCCCATGTGGCATATATATGCTGTGTGAAAAGAGGAAACCTTTCTCTTCATACTTCTTAAAGAGAGAATCTGCTACCACTTTCTCCTTTCCCTTCTTATAAATTATCTCATAGTCATATCTCAACATTTTGGTGACCCATTTTTGTTGTTCAGGCAAGAAATCCTTTTCTCCGGGAAGTATTTTAGGGTGCGATGATTGGTTTTAATCTAGAGACATTACCTAAGTAAGTGTGTATCTCAAATATCCATAGCATGAAATATGACCATCATCTCATTTTCTTAAGTTGATTTTCCCAAGTGCCTCTCCCATAGTTGTTCGTTAGTAAAAGTCAATGGTCACCTCTCTTGCATGAGTACTACTCCAATGCCTTTACCTGAGGCCTCACATTCCAAGACAAAGATTGTTAGGAACTCATGTCAACCCTTCTCTTTACTTTGTTAGTATATTGTTGTTGCCCGCATATGCCTTGTAATTCGTCCCGGTGTATTATATGTTGATCCATAGTTTGTATTAGCCCATAGTATTGATCCATAGTATTGGACGCATATGATTTGTAAGTCATCCCGTGGTATTATATGTTCCATGGTATTGATCCATAGTATTGGCGCCTAGACTTAGTATATAAGTTTGTGTTGAGGCCAATGAAGGCACCATGAAGTTATTTGTATTGAGCTTGCTCAAAGGAGGTTTCCTCTGCGAAGTGGCCCGCAATTAATAAAAATATTTTGTGATCTAATATTTCATTCATGAGGACCCTATCCCAAATTCCACTTCTTGAAGCCCGAAATCCAACATTTGTCTATTTTAGGGTTTGCCATAACTTCTTTGATTTTCACCCAATCGCCTTCAAATTTTTCCACAGTGTTCATTTCCTATTTCTGCTTCTTTGTCCCTCTCTAACAAATTTTCTCATTCTTTCACCCCACTCCTCAATCCTCATTTTCTGCTTCCCTTTCCATCTGAAAGTGTCTAAAACCTAGTCAAACCCCAATTACCCATCATTTTTTTTCCCAAATCCAAATTTTCCTTTACTAAAGAAGCTTATGTTTTTGTTTTTCTACCCATTCATAAAAAAAAGACTCCTGGTTTGGTTGTCATCCGCGCAGGAGCACAAATCATGGATGAAGAACTTGCAGCCCTCAAAACCAAACTCCAAGATCTAGATGAAAATTTTCTCAGCCTCCATATTCAACATTCAGCCATGAACAATAAACAACAACCAAAATATTTTGCAGCCACTGGGTTCTGTTCTTCCAACAATTTTTCGTGGGCCGAAGCTTGATTTTCCTCGCTTCAATAGTACTGATCCCACTGGATGGATATACCGGGCAGAACAATATTTCAGTCTGCATAATACTTTTAATGTCTACAAAGTTCCACTTGCATCCTTTCATTTGGAACAAGAAGCCCTTCAATGGTACCATTGGTACATCAAAGCTCATGACGAGCCAAACTGGAAAGATTTTTTCCAACTTATTTTGCAACGCTTTGGTCCTAGTGCTTTTGATGACTTCACATGAGCACTCACGAAACTTTGCCAAATTGGCACTGTGAGAGAGTATCAGACATAATTTCAGAAATTGGCCAATCACCGTAGAAGGATTGTCTGATGAATTCTACAGAAGTTGTTTTATTAGTGGTCTCAAGGATGAAATCTGCTCAGAGGTTAAAATGTTCTGTCCCAACACAATGATGGAAGTCCTAGGGTTGGCTAAGTTGGCGGAGGATAATATCACAGCCCAACAATGCTCCAAATCCACTTTTGTTCTATTCAGAAATATGGTTTCCCAATGACCTCCCATCACGCTAGCTCCTCAACCAACTCCTATCAAGCATTTTTCTGAAGCAGAGATCCGAGCACGTAGAGAAAAAGGGATTTGTTATAATTGTGATGAGAAATTCACTCGGGGACATAGATGTGTTGAGAAAAATCTCTATCTCTTGGATGTGGATTCTCCGCCTGCATCTGAACTTGGTGAAGAAGCTCTAGATACAATAGATGATCAGGTCGACATTCAGCAACTGTCTATTGACCCTCCATCTCAAGATGACCACCTAGAGATATCTCTCCATGCTTTAGCCGGAGTCACCACCCCACAAACAATGCGGGTCAGGGGTTCCTTCAAGAAGCTCCCTCTTACAATACTCATTGATTCTAGTATCACTCATAACTTCATTGACCCTCAGATTGCCAAACAGAATGATTGTTTTATCCATCCTTGCTCCAACTTTGAAGTCATGATTGCCAATGGGGGCACCTTACCTTGCAAGGGAAAGTCTCGCAATGTGCGTATCTCTATGGAATATTATAACCTGTGCTCTGACATGTTTGCCTTGGCCTTAGGCAGATGTGATGTGGTTTCTGGCGCTCAATGGTTACGCACACTTGGCCATATCTTATGGGATTTTGATGAACTTTGGATGCAGTTTTCATTCAATGGGAAGCAACACACATTTACGGGCTTACAACCAGGGTCTCTCCGCATCATCAGTTCACATCGTCTGGAAAATATCCTTAAGAATAATTCACATGGTGTCATCGCTTAGCTCCATTCCATTCAGATGCACCCATCAACGATGTCCACTACTCCTTTGGATATACAACACATTTTGGATAGATATGCAGGTGTCCTTGCTGAACCAGTGGGATTTCTGCCTTCAAGAGACCTTTCCAATAAGAATTTAGCCGCCTCTACCTTTGAGAAGGAAATGATGGCTATTTTGCATGCAGTACAGAAGTGGTAGCCATACCTATTTCAGAATTATTTCTGCATCAAGAATGATCACCAGAGTCTAAAATATTTCCTGGAACAATGGGTCTCCTCCCCATCACAACTGAAATGGGTTAGCAAACTCATGGGTTATTCCTATGATATCACTTACCAGAAGAGTAAGGCCAATATGGTGGCAAATGCTCTTTCTCGCACAATTGATGACCAATTTTCTCTTTCGGCTATTTCTATGCATGTTCCACATTGGTTTCAATCTGTTCAATGGGGATATGTCAATGACTCCCCAGTATCTCACCTCATCCAATGGTTGTCCAACAACCCTTCTACTATACTACATTACTCTTGGGATGGTACTTCCCAGAGATACAAGGGTCATCTTGTGCTTCCCCAGAGCACAGATATTCAACAGGCTATCTTCTATGAACTCCATGCTTTGCCATCGACAGGGCACTCTGGGTTCCTCAAAACGTATGAGCAGGAAAATTGTAACTTCTTTTGGCAGGGAATGAAAAGGACAATTCAACAAATGGTGGTTGAATTTGATACTTGCCAGCTCCTTCCAGGATTGCTCGAACCCTTGCACTGCCATTTCCTCTTCCATACACCCTCGACAGTTCACCAGTTCAGGCAATTGTCATGGTTCTTCGAAATTGTGATTAGATTCTTCGCATTTTGCAGGACAATCTTCACATGGCCAGAATTCGACTAAAACAACAAGTCGATCAACACCTTTCTAAGTGCACTTTTCAAGCATGTGATATATTTTTTCTTCAACCTTCCAAGCAATCCTCCCTGAAACTCAAAGGGCGTCAGCTTATCTCTCGATCTATCACATAGGTATTAATTCAGTGGAACAAAATGTAACCAGAGGATGCTACATGGGAACCACTCCTTCATATTTAGCATCAATTTCCACATCTAAAGCTTTGAGGACAATGCTTTTTCTAAGAGAGAGGGGATGTTAGGAACCTGTGTCAACCCTTCTCTTTACTTTGTTAGTATATTGTTGTTGGATGCATATGGCTTGTAAGTCATCTCGTAGTATTATATGTTGATCCATAGTTTTTATTAGCCCATAGTATTGGACGCATATGCTTTGTAAGTCGTCTCATAGTATTATATGTTCCATGGTACTGATCCATAGTATTGGCGCCTAGACTTAGTATATAAGTTTTTTTTGAGGCCAATGAAGGCACCGTGAAGTTATTTGTATTGAGCTTGCTCAAAGGAGGTTTCCCCCTCGAAGTGGCCCACGACCAATAAAAATATTCTGTGATCTAATATATTGTGTATTTTATCAATTAATTGTTGCAGGTTCCTCACAAAGATCTTAGTGAAGTCAAGAAAAGTGAGTATTTGGGTTATATGCAAAGCACCCTTCAACTCTTGGAAAGCCCCTTTTTGTAGCATCATTCCAACTGATTTAATTTTTTAGCAAATCTATGAGGGGAGCTACAATATTACCATAGTTTTGTAAAACCTTTTTGTAATAACTAGTGACACCAAGAAAATATCTTAGAATTTTTAATTTTTTGGGTGATGTCAATCCTTCATCACTTCAATTTTCTTTGAATCAACACACACACACACACCATCCCAACTAACAATGTGGCCCAAATATTCCACTTCAGAGGCATCAAAGGAACATTTGGACCTATTAAGAAAGAGATGATTTTCGACAAGTAGTTGTAAGATATGATCCACATGGGAAATATGGGCTTGCCAAGTTTAACTGTAGATAAAGATGTCATAAAAAATAAAAGGACAAAATTATGTAGTAATGGTTTAAATATTTTTTCCATGAGACTCTGTAAAGTGGAAGGTGCATTGCAAAGGACAAAGGGCATAACCAAGAACTCATGATGGCCTTCATAGGTGAAAAAAATAGTTTTAGGAATATTCACCTCCTTTGGTGATTTTTTTAAAGCCTGGTGGATATAGAATTTTGTGAAAAATTAAACCTTGAGCTCATCCAAAAGGTCATCAATGACTGGAATGGGAAACTTATCATTGGATGTCAATTTGCTCAAAGATAAAAAGTGAATACACATGCATTAAGTGTATTAATTCTTAAGGACCATGACAACTGGTGAAGAACAACAACTGGTATTAGGGTGGATGACACAGATGGATAGAAACTCCTGAAATATATTTTCTATTTTTTTTTTGGGAAAAAGGTGGCGATACAGACATACATTATGTGGGAAGCTATTAGGTATGAAATAGAATGATCACGCTCGCCTTGAGAAAGTGGGTATCCTTTGGGAGGCCCAAATATGGATTGGTGTTTAGCCAATACTAATTGCATGTTAGAATGAACAAGTTGAGAATGTGGATGAAAAGCTAGAATGGCATGAAATTGAGCCACAATTCCTGAATGGCCACTTTTTATAAGCTTTTCCATATGGTGGGAATTAATGATCTCTAGATAGTCAATTGTAATTCCTTTGAAAGTTTAGATATGCCTCTCATACTGGAAAATCATGTTTAAAACACAAAAATCCATGGTGATGGGACCCAATGTCCATAACTATTCAACAATCAAAAGAGTATCACAAGCACCCATTTCAACAGAAAAATTGTGGGATTTTAGGAAATAATCACCCATTTGATGCCTCACATTTTCAGAATGTTCACCACATTTCATAGAGCCTCCATTAACAATCATGATTTAGAATTTGTTCACAACAAGGATGTAGCAGTGTGTTTCTTGGGATACACACATATGAATAAAGTTAGGTGTTCTATTGTTTCCAATTAAGATAATGAATTTGTGATGCTTGACATAGCCAATCAATTTGAGATTTTAGGGATCGTAAATACTAGTCAATGGATGTACATATATTTGGGGTTCCACCTCTTGCATATCAAGTGAATTTTTTCCATTGATGGTGAAGGACCTGCAGGGGTATGGATTCAACTTCATCATCAAAAGTATCCTGTGAAATGGGCATAAAGAGTTTTTGCAGGGTTACATTTATGCCTTGGAAAACATTTCTCATTCACAAAGGTATCAAAAACCTTTCTATTTTCATTCTATAATTTCATCTCTAGTTAACTAACAGATCTTGAGAGGTGGAATGGATGGTGAGGGATTAGAGGGATGGGGATAGGGAATAAATGTGGTCTTTTTTATTTGAGCATTCATAACATTGTGGGTTTCTCGATCTCTTTGACAAGTTTCCACCGAAATAGTAGGATGAACCATTGATACCTATGCACATATCTCTTCTTTCATGTCACTAATAATTCATTCCTTGAAAAAAATTTCAAACATGCCTTTGGTGTAACATCCTTCAATGTCTAAGTGAGCTATATGTTGGAGATTGTTGATCTTTGGTTATCATTTATGTTAACTAATGTCAAAGAGGATTCCGTATTCCTATGCCAGTCTAAAGAAGTATATCCAGAAGTGCATCAAGCATCCAATTTGAAGAGGAATACATTAAGTACATACGATACATGCACAAGTACCAAGTCCACCAATTCAAGCTAACTCAAGGCTAAGTCATTAGAATTGGTTGGACAAGATTCAAGAGTGCACAAGAGGCTTGAGAACAAGAAGTGATTAGTAAATTATGCAAGCCCCGGAAGTGGACAAGATACACCAATAAGAAGAATCACACAAGTTGTTGAACCACACAAAAGTACAAGAAGAAGGTAGCAGTTGGAGAAGTTAAATGCACAAGTCCCACAAGGGATGGTACATCAAGGGTGCAAGTCCACACCGCAAGGGAGCGAGTCCCACTAGCCAAAGGATCAAGTATGCACAATACCCACAAGAGATGACACCTCAGTGGCACAGAATATGACAAGTGGAAGAAGCATGAATTAAGCATAACCGTGAAGCAAGGAAGAAGGGATGCTATGGCCAACTTGTGGACATCACCATCCGCGCAGATCAAGTATAAATAAGAATCCGAGTTGGTGAACGAATGTAAGCTTTAGAATGGAAAGTTAGAGAGGAAATTTGGAAGATACAAATTTATCAAGCTTATAATTCTCGAAGCATCAAGGACTCGTGGAACCAAAACAGATGATCTAATAGAGAGACGAGTGCGCACAAGCAAAGGAATGGATTGTTGATGTGTGCAGTATGATGCAATTCTATCTTTGATAGTTGTACGAAGACAAAAATGCAGAACTACAATTTATGCGCAAGTGCGTGAGACCATAAAGATAGTTTCCCAGATAGTCCGCAGGAAGTCACAAATGCATGAAGACAAAGTTGAAGTATAGCTCGAGGTGTGTGAAATGAAGAATTTTATCTTATGTGCATCAAAATAAAGGATGTGCATTATGATAAGGATGATCTAATACAAGTGCATTAAACAGAAAGGTTGAATCATGCACAGAGTGTCACATATTATCTAGAGGTTGTTGCACCAAGACAAAACAAACATATCATCAAAAGTGCGGAGACCAATATGATATTGTAGTGCAGATACTAAACAAAAGTACTACTGAAGTTGTAGATGCACAGTAACAGAAAAACATATTGAACCAGAGCCCAGACTGCATATTATGATGAAGCATGACACAGTTTGTGAAGTGCAATTTCAGTTGAAGTGAAATGTTAAAGTGTGAAGTTAAGTGAATTATATTGCAATACAATGACTTTAATATTGCATCATACAAAAGGTGCGCATAGCAAAACGAACAATAGAAAATATGAAGAGTGCATATATCAGAAGAAAATTAAAGCAATATCTTCTTCTTATATATCAAGGAGGCAGGACAGGGCAAGGAGCACGGGGTTGGTGCCTCCTTCCAATTGAAGCTGGTAACTAAGGGAGTTGGTGCTTCCTTTAGGTCGGTGCCTGTAAAACTAGGGGGTCGGTGCCTCCTTCCAGTTGGTGCTAGAGAACTTAGGAAGTTGGTGCTTCCTCAAATGTAATATTTTATTATAAGAGAGCTCTATGTGGTTTTCTCCCATTTGGGTTTCCACGTAAAAATTATGTGTTTTATGTGTATTGCACTCATGTGGTGTTGAATCTTTTATTTATGATGGATGCATAATTTAAGATCTGTATAAATATATAAGAGGTTAAAACCCATTCATAACTACGCTAATACTGATTCACACCCCCTCTCAATATTAAATAGATCCCAACAATTGGTATCAAAGTGGGTGTCTTCAATGACAACTTAACATCTGGAAGATAGATATGTGTGTAGATATGGGCAAGTAGGAATTCCTCTCCACCAACAGAGCACCAAGGTTTGATGGTACCAACTATATCTTCTGGAGGATTAGAATGAATTTTATATACAATCCCTCAGAGTTGATGTCTAGCAATCCATTATGGATGGTTATAATGCTCAAGCAATCGTACCAACTAGTCCAGCTGAAAGGAGATAGTATGAATGCAATGAAAGAGCCAGAAAATCACTATTATGTGGGTTAAAATACATTGAATTTACAAAGGTCTTGTATTTCTTATCATTTAAGGAGGTATGGGACAAACTTAGAATTTTTTATGAAGGTGACGAGAAAGTAAAGAAGGAAAAGCTACAAAATTACTCAGGTTTATTTGAATCTTTGAAAATGAAAGATGAGGAAAATATTGATTCTTACTTCTTGCGATAAATGATGAGTTAGTCAATGCCATCAAGAGTCTTGGAGTTACGCTAGAAGAAGAATTTGTAGTGCAGAAAGTGTTGAGATATTGTAACTTCAAAGAATATTATATATGTACTTTATTATTCCGGAGATGTTTCATTCATCCGTGAAGATCTTATTGTATATCCGGAGATGTGTATTCCTCCGTTGGAATATGGTAACTTGGGTTATTAGACTTCCCTAGTGGGGGTCGGCCCTGTATGTGTTATGTGGGTCAAAGGGTTGTTAGACCACCCTAGTGGGGTCGGCCCAGTCAGTTATAATAGGGTATTTAACCTAATGGTTAAATATGAGCCTACATGTACTTGTGTAAAAGATATGTCAAAGTAGTGTATAAATAGAGGAGGTGTATTCCTCATTTGATACACTCACTCACTTGAGGATAGCGCACTTGTGGAGGAGAGGTCTGCTATTGTGGAGGAGGAGATCATGTCTCAGGGTTTCATCTTTGTATATTGCTGGTCATCTATATTGAGGAAGCTTTGCTGGGTTTTCTACCCCATGAGGGTTTCCTAGGATAAATCTCTGTCTCTTGTGTTTATGCTGTGCTTGTTGTTTCTTCAGTGATCATGTATATGCTATTATTGTGAAATGGAATGTAATGCTGCTATTTTCTATATTATCATATTGAATCTTAACATGGTATCAGAGCTAAACTGAAGGAAGGCAAGGTATGGCACTTATGACACTTGCTTTACTTACGACAATTTGAAGGTTAGGGTTTTATATAGAAAAAACCAGTCATCGTGGAACTTTCGCTATAAATCCATTTTGGTGAAGGTTCAGGATCTGAAACCTTTACAGGTCATAGCTAACATCTCCAGGTATCTTGTGTCCAAAGGGAACCCTCAGATGCGTTGTACTTTGTAAGTTATGATCAGTACAAGTTAGGGTTTCTGCCTCTTCCAGATCTCAGTCAAAGTCAGGTGACCTAGGAAGAAAGGTCATAACTTGGGATAGGAAGCTCCAAATGAAATTTCATAAAAAGTGACAGGTATTGCACAGACTGTACTATCTCAAGCAACTTTTTCAGAGGCCTAAGCTGAACCAGTGACACGTGGCACACCGTACAAGTTCGCTCTCCTGTTTTATCCCATAAACAGGTCACGTTGCAACACTTGGCATAACTCTCTCTCAGAGAATCCAATTGAGGTCAGACCTATCAGGATGGAAAGATAACAGGGCGAGCTATCTCAGGAAATGTTTTCAGAGGCCGAAGTTCAAACAGTGACACGTGGCACACCGTACACGTTCGCTCTCATGTATTATCCCAAAACAGGTCATGTTGCGACATTTGGCATAACTCTCTCTCAGAAAATCCAATTGAGGTCAGAACTATCAGGATGGAAATATGACAGGTCAGGGTACTATAGAAAAATTTTCCAGACCCTGTGGAGCGAAAATTTCAGAGTTATAGCAGAAACAATCAGGTACATATTTCTATCAAAATAGAATTATTTTTGGAGCACCTTTATTCATGGCTTCCGGAATTTAGGGTTTCGGAGAAAGTTAGAATTTTTGGAATTGGAATCCATGGCTGAATGCTACTCAGGAAAATCGTAATTTAGAGACCAAGATCAAATTTTTTGGTTGGGTAGAAGACCGGGCTTGATTAAACCCTAGCTCGGGATTTTGATCGGAAAGATGGAAAATTAGGGCTTCAGCAAAAGTTGGAATTTTTGAAGTCTGTAACCACGGCTAGAAGCTCCTCAGAAAAATAAGAGTTTAGAGCCTTAGATCAAACCTTTTGATTGAGCAGAAGGGTGGGCTTCATCAAACCCTAGTTCGGGATCCTATACAGAAGATCCAGAAGTTTCAAAGGAAATTTTGAGGGGTCAAATTTTGGAGATTTCAAAATTGAAGTATGCTAGTTTGATCAGCTCAACAAGACACATCCTTCCATTCATTCGGAAGTGTGAAAGTCAAAGATTGAATTTTTAGGGTTTCTCTAGAAAACCCTAATCAAGCTCCAGATCAAATCTTAGGGGGAGTTGAGGCTAAGGCCTTACATAAGAAGACTACAAGAAGTCTCGACAGGTATGACTTAAGGAGGTTCAAGTATGTCTTCAAAATCTGATTCTTGATTAAGTTCATGATGTGTTTGTCTTCATATTACTTATTAGTACAATCTTGATTAATGTTAGAATTGTCTTATCACCCTAGTAACAGTATGAATGCATGTGAATGATCGAAGACATTCATTGATTAGGGCTATATGATTGTACTAATGCATTCTGGTGTTGTGTGAGGTTGATGTTGTCTGCTAACAAGATACAGGTACATCACAAAAGACAAATCAAGTTCCATGACCATGACAACATGAAGACAAAGACTCATCCATAATCTTTGTTCTACTTACGAGGCATGTATGACTTTGTTATATTATGCTTAACCTATGAGACATGCAGGTTCTAGCTCAGGATCTCTAAATCATTGAAGAGATTGTTTAGGTATGTTGTACATAACTAAGCAGGTATACTAATCCAGGTATGTTTTCCTATGTCAAGTTAGAATCTTACCTTGTGTTAGGATCCCTTATAAAATATACTTGGTATGATTGGCTATGCTTATTCATAAAGCTAGTAATCAAGGGTTTATGAATATTATGTCTTTTATCTTGATTAATGATATGCATAAGTAAAAGAAGACTTCCCTGAAATATTGAATACTAATGTTTATTATCTATGATCATGACTATACATATTCAAGATTATTTAGAATTATAATGTTTTGATAATATGTATAATATACTAATGAATGTATGTTTGTGTACGAGATCATGAGGATAACACTAGTGCACTCTTGAGCATGCACAGTGGTACAGAATGAATAGAAGTTCAAAAGACATATAGAAGATCAAGCAGGAGGCAACCAGACAAACATAAAAGATAAGTATTTGAGTTGTTATTTGAAATAGTAAATGATATTGCTTGCATGCATATTTGCATTCCTAGAATATCTCATGCTGAGTGTAAACATTCATAGAGCATTGAACAGTATACTACTAATATGCATATGATTGGTAAGTTGGACAAACATTCCATTATTGCTTGTCTAGAATGAAACCTCTTTGCTGACATGCTGAGAGCTGTGCACACTCTTGATAGTATGTTCTGGTAGAGATGGAAGGAATCTAGATAGCCACTGTATGCATACATGATATGGGAAAGTGTTGTGCCAAAGTATTGGTCAAAATAGTTGCATAACTATGTAAATGATATCTGTATGCATAATAGGTTATCATGTCAATATGATTTGATGATTATGAAGTATTACTAATCATGTACTTAATTTTGAATTGTAGGAAATATCATGATGAATGATGAACACTAAACAAGCAGTGGACGTTCAATAAAAAATTCACAAATCAAACACACTATAGAAGGCTTGTGGCTAGAAGATTCTCTTAGAAAGAGGAAGAAAATCATGATGAGATGTTTGCTCCAAGTGGCTAGATAAGACCATTCTCTTAATGGTGTAATTAAAGAAGAAGTCTGAATCAGGTTCTGTATGAGTTCCCAGGATCGATAATCAATTGATGAGCTTAATGATCACCATGGGCGATGTGGATCTCAACCTTCGCTACAAGGTTGAATATGGTTTCTATACACAGATGACATGGATGCAAGAAGGAACTCACCACAGAGTTCGAATGATATTGAGGCTCATATCAGTAGACCCATCTAACGAGAGATGGCACAGATAGATATGTGGAAGATCATTCAATGCAGAGTGTGAATGATGTTCAGTCACAAAGGGAGAATTGACAGTTTCTTGATAAGCTTGGACTTTACCAAAAGTAAAGTTGTTACTAACCTTTACCTTAAGGTTGTAGGTGATGAACCTATCATACCATTATTGTATGATGATGATCTCTTTCTAACAACAAATGAGAAACAAATCATGAAAAGAAAGAAGAAGATGGCTGAAGAAATGAAAATGAAAGATCTCAGATTGATGCATTACTTCCTAGGTCTGGAAGTATGGCAAGGCTCAAAAGAAATCTTTCTCAACCAAGGAAAGTATGCTGAGAAATATTAAAAGGACTTGATGTGTTGGTATGGCCACTCTTGAATTTGTTAGCAGATGACTCATCAGAGTTAGTGGATAGAACTCTGTATAGACAAAACATTGAGTCATTGATGTGTCTAACGAATACTAGGTCAGATATATGCTTTGCTGTGAACACCTTGAGTCAGTATCTAGTGGAAACTAGATGTGTTCACCTGATAAGCTATAAATCATGTGATGTGGTACCTAAAGGATACAATAGAATTTGATCTATGTTATCTTGGAGATCATGACTTTAGATGGCTACACAAATGTTGATTGGGAAAGAACTTTATCAGACAGGAAGAGCACATCGAGAGGATGTTATTGTCTGGGATCAGCCATGATCTCGTGGTTGAGCAGGAAACAATCTAGTGTGGCTCTTAGCACAAGCAGAATATATGGTTTCTTGCTCTGCTAATTGTGAAGCGGTATGGCTTCAGAATTGACTTAGAGATGGACCCAACTATGACCCTATGTGACAAATAGAGTTGTACCAAAATGGCAGAGAATCCAGTGTTCCATGATAAGTCAAAGCACATAGAGATCTAACATTTCTATATACAAGATATGGTGCAGAAAAGAATTAAAGTTCGAATTTGTAACAAGTTGACAATGTACTAACCAATCCTCTACCGATCCGATGTACTAACCAAACCTATACCTCAAGTAAAGTTTTCCGAGACAAACTTAAAATAGTTCAGAAGGACCCTCCTCGAAAGGGGGAGTGATGTGATCACTTATGATGAGATTTCCCGCATCGACAGTGAGGTCGATGATATGGATACCTATATTGGTGATGTCGACAGAGAGGTTGGTCCTTAGACAGGGTCTAAGGTGACAAGGGGATTGCATCATCCTTGAACATATGTTCTAAAGAGATCCGTAGACGTATGTCTTCGAGAATGAAGTCCTTGGTGGACATGATAGGATTGCATCATCCTCAAGAGAGTCGTAGACGTATGTCTTCGAGAATGAAATCCTTGGTGGACATGATAGGATTGCATCATCCTCAAGAGAGTCGTAGACGTATGTCTTCGAGAATGAAGTCCTTGGTGGACATGATAGGATTGCATCACCCTCAAGAGAGCCGTAGACAGATGTCTCCGAGAAAGAAGAGGGATTGTATCATCCTTGAACACATGATCTAAAAGAGAGCCGTAGACATGATGTCTCCGAAAATGAAGTCCTGAATGAATAGGTAGGGGATTGTATCTTCCCTGGACTTAGGTCCCAGAATTGATCCGTAGACTGATGTCTCCAAGAAATGAAGATAGGACTGCATCGTCCCTGGACCTCGGTTCAAAATGTATGTGATGGGATTGCATCGTCCCTAGACATGAGATTTGTCTTAAATGGATAAGGACTGATCATCCTGGAGCTGGATCGGGATTGCATCATCCCTAGACATGAGATTTGTCTTAAATGGATAAGGACTGATCATCCTAGAACTGGATCGGGATTGCATCGTCCCTAGACATGAGATTTGTCTTAAATGGATAAGGACTGATCATCCTAGAACTGGATTGGGATTGCATCGTCCCTAGACATGAGATTTGTCTTAAATGGATAAGGACTGATCATCCTGGAACTGGATCGGGATTGCATCGTCCCTAGACATGAGATTTGTATTAAATGGATAAGGACTGATCATCCTGGAACTGGATCGGGATTGCATCGTCCCTAGACATGAGATTTGTCTTAAATTGATAAGGACTGATCATCCTGGAACTGGATTGGGATTGCATCGTCTCTAGACATGAGATTTGTCTTAAATTGATAAGGACTGATCATCCTGGAACTGTATCGGGATTGCATCATCCCTAGACATGAGATTTGTCTTAAATTGATAAGGACTGATCATCCTGGAACTGGATCGGGATTGCATCGTCCCTAGACATGAGACTTGTCTTAAAGTGATAAGGATTGATCATCCTGGAACTTGATTTGGATTGTATCATCCATGGACCTATGTCCTAAAGAGAGCGGGATTGATCATCCTGTAATATGATCGTGTGTGTTGCAGGATATGCTGCTATGTATTAGTGAGAATACATGCTTTTGATGATAGATGTATTAGTGAGAATACATGCTTTTGATGATAGATGTATTAGTGAGAATACATGCTTTTGATGACAGATGTATTAGTGAGAATACATTCTTTTGATGATAGATGTATTAGTGAGAATACATGCTTTTGATGATAGATGTATTAGTAAGAATACATGTTTTGACGATAGATGTATTGGTGTGGATACTAATACAGATGATCCATATGCTGTAGATCATGATGATCTGGATGCTGTAGATCGTGATGATCCTGATGCTGTAGATAAAGATGATCCAAATGCTGTAGATTGAGATGATCCAGATGTTGTAGATCGTGATGATCCTGATGCTGTAGATCGAGATGATCCATATGTTGTAGATCGAGATAATCCAGATGTTGTAGATCGTGATGATCCTGATGCTGTAGATCGAGATGATCCAGATGCTGTAGATCGAGATGATCCAGATGTTGTAGATCGTGATGATCCAGATGCTATAGATCGAGATGATCCAGATGCTGTAGATCGAGATGATCCAGATGCTGTAGATCGAGATGATCCAGATGCTGTAGATCGTGATGATCCAGATGCTGTAGATCGAGATGATCCTGATGCTGTAGATCGAGATGATCCAGATGCTCTAGATCGAGATGATCGAGATTATTCCGATGCTGATAATCGTATGATAACAATGCTGATGATCGTGCGATGACGATGCTGATGATCGTGTGATGACGATGTTGATGATCGTACGATGACGATGCTGACGATCGTGTGATGACGATGCTGACGATCGTGAGGATTCAAATATTGATGTTGTTGTAGTTGTTTGGGTGCTGCAGAAGATAAAGACTCAGTACTGAAGATGTTGATGTTCCAGTATTGAAGATGTTCCAGTAACTGGTTGAGTTACTGATGATGTTGAGAAAGCTTCCAATGATTTATAGATGTATCATGTATGATGTTGATGACTCCTTGCTTGTGCAGATGCTGTTATAATATCCTTCTCGTTAAGGGGGAGTGTTGAGATATTGTAACTTCAAAGAATATTATATATGTACTTTATTATTCCGGAGATGTTTCATTCCTCCGTGAAGATCTTATTGTATATCCGGAGATGTTTATTCCTCCGTCGGAATATGGTAACTTGGGTTATTAGACTTCCCCAGTGGGGGTCATCCCTGTATGTGTTATGTGGGTCAAAGGGTTGTTAGACCACCCTAGTGGGGTCGGCCTTGTCAGTTATAATAGGGTATTTAACCTAATGGTTAAATACGAGCCTACATGTACTTGTGTAAAAGATATGTCAGAGTAGTGTATAAATAGAGGAGGTGTATTCCTCATTTGATACACTCACTCACTTGAGGATAGCGCACTTGTGGAGGAGGAGATCATGTCTCAGGGTTTCATCTTTGCATATTGCTAGTCATCTATATTGAGGAATCTTTGCTGGGTTTTCTACCCCATGAGGGTTTCCCAGGATAAATCTTTGTCTCTTGTGTTTATGCTGTGCTTGTTGTTTCTTCAGTGATCCTGTATATGCTATATTGTGAAATGGAATGTAATGCTTCTATTTTCTGTCTTAGCATATTGAATCTTAACAGAAAGTACTAAGAACTCTTCCTCCAAGGTTTGACACAAAGGTATTTATGTTACAAGATAGAGACAATCTTGCAGAACTAACAAAGGATGAGCTTCAAGGGATATTAACTGCATACAAGATGGGAATAGATAAAAAAAATCCCATTAGAAAGGAGGCTGCGTTCAAAGATACTGGAAAGGCCAAGCATGAGCATGGCAAAGGCTTATGTGATGAATCAAATGAGGGAGAATCAAACTTCGTGTGAAAGCTAAAAAGAGGACGTGGTAAGTATAAGAACAAATTTCCTTTCAAATGTTTCAAATGTGAAAGATAGGCCACTTTGCATCAAAGTTCCCATACAGGGAAGATAGAGATAGTGAAAGCAAGGAGGAAGTCATCTCCCATAAATGAAGAGTGGCGTGCACTCAAGACATACCCGATAATAGGAAGAAAATTCCAAAACAAAATAAAAGTTTGTATACTAAGGAAAACAATAGTTTATCCGAAGGAATTGATTGCGATGACAAGCCAAAATAGGTATTATTCATGGCCTTTGTGGAAGAAGGAAGCAGTCAGGAAAAGAAGAAGAGTTGTTCATTAGTTAAGAAGAATACACGAGTTGCGCAAAGCAAACCAGGATCACTGGATAAGTATTTCTTTAATACTCCTTTAGATCATGTCATGGAATTTAAATCTGGCAGTCAATCTGAAGAAGAAGAATCTACAGAGGTTGATTGGGAAGGAGGACTGGTGAGTTCCATGGATGAAATGAAGAATTCAAGAAGAAAGAACAAACTCTTGCAAGACCAATTGAAAAAATATGAAGAAAAAGTCAACCAAACTAATGTGTCTAAGGAGTCTATTGAGAAATAGGCTAGTGAAAAAGTGATGAACTATGAGAAACAACTGGACTGTGCAATAGAAAAGGTCAAGGTGATTGAAGAAGAGAAATTCATATTGAAGACTTCTTTGTAAGAATTGGCATAGAAAAAAAATTGCTGACAAGACAACTTGAATTTAAGGATAGAGAAATTTATCACTTGGAAGACAAGTTTATAAAAATAAAGGGAAAGAAACAAGTTCAAGGTCATATCTTAAATGATACTCCGAGTAGTTCAAGGGTAGTACATCAACCCTAAATAATATTCTGAATTATCAGAGATTGCCAGTAGACAAGTCAAAACTTGGCTATGAAAAAATGAATGAGAAGGTCTACAACAACAAGAAAGGTCCAAATCGAATGAATTCAATCAGGTATGACAATTCCTTCAATACCTATAATTCTTTTTATTACACTTCCAAAAGAAGGATCAATACAATAAAGTGCGCAAGGTGCAATTACATTGGTTATATACTATGAAGTATTGCCAAACTGTGAGATGCTATGCATGTGATGGTTTTGGGAACAAGGCTATGTATTGTCGAAGAACAACGAACTGTCCAGAAGAGTATACTCTACCGAACTATTATTTCAATACAAGGACCAAACGAGGAGACAGTCAGGTGCAGTGTCAAAATGGAAGTGCACACATGAAAACATGGGTAAGAAAAACTCCTTAGATTTGTGCAGAAGAAGTTGACAACCCAAGTACATATAACAAATCAAGTAATTGATGTCTATCTTGTTGATCTCGAAGAGAGTAAGTGAGATCCTTGAATTCAACATGACAAATCAGGAATTCAAGGAGTGCTTTAGTGAAGTGTTGCAGTTAGTAAAGTAATATAGTTTGTGAATAAGTGAATTTGGTTGCATTGATGTTATGTTAGATATGTGCATATATTCAATTAGTTGTTGTGTTGTGATTTAAATTAAAATTGTCACACAGAAGTGCACATACATGGAACAGAACAAAAGAAAATTCTAGATCATCATGCTTATAAAGAAACATGAGTTTGCGCAGATGTATAAAAAAAACTTTCATTATATTCCAATTTTATATTAAAAAATTGCATGAGTATTCTATTGTTGAGAACAGAGTTGAATTACAAAGAAGACAACATTCCAAGGCCAAAAGGAAACTGAAATTTGAATCTACAATGGAATCCATATCAACAAAATTGAGAATTACAAGGGTAATTCATAGTCCCAATTCAAGGTATACATCCGCGTCATTGTTGACTAGTTGTTGTGCAAGTCGAAGCTCCAAATCCATTGAAACCAACTTGTTGAATGCAGAGGATGGCAGTAGTGGATAAATTGAAATATTTGTTGACGATGCATTGTTAAGAAACTGCTCAGTCTTAATTGAGTTAAGCATGTTGAGAATCCATTGTTGTTGCTGCTCCAGTAAGTCTGCATGTCCGCTCAAACCAAAAAATCCTTAAGCGTTGTTGTGATTAACCTACGACTAAGAGTACTAGTGGTTGAGATCATATTCCTTCATTTGGCCTTTCCAAACACTTATGTCCACTCTCATTCGAGTGAATTATGATTGCTGCGAATAAAATGCAAGGTGTACACTATCAAGCGATTCGCTAAACTTTTGAAAGAGGGAAGCCATGATTGAAGAAGTTGAAAGACACATAGGAAACAAGATGCAGAGAAAGATAGATGATAGAAGAACAAAGGTGATGAAACAAGCATTTCACAGCTCTCTTATAGAATCGGATGGTATTTCTTTGCCCACACAAAAAATTAAGTCAAACAGGTGGGGAGTAAATCGCATTCAAGACTAAATGATTCAAAGTTGGTTATTATGGATTCGTCAAAAGTAAACGCATCAGTTAATGAATTTGGGAAACAGGACATAAAAGCATAAAGTTGGTCACATCATAGTAAATGCAACGAATGGAAAATTTAGACATTGGAAGAAATCGACGGGAAGACAATGCAGAAACAAAAGAAAACATAATTTAGCATGGATGATGTTATGGAATATTGCGCAAGGAATGAAGATATGACAGGAACAAAATATCAAGAAAGAAGGAAGATAACAATTGAACATGGGGAGCATATCCAAATTAGCTGTAGAAATAGTGGAGTCATGAAGATAGGGGGGAATAATACCAGCAAGCAGACATAGTAAGGCCAACACAAAATAGAAGTAAGGAGAACCTATGATTGCACAGTAATGGTACCTATTTTCCATTGATTTCAAAGGGGGACAATGATCATGAACCATGCAATCAGCACAGATAAATATCATGAAGCAGATCACGAAGCATGCATCCATGCAAGAAAGAATGATTGTGAAGCATGCAATCAACATAAAGATGAAAAGCACAAAGCATGTGGTCCACGCAGAAGTGAAATTTAACAGAAGAAGACTAACAACAGGATGCACAAATGAGAAAAGGCTCAAACTAGCAAAGAAAACAAGGGGAGTACACACAAGGGGAGTATTGTGACAAGCACAGATGAAGCATACAACTTCATGAGATTATTAATAGGAGAAGCTTCATGAGGTGTTGACATCAATTCCAAAATGGGAAAATTCTTGGAGATTGTTGATCATCTCTGGTTGTCATTGATGTCAAGTAATGTCAAAGATGATTCAGTATTCCTGTGCCAGTCTAAAGAATTATATATAGAAGTACATCAAGAATCCAGTCTCAAGATAAATACATTCAGTACATATGGTACATATGGTACATACGCAAGTACCAAGTCCACCAAGTCAAGCTAACTTAAGGCTAATTCATTGGAATTTGTTGGACAAGGATCGGGAGTGTTGAGAATTGGTTGTCATTGATTTCAACTAAAGATGATGTCAAGTGTTTGACTGTCATCCAATGTCAAATAGGATGTCAACTGATTCAATTTGAGTCATTGATATCATCCTAAGTCAAAGTGGATACAAGATTCCAGCAGAAGTATGAAGAAGCCACTTTGAGGTAGTCTATGTGCATGATGAAGAAATCAGAACACCAGAAGTATATGCGCAAATGGTGAAGGTGACAGATATGTATGCAGATTTCAAGTATATCTAAGAGTGCATTAAGGATACATCTTGCAGGTCAAGTTTGAAGAAGTGCATAAAATGATACATCATGCAGATCCAGAATATACTTCATGAAGATCTAGTTTAAGAAGAAACACAAGTAATGGATCTTACATCATGTGTCCCTTACACAGAAATCAAGTCCACCAAGTCATACTCACGCATGCCAGCAAATTGAAGGAGTTGGTTGTACAATGGTACATGTGATCAAATAGGAAAGAATTTGGTTGAACAAATGGTACAAGTATGCAAGCAATCATAAGCATTGCTTGGTTGATGGTTGGGAGTGCACAGGAAGAAAGGAACAACAAGTAGTTGGAAAATCAAGAAAGCGTGCAAGAAAAGCCAATAAGAAGAAGCTTTCAGTAAGTGGAACGTGCACAAACTCCTAGAATGGTACAAGCTGTTTAAGATCACATATGTGCAAATTCCATAGTCAACGAATAGCAAGTGCACAAGTCCCACAAGTGATGCCAAGGAATAATTCAAAGTCCCACAAAATAGAAGTGGGAGTATGCGCAGATTATGTAAAGTATCAATACATCAAGGGCACATCACCCAAATGTAATGATGAAACATGGTTCATAATCTCACTAAGAAAAATTTGGAGAATGTGTAGATTACGTAAAGTATCAATATGGAAAGGGTGCATTACCCACAAAGGATGGTACAGAAAAGGTCATGGACATATCAAGACGAAGTGGAATATTGCACACATGCCATAAGGAAATGTTACATCAAGAGCACAATGGTACACCACCAAGATGAAAAGTCCCACTAATTTGTGGACTTTGAGGGTGCTTGAAACATCAGAGATGACACATCAATAGCACAGATGATGACACATGGAATATGCACAATCTGTGAAGTATGGAAGAAGGGATTCCATGACCAACTTGCGAACATACAATTCGTGCAGGACATGTATAAATAGAGATGCAAGTTGAATATTTGTAGTAATATTTAAAGCAAGAACATAAGTATTTTTGTGTGAAAGTTTCAGTTTGTTCTTCGGGGAATCAAGGGGCTCATGGAAAGAACAAAATGATCTAGTGAAGAGTAGAATGCACACATGCAGTAGAACAAAGTTTTGATGGTGCACAAAAATATGATGCAAACCTGTGAAATTTGTGCAAACACTGAAAGAAACAGATAGTGAAGAATGTGCAAGTGCCGGATATCTCAAAGGACAATATCACAATCAACATGTTGATAGTCACAGAATTTGAAGAGACAAAAGTGTAGTGACAGAACCGAATTTTATCAGATATTGCACATATGTATAGATTATGCATATGAACAGAAGTGAAAGTGTGTGAAGTTGAAGACTCCAACTGATGCGCAACAATAGAAAAACAAAAGAACTCGATAGGCGCATCACGATGCAGATGATCTAAGACAAGTGCATTAAACTAAATGGACCAACTATTTGATGTATAGGACGTCGCATATTATTTGAGACACAACAAAACTTAATTAGAATGGACACATGAAAAAGTGTGTATTTAATTCTAATACTAGTGCTTCATTTCATAACAATAAACTATCGTTTGAAAGCATAGTATTAGTTGACAATTGCAGTCACATAGAGGGTAACATTAAACCAGAAGCGTATACTACAGAATCAACATAGCACACAATATAAGAAGAAAGTCATTAGCATAAGTGTGATTTGAGAGGAATGAGAAGTCAAGTGATGTATGCAGTTCAGTAACAGATTACAGTCTGCATACGGTGGTAGCACACAACAGAATCATCATCAAAAGACCTGAAGAAGTGCGTAGAGTTGAAGTTCAGCAAGGCAGTGAAATATATTGGACATCAGAGAGGTCAGACAGGGCAAGGATATAGGGAGTTGTAGCTTCCTTCAGGTTGGTTCCTATAAAACAAAGTGATAGGGGGCCAATGCCCACTTTCAGTTGGTGATAGAGAAAACACAGGGACTGGAAGCTTCCTTCAGGTCAGTGCTTGTAAAACCAGGGGGTTGATGTTACTCCAAAATATTGTCATCATAAGTTATGTGTCATATGTTTTCCCTAATTCCTAAAGCACTTAGGCCAAAATATTGAAAGAAGAGTTGTTGTTACTCCTTTTTCCTTTCGTTGTGACCTCGACGCACCCTTCTCATTGATAAGGTGTGTCAGACCCTAGGTGACATGCTCTACACATTGACAGAGCGTGTCGGTGACACGTTCTTTCTTTGGACAAGGTGTGTCACCCTCCAAAGACGTGAGTTGCATGTGTACAAAGCGTGGCACTATTGGTTTAAAAGGAGAAAGAGAAGCTTCGAACGACTTCTAGAACCCTTAGTTACGTGGAGGCTTATCCCTATGAACTAGGAAAGGTGGCACTCAATCCCCTTAACTTTTTGGATGATCCCTTGAGCTTCTCCCACAAATACTCAATCTCCCCTATCCCTTTAGGTCTATAAATACAAAACTCATCTCCATGGTTAAGGAGGATAAAGATAGAGCACTTAAATGCTGGTTAAATTCTGCTAGAGTTGATTCCCTTTTCTCCATTAGGACGCAAAATATTGGATATTTGAGGCTGGGATCATTTGGAAGGAGTTACGACGTCAAAGATCAATTGTAATCTCTCCCCGTGTACTTCTTATATTTACATTAATGCAGATTCTTTCCATAAAAATATAATTTTTGTGAGATCTTTAGAATTGGCTTCTTTGACTGCTAGTTTAGATTGATCTATGTTTATATGTTACTAGTACTTGCTTGTTTCCACTTGTTATAATTTGTTTTGCATCTAGAGATCTGAAGATCAAGAGCTACATCAAGCAAGGAAAAAGCACTAGGCTCATAACGTAAGTCATCCTTACTATATATTTTGTAATTTGATCAATCTAGGAAAGATATGTGTGTTGTGTATTACTTTTGTTCTAGATGCAAACCATTCAGACTAGGGATATCGGTTAGTGTCTGCACTGATGGAATGTCCGTAAACAAAATTGGTGACCATACTGGGGAAGTAGCCCATAGTATTTGATTTGTTTGTAATTTTGTATTTCTTGGTTTTCTTACAATAACCTCTTAATTGCCTCCTTTTCGTTGGATCTGTTTATCAAGGAGCTACTGGGTGATACAAACTCTGATTGGGACATTTAGCTCAGCCATTTACCATTTTTGTTGTTGGGATTTTTTGTTTTTTTCAAAGTTGGCTTTCACCTAATGCACCTGGGCAGTTCCGTTCCTGCGTCACTATAATTCTGACACTTTTTCACTTTAGGAAGATTGCGTCGCTGACGCATTTTGTCTGTGTTCAACCTACATCACTAATGCCCTTCCCATGTGTGCAAATCGCGTCATTAGGATTCCAATGCCCTGATATATAGTTGCAGAGTGTGTCACCCTGCAAAGCTTAGTGCATAAGTTCAAAAAATCACACAAAGTTGGTTTTTGCTTGGTTTGTTGAAGTCTGTATTTTCTCCATTGCAGCCATAGAATCTCTTAGACTCAATGTGATTTTAATATTAAATACATTTTTTTACTGAAATTTTCATTTTTTCATGTCGTGGGTGCCTCAGAAGTATGCTGTGTGGGTATGGGTTGGATGCGGAATTAAAATCCTCATCCAACGAGATATGTCAAAAATTTGGGTAAATGGTTAAGGAGATATTCAAAAATACGATAAGAAAAAAGTAGTTTTTTTCCTTTCTAAAATTTAGAACTCTTATTTTATTATTTCCCTTAGGAGGCCCATTTTAGACCTCAAAACACCCCTAATGTTCCTACCCTTGAATCAGGAGTAAATTACTCTCCTCCTATAAATATTCCCATCACTGGTCCTAAAGGAACTTTGTTGGTGGAACAACCTCCTCCGCATGACACATCTTTTCATCACTCGCTTGAAGGTGACCCTAGAGCCATCGATTGGATTTTCACTCGATCCTAGGATGACCCGATAGCAACCGCTTTTGGTCCAACTACATCATTTTGGGGGACCTCCTTATGTCACAATATTTCTGATTTTGGTTCACTTCCAATGGTGGAAACACCACCACGCCTGTTCCCTACCCGATGGACTCCAAACATGGATATTTTCACACCATTTTACGAGACTATCGAAGGGTTACACTCACTCGGTGAGTGGGTTATGCACCATATTTTTCCTCCACGACCCAATCCGAAGGTACCAATTCCTGAACATCATTCCCCTATACATTCTTTTACTCTCCTTTCACCAAGAATATATACACCCATTATGACCACTTATGAACTAGGCCAACCTTCTTTTTCATCTACTATGCCTCAAAATCATTCGGTCGGTTCTACACCCCACTTGACCCCAACAACTAGAGGGAAAATTTCAGCTACCATCAATTTCGTAACTAGAACACCACCTCCACCTCAAAATTCGAGCAGAGGCTACCCTCTAGTTAGTGGTCAACATATGATCATGGGTATACCTACAATTAGTGGTCAACATATTCTTACTGTCCATACTCCAATTGGTGGACAACCTTCAACTAGGGGGAAACCCCTAGTCAATGGACAAAATCTAACTCGGGACAACCTCTAGTTAGGGGACAAAATGTGAGCAGAGAATATCTTTCATACATGAACTACAATATGGTTGGAATTTCACTCCCAAACATAGGACAACCTATGTGGGCGCATCATGTGGGGGACCATCTACTTGGACTCAACCTCGATGGGGGCATACACACCGGGTAATCACAATATCACAATAGGTCAAAATTACCCAAGAAATATTTTTCCTGGATTACCCTATCTAGGAAATATGAACACCCCATGGGGTCATAATATTCCACTGACTGGACCTCCAGCCGACAGACCTCCCCCCCCCCCCTCCTCCACCTCCACCACCTGGAGGAACCCCGTACTATGGAGGATGACCTCCACACTCCGGAGGAGGATCCCCTTCAGGTCCACCTCCTAATCCAAGAGGACCACCTCAAGACCAACACTCTATGGTAGGAACTTATTATCATTCGATCCATGGTCCTACTGGTACCTAGATGCCTTATCAATATCACCAGTATCCACAGTCAGGATGACAATTACTATTTTTTGCTACGTTATATTCTTCGGATCTATCATGTTTGATCAATGATCCCATCCAACATGGTATAAATTGGCCACCTATTCCTGTGAATTTACCATTAGACATACCTAAATTTGACAGCAAACCCGGTGATGATCCTAAAAACCATGTAATGACATACCATTTGTGGTGCTCCTCCAATTCCTTAATGGGTGATTCTATTCGTCTGAGGATTTTTCAACGAACCCTCACCAGTACTGTCACAAAGTGATACATCGAGTTACCACCACATTCTTTCGCCAATTTTAGATATTTAGCTATTGCCTTTTTTACTCATTTTCAACTACTGATCCGCTATGAAACTAGTACAGATATTTTGACATCCCTTCGACAATCAATCTCCACTCACATTTATGATCATATTCATGAGTGGAGAAGGAGATGTTGGCTCATAAAATCTCCCATTTCATATCATCTACTTGTCGATTGGTTCATGAAGTCCTTATTACCCATCATAGATAAATACATTTCTATGGGAGGGGTCATTATGGAAGAACAAGCCATCTCATGTGCTCAGTACCTAGACCCATTATATGCTCAATATGGCACATTATATGACGTTATTCCTAATTCCCCATGCCCCACATACGACCCAAAAAAACCTCTTACGGGATCGCATGTCGATGGCATCATTGGTTTCACTCATACCCATCCTTCTACTCAATCGAGTGGATCACAGAACCACTTTAGTTCAACTCCATCCTCGCCACAGGATGGAAACAACACCAATCGATCACCCAGCCTTGCTTCCACTCCAAGGGTGAATTCAGTTCAATATGTTGGGCCTCATAAATCCAGTAGTAAAATAAGAACAAAGGCAAATCCAAGAAGTCTTCTAACCAGTAGGAGCAAAAACAAAATCCCGATCCTAATGACACAAAAGAGAGATGGAAGGTCAAATATCCTTATTTATTGTGCAGTGACGATCACTTCAAGAAAGAATGTTCACATCGTGAAGAAGTCCAAGTGTTTCTCAAGGGAAACCCCACACCCGCAGTTTGAACAGACCCCTTCCCCACACAACAACAACAAATGGTTTCACAACCTCCACATCCTTCTCAAGGATAAACTTCCACAAACGCTCATGTTCTCAAGATGCGTAGCGAAATGGTCAACTTATCTACCAGGTCACTTACATATGACTCTATTCTTGACAAGGAATCTAACTGAGGTACTACTAAAAATACTCTCCATCTACATCCAATGCTCCTACACTACAAGGTCCTTTAGCCATTGAGAAACCTCTACTAGATGCAGTATTGCGTCTACCAAAGACTCAAAGCTACAACATTGTAGAAGATCTCGCCCAGGCCCCTTGTGCTATGTCAACACTTGAAGTCTTACAAAATTGTCCCAATAAGTATAAGACTCTGATATCTATTATAGGAGAACTGGATGCAGATTCCTCCAACACAATCATGTTTCGATTAGAGTATTTCAAGTCGAGGATTTCCCACCAATTAGAATTTAAAATCATTGCCAATGTTTCTCGTAAAATTATCCATAGTATCTATAAAATTTCAGGAATGACATACCATTTGTGGTTCTCCTCCAATTCCTTAATGGATGTTTCTATTCGTCTAAGGATTTTTCAATGAACCCTCACCGATACTATCGCAAAGTGGTACATCGAGTTACCACCACACTCTTTTTCCAATTTTAGATATTTAGCTATGGCCTTTTTTACTCATTTTCAACTACCGATCCGCTATGAAACTGGTACAAATCTTTTGACATCCCTTTGACAATCAATCTCCATTCACATTTATGATCATATTCATGAGTGGAGAAGGAGACATTCGCTCATAAAATCTCCCATTTCAGATCAACTATTTTCCGATTGGTTCACAAAGTCCTTATTACCCATCATAGATAAAGACATTTATATGGGAGGGGTCATTATGTAAGAACAAGCCATCTCATGCGCTCATTACCTAGACCCATTCTATGCTCAATATGGAACATTATATGACGTTATTCCTAATGCCCCATGCCCCATAGACGACCCAAAAAAATCTCTTATGGGATCACATGCCGATGCCATCATTGGTTTCACTCAAACCCATCCTTCTACTCAATCCAGTGGATCACATAACCACTTTAGTTCAACTCCATCCTCATCACAGGCTGGAAACAATACCAATCGATCACCCATCCTTGCTTCCACTGTAGAGGTGAATTCAGTTCAATATGCTTCACCTCATAAATCTAGTAGTAAAAATAAGAACAAAGGAAAATCCAAGAAGTCTTCTAACCAGTAGGAGCACAAAAACAATCCCGATCCTAATGACACAAAAGAAAGACGGAAGGTCAAATATCCTTATTTACTGTGCAGTGACGATCACTTCAAGAAAGAATGTTCACATCGTGAAGAAGTCCAAAATTTTCTCAAGGGAAACCCCACACCCGTAGTTTGAGAAAACCCCTTTCCCACACAACAACAGCAAATGGTTTCACAACCACCACATCCTTCTCAAGGATAACCTTCCACGGCCACTCATGTTCTCACGATGCGCAGTGAAATGGTCAACTTATCTACCAGGTCACGTACATATGACTCTATTCTTGACAATGAATCTAACTGAGGTACTACTGAAAATAACTCCTGATCTACATCCAATGCTCCTACACTACAAGGTCATTTATCCATAGACAAACCTCTACCAGATGCAGTATTGCGTCTACCAAAGAGCATAATTCGAAAATGCATTTTTAACCCCAATGCCTTGGTCGCTCAAAACTACAACATTGTAGAAGGTCTCGCTTAGGCCCCTTGTGCTATGTCAACACTTGAAGTCTTACAAAATTGTCCCAATAAGTATAAGACTCTGACATCTATTATAGGAGCAATGGATCTAGATTCCTCTAACACGATCATGTTTCGATTAGAATATTTCAAGCTGAGGCTTTCCCACCAATTAGCATTTCAAATAATTGCCAATGTTTCTGGCAAAAGTATCCATCTTATTTTTTTAGATGAAGGAGCATCTACTTATGTCATGTCGATATCCTTCTAGAGAGCCATTGGCTCTCCTGAGTTGAACTGTTCCCCTACTACTTTGAATGCATTTGACTTACATGGATTTCACCCCCATAGGTTGTTACAATCTCTAGCCGTAGAGCTGGGAGGTAAGACTATTTCCATTAATGTGGAAGTATTCTCCACCCCATTGGATTATAATTTGTTACTTGGTTTAAATTGGTTCTATGCCATGACGATTGTCGCATCATTTGTCTTCCGCATCGTGCAATTTCCCCATCATGGGAAAATTGTCACTATCGACCAGTTAGATTTTTGTACACCAAACACCATTGCTCATCCTACGGATAATGTCCCTCTCTTGGGACACTCATCGTAAATATGAGAGTGTGGGGGTATGACTCCTAAAAGACTCATCTCTTATGGGAGTATTTACAACACCAGATCCTCCATCACATGTTGCCACGGTGAACATGATATCATCCATGATCCCATCCTCCTCCAACTTGAAATACCAATGGATTGTGCCTAATCTTAATCACCTATATTTGATTGGAGACGTGATGCCTCTTTGCCCCACTGAAGCCACTTATGAGGCCATCCAATCAACGCCTAATTTACTAGATGCCCACTCTTCAATGGAATCTAACTCGGGTTCTCTGCCTCCCCGGAGGAACTCATCCACACCATCACCAGATCGTTTACTCCATATTTTTCACTCTAATGAATTGATCATGGAGATTATGATCTTGGATGAACCTCCATGGGAATACCTTCATCATCGTTCGACTTTCCTCCTGCCTCTAGTTATACGAAAACTTTTGCTCCAGTTACTAAAATGAACACAATGAGAACTATTCTTTCTCATGTTGCAACATATCAATGGGAAATGCACCAAATGGATGTCAAGAGTGTGTTTTTGAATGTTGATATTCATGAAGACATTTATATGCAACAACCAAATGGTTTTATTATTGCTGAAACTTCAAGTTTAGTATGCAAATTGAACAAATCTTTATATGATCGTAAATAAGAACCTTGAGCTTGGTGTCAAAAAATTGATGCTTATTTCTTGAAGAATGGTTTTAAACGGTGTATATATGATCCAAATCAGGATGTTAATAAATTTGATGATAATTTTCTCATAGTAGTACTTTATGTGGATGATCTTATCCTTACTGGAAACCAACTTACATTTATACAGGACATTAAGAATAATATAAAGAATGAATTTGAAATTACTGATTTAGGCCTATTGCATTACTTTTTGGGTATAAAGCTTTGGATATGGATGATGGTATATTCCTCTCACAACCTAATTATGCTACAAATTTTCACAACCTAATTATGCTACAAATTTACTTGCTCGGTTTCATATGAATGATTGTAAGCCTTCACCTACACCATTTCAATGCACTATAAAGTTAACTCTTGATTATGATAATCCACTTGTTGATGCTACATTGTGTCTTCATCTATTGGGAAGTTTGATATATTTGACACACAACAAGCCTGGCCTCTCTTTTGTAGTCAGTATTTTATCGAGGTTTATGCAAAAGCCTCATGAAATACATTGGAAAGCAACCAAAATGATTCTCAAATATTTATAGGGGACATTGCATTACAGTGTTTTCTATTCTAGTAGGGGTAAAATTTCACATATTGGTTATACAGATTCTAATTGGGGAGGGGATACTTTACATAGTAGATATACTACAGGATATATCTTTCATCTTGGTTCAGGTCTGATTCCATGGTCAAGTAAGAAGTTGAGAACTCTTTCTTTTTCTTCCTGTGAACTAGAGTATAAGGAAACTAAGGAAGAATATAAAGAAGTAGTGTGGATTTTGTTGATGTATTTGTAACTTCGGAATGTATTTCATATATGTATATTGTATTCCTATAGAGATGTTATTATTCCTCTATACAGAAGTGTCGTCATTTATCTTGTAAGTATCGTAACTTATACTTGATGGGTTATTAGACCACCTTGTTGGGGTCGGCCCTATATGAGTCATGTGGTAAAAGGGTTATTAGACCACCCTAGTGGGGGTCGGCCCTATTAGCATTATGTTATGTGGTTAAGTTAAGGCCGACCTAGTAAGGTTATTAGGCAAGTCAAGTTAGTGTATAAATAGAGTACGGGAGGCACTCTATTTGATCATTCACTTTCTCACTCATACTCTCATTGGAGAGTAGCGCACCTATGGAGGAGGAGAAGCTGTTGCTAGGAGGAATATCTCTTATGCTTGGGTTGTATATTGCTCTATGTGTCTCTGAGGAAGTTGTGGGGTTTTTCACCTTTATGGTTTTCCCCAATGAAACTCTATGTGTCTATTATCTCTTGTGTGCTTGCATTATTATGTCCATGATTGATATGTTGTAGATATGTTGTACATGTTGTTCTCTCAGTGAAGATCCTATATCATATTGAAGTAAATTCTGAAAAACTAACATGGAATCAGTGCTAGCCTGAAAGAAGGCATGGTATGGCATTTATGACACTTGTTGCACTTACGAAGCTAGGGCTTGATATAGCAAAAACCAGTCATCATAGAACTTTCGCTATAAATCCATTTCAGCGAGGGTTCAGGATTTGAAAATCTTACAGGTTGAAGATAAGATCACCATGTACTTTGTGTCCAAAGGACAACCTCTAATTCATGTGCTTTGTGATTTATGATCTGTGCAATATAGGGTTTCTGCCTCTTCTAGATCTGAGTCATAAACAGGTGACCTAGGACAAAAGGTCATAACTTGGGATAGAAATACCGAAATGAAATTTCATAAACTGTGACAGGTAGGAAACGGACTTTAATTTCTCAGGTAAGTTTTTCAAAGGCCGAAACTGAACTAGTGACACATGGCACGCAGTACAAGTTCGCTCTCTTGTTTTATCCCATAAACAGGTCATGTTGCGACACTTGGCATAACTCTCTCTCAGAGAATCCAATTGAGGTCATACCTGTGGGGTTGGAAAGATGATAGGTCAGGATACCACAAGAAGAGTTTTCAGACCTTGTAGATATCAAATTTAGGATTTACACCAGTAACAATCAGGTGCATATTTCTGTCAAAACAGAATTGGATTTTGAGAAACTTCACTCATGGCTCCAGGAATTTAGGGTTTTGGAGAATGTTGTAATCTTTTGTATCAGAGACCACGGCTGGATGCTCCTCATCAAAATAGAAGTTTAGAGACCAAGATCAAATTTTTTGGTTGGGAAGAAGGTCGGGCTTGATCACACCCTAGTTCGGGATTTGGATCGGAAAGGTGGAAAATTAGGGCTTCTGCAAAAGTTGGAATTTTTGAAATCTGTGACCATCCCTAGAAGCTCCTTGGAAAAATTGAAGTTTAGAACTTTGAATCAAACTATTTGGTTGGGTGAAGCTCCGGGAAATCAAACCCTCATTCAGGGTCCTCCCTAGTGAATCCGAAAATGTAAAAGGCAATTTTGAGGGGTGAAACTTTGCAGTTTTCAAATTCTGAGTATACCAGGTTGAGCAGCTCAGGAAGGCACATATTTCTATCCTTTCAGAAGTTTGAATTTTTAGGGTTTCTCTAACAAAGCCTGATCCAGCTCCTGATCCAACTTCTGCAATTCAAGTGGATTGGGTTAAACCTAGAAGAGAATGGATTAGTCACCTGCATAAGTGAAGAAGTTCCTGTTTCAGGGGGAGATGAGGCTAAGGCCTTACATAAGAATATTACAAGAAATCTCGACAAGTATGACTTATCCAGGTATGTTTTGAGATCTGTTCATGATTAAGTTTATGGTATGTTTGTCTTCATTATGGTTAGTACAATCTTGATTACCTGTAGACTTGTCGTATCACCTTAATAAAATGATGAATGCAGATATTCATTGATTGGGGTTTTGACACTTATGATTGTACTAATGCATTGTGGTGTTGTATGAGGTTGATGTTGTCCGCTAACATGAAAGGTACATCAAGAAAGACAAATCATGTTCAATTTCAAGAACATATGACCATGGTGACATGAAGACAAATATTCATCCAATGTCATGGATCACATAGAAGCTCTACTTACGAGGTATGTATAATTTGATTCTACAATGCTTAACCTATGAGATATGCAGGCACAAGTAATTGAAGAGAACAAGAAGACATTGCTAGACATAACTAGCAAATATGATAACCAGGTATGTTTTTCCTATATCAAGTTAGAATCCTACCTTGTGTTAGGATCTCATACTATTGTATGGTTGATAATGATTATTCATGAAGTTAGAAATGTAAGTAATCAAGGGTTTATGCATATTATGTCTCTTACCTTGATTGATGATATGACTAACCAGAAAAGTCCTTTGGTCAAATAAGAATATGCATGAGTAAAAGAAGTATTCCCTGAAATTTTGAATACTAATGTTTATTATCTGTGTTTGAAATGATCATGACCATACATGTTTAAGATTATTGTGTTTTGATAGTATATAGATTATACTAATGAATGTATGTATGAGATCTTGAGGATAACACAATGATGATACTAGTAAGTATGCATAAGTGATCGAGGATGGATATAAGTTCAAGGACAGGTAATCCAGGAAGCAAAGATCAAGAGGGAGCACACTCCAGTAGTTCCTGCAAGGAAGAAAATATTGAGAGGGAGTCTACCCTACAAACCAAATGTTGATGTATATGTAACTTCGGAATGTATTTCACATATATGTATATTGTATTCCTATAGAGATGGTATTATTCCTCTATAAGGAAGTGTCGTCATTTATATTGTAAGTGTCGTAACTTATACTTGATGGGTTATTAGACCACCTTGTTTGGGGTCGGCCCTGTATAAGTCATGTGGGTCAAAGGGTTATTAGACCACCCTATTGGGGGTCGGCCATGTGGGTCAAAGGGTTATTAGACCACCCTATTGGGGGTCGGCCCACTCAGCATTATGTTATGTGGTTAAGTTAGAGCCGACATGAGTTAGGTAAAAAGGCAAGTCAAGTCAAGTATAAATAGAGTGCGGGAGGCACTCTATTTGCACACTCACTACTCACACATGCTCTCAAGGAGGAGAGGCGCACTTATGGAGGAGGAGGATTGCTGCTAGGTTATGGCTATTTCTATTGGTTGGTTGTATCATTGCTCTATCTATCTCTGAGGAAGTTATTGGGGTTTTTCACCTTTATGGTTTTCCCCAAGTAAATCTTTGTGTCTCTTGTGTGCTTGCATTATTGTCTCCATGATTGATATGCTGTAGATATGCTGTACATGTTGTTCTCTCAGTTAAGATCCTAGATCATATTGAAGTAAATTCTGAAAACTTAACATGGTATCAGAGCTAGCCTGAAAGAAGGCATGATATGGCATGTATGACACTTGTTGCACTAACGATGCTAGGGCTTGATATAGCAAAAACCAGTCATCGTAGCACTTTCTCTATAAATCCGTTTTGGAGAAGTTTTCGGATCTGAAATTGTTACAGGCCGAAGCTAAGATCTCCAGGTATCTTGTGTCCAAAGTACAACCTCTAATTCGCTGTACTTTGTGATTTATGATCTGTACAATATAGGGTTTCTGCCTCTTCCAGATCTGAGTCAAAATCAGGTGACCTTGGGAAAAAGGTCATAACTTGGGCTAGGAAGCTCCAAATGAAATTTTGTGAAAAGTGAAAGGTAGTACACAGGCCAAGCTATCTCAGAAAACTTTTGCAAAGGCCGAAGGTCAAACAGTGACACGTGGCACGCCGTACAAGTTCGCTCTCCTGTATTATCCCATAAACAGGTCACGTTGCGACACTTGGTATATCTCTCTCTCAGAGAATCCAATTGAGGTCAGACCTGTCAGGATGGAAAGATAACAGGCCGAGCTATCTCAGAAAACGTTTTTAGAGGCCGAAGGTCAAACAATGACACGTGGCACACCGTACAAGTTCGCTCTCCTGTATTTTCCCAAAACAGGTCACGTTGCAACATTTGGCATAACTCTCTCTCAGAGAATCCAATTGAGGTCAGACCTGTCAGGATGGAAAGATAACAGGTCAGGATATCTTAGGAAACTTTTTCAGACCCTGTGGATCAAAATTTTTGGAGTTACACCAGAATCAATCAGGTACATATTTCTGTCAAAACAGAATTATTTTTTGGTACCTTCATTCATGGCTTCCGAAATTTAGGGCTTTGGAGAAAGTTGGAATTTTTGTAATCGGAGACCACGGCTGGATGCTACTCATCAAAATAGAAATTTAGAGACCAAGATCAGAATTTTTGGTTGGGTAGAAGGTCGGGCTTGATCAGACCCTAGTTCGGGACTTTGATCAGGAAAGTGGAAAATTAGGGCTTCTGTAAAAATGGGAATTTTTGCAATCTGTGACCATGGCTGGAAGCTCCTTAGAAAAATAGAAGCTTAGAGCTTTGGATCAAACCTTTTGATTGGGCAGAAGAGTGGGCTTCATCAAACCCCAGTTCAGGGTCACGTCCAGTGAATCCGGAAGTTTCAAAGGCAAAATTGAGGAGTGAAACTTTGCAGTTTTCAAATTCTGAATATACCAGTTTGATCAGTTCATCAAGGCGCATATTCCTATCCTAACGGAAGTTTGAAATTCAAAGTTTGAATTTTTGGGGTTTCTCTGACAAACCCATAATCATCTCCAGGTCCAGTTCTTTCAAATAAAGTGGATTGGGTTAATCCTAGAAGAAGGTGGATTGATCATCTGTATGAGTGAAGAAGTTCCTGTTTCAGAGGGAGATGAGGCAAAGGCTTTACATAAAGGAGATTACAAGCGATCTCGACAGGTATGACTCATCGAGGTATGTTTCCATATTTGTTCATGATTAAGTTTATGGTATGTTTGTCTTCATGTTATTACGGTTAGTACAATTTTGATTTTAGATTTGTCGTATCACCTTAACAAAATTATGAATGCATGATAGAAGATATTCATTGGTTAGGGTGTTGACACTTATGATTGTACTAATGCATTATGGTGTTGTATGAGGTTTATGTTGTCTACTAGCATGAAAGGTACACCAAGAAAGACAAATCATGTTCTGGTCCAAGAACATATGATCATGATAACATGAGGACAAAGATTCATCCATTGTCATGGATCTCATAGAAGATCCATTTACGAGGTATGTATAACTTGGTTTTGTAATAGTTAACCCATGAGATATACAGATTACTAGCACAAGTCATTGAAGAAGAACAAGAAGACATCATGTGAGTATGTTAGACATAAATAACTAGCATGCTAATCCAGGTATGTTTTTCCTATATCAAGATAGAATCCTACCTTATGTTAGGATCTTATACTGTTGTTGATAATGATTATTCATGAAGTCATAGGTTTGAATAATCATGATTGTATGCATATTATGTTTCTTACCATAATTGATTATATGACTAACCAGAAGAATCATGATGGTATAGGTTTGAATAATCACAGGTTTTATGCATTTTATATCTCTTATCTTGATTGATGATTCAACTAACCTGAAGAGTCATAGGTTTGAGTAATTACAGGTTTAGACATGTTATGTTTCTTATGATTTGACTAACCATAATAATCCTACATAAACCTTGAATGCTAATGCTTATTATTTTCTGTTTGAAATGATCATGACTATACATGCTTGAAATTATTGTGTTTTAATAGTATACTAATGAATGTATGATTTTATATGAAATCACAAGGATAACACAATCATGATACTAATAAGCATGCATAGGGACCAAGGATGAATATGAGTTCAAGAACAAGTAATTCAGGAAGCAAAGATCAAGAGGGAGCACACTCCAGTTGCTCCTGCAAGAAAGCAAAGGAGCGCACTCCAGTTGTTCCTGCAAGAAAGAAAAAGAGCACACTTCAGTAGTTTCTGTAAGGATGCAGATATTCAGATGGAGTTGACCATCTTTCTACATTCCACAACAGAGAAGTGTAGAAGAAGCTACTTCAGATTAGGACTCCAATAGCTCCTGCAAGGAAGCAAAGACTCAGAGGGAGTCCACCCAACGAACAAAGAAAGATAAGTATTTTAATTATCATTTCTTGCATATTTGTTTGTTTAAGTAAAATTGTTCAATGATGTATATGCTCATGTTCCTAGACTTAGGATATGTCTTGTGCATATTAGAATAGTTGCATTAATGAACAGTATACTACTAATACACATGGGTAAGTGGCCTATGGCACTGTACAACATTCCATTGCTACTTATCTAGAATGAAACCTCTTTGCTGACATGTTGGGAGTTGTGCACACTCTTAACAATGTTCTGGTAGAGATTGGAAGGCATCTAGAAAGTTACGGGATATGGATAAATGTTGTATTGAAGCATTGGCTAAGATAATTGCATGACTGTATGACATATTTATTTATGTGTAAGAATTTGTTCTGAAAACTATGAGATGTTTTCTAATCATGCAATTTAACCTGTTGTGTAGGAAAGATCGTATGCCATCTCCTACAAAAGAAGAACTACAACATTTGTTCAGCAACAAATTTATTTATTGAAGATATTGAAGTTCCCAGGATCTGGGATGAAGAAATGGAATGCCATGATCCATCGATCATGAAGAATGATGTTTGGGATGTAGTCCCAAGATGTGAAGGGAAGTTTGTTATGACTTCCAAATGGAACTATCAGATCAAGCATGTTGCAGATGACAGCATTGAGAAATATAAAAGTGATGAAATAGAAGATACACCAGATGGATTCAAGACAGCATGGTGTAGTCATATATGTGTGCAGAACTTGGTATGGTAGGATAGACAGCTTTCTATCCAGTTTGGGCTTTACCAAGAGTAAAGCGGATTCCAACCTTTACTACAAGGTTGAGGAAGGCAATCCAGTGATACTACTTTTATATGCAGATAACCTGTTTGTTACAGGTAAAGATAGATTGATTACCGACACGCAGCGGAAGCTTTCTTCCAAGTTCGAGATGAAGAACTTGGGGATGATGCACTATTTGTTTTTGGCATGGAGGTGTGGCAGAATGCAGGTGGGATCTTCCTTGGTCAAGGGAAGTACACAGTAGATATCCTGAAGAGATTTGGGATGATGGATTGCAAAGCCATGGCCACACCTATGGCATCGAATCTGAAGCTTCTTTGTGATGCTTCATCTGAGCCAGTTGATGTTTCTATGTATCGTCAGATTATTGGGTCCTTGATGTACCTGACGAACACGAGACCAGATATTTGCTTTGCTGTGAACACATTGAGCCAGTTCCTGACGGATCCGAGGAGTGTTCACCTGGTTGCTGTAAAGCATGTTCTGAGGTACCTGAAGGGTACAGTGGATTATGGGCTCAGATATGAGGCGAATCAAAAATTTAACCTGCAGGGTTATGTTGATTCAGATTGGGCTGGCAGTGCTGCAGATAGGAAGAGCACATCTGGGTGTTGCTTCAGTATGGGATCAGGTGTGATCTCTTGGTTTAGCAGGAAGCAGTCCTGCGTAGCACTGAGTACAGCTGAGGCAGAGTATGTTGCAGCCTGTTCATCTAGTTGTGAGACAGTATGGCTACGGAAGCTACTGTCTGAGCTATTTGATCTCCCATTGGAAGCTACTGATATCTTCTGTGATAACCAGAGTTGTGTGAAGCTGTCCGAGAACCCAGTGTTTCATGACAGGTTGAAACACATAGAGATCAAATATCACTACATCAGGGATATGGTGCAGAGAGGAGCTGTGAATCTCCTGTATGTTGCGACGGACGAGCAGATTGCAGATGTGTTGACGAAGCCACTAGCCAGGGTGAAGTTCGAGTACTTCAGAGAGAGGCTTGGCGTTCTTCAGATCGAGGACACTTCGAGGAAGAAGTGATGGACACATTTGCTGAAGCCATTCCAAGCATGTTGGAAGGAGGATCCTTCACATGGCTGTGGATGTAAGCGCTGGATGATGAGCATCAGGATGATGTTCTAGTTTCTGCTGGATATGATCAGTTGGATCATTTTTGTATGTACGCATCATGTAGATGCTGGGTATGATCAAGTAGATCATGTATGGTGATATGTATCATGTATTTGTATCAGGTGGATACATTGATGATCAGGAGGATCATGTATGATGATATGTATCAGGTAGATACTTGGTATGCATCAGGTAGATGCATTGATGATCAGGATGATCATAGATTACGAGCTTCAGGATGTTGCTCCAGACGACATGCAGCAGGATGTTGCAGTGATGATGATCAGGATGATCATAGATGACGAGCTTCAGGATGTTGCTCCAGACGACATACAGCAGGATGTTGCAGTGATGATGATCAGGATGATCATAGATGACGAGCTTCAGGATGTTGCTCCAGACGACATGCAACAGGATGTTGCAGTGATGATGATCAGGATGATCATAGATGACGAGCTTCAGGATGTTGCTCCAGATGACATGCAGCAGGATGTTGCAGTGATGATGATCAGGATGATCATGGATACATCAGGATGATGTATGGTGAGTATCAGTTTGATACTCTGTGGCCGTGGATCAGGTTGTGCAGATAAGCATGTAATTTGTGCCCTGGGAGATTTGCAGATGGTCTTTCGAGGTTTTGCCTATGGCATGTAATTTGTGCCCTGGGACATCTGGCAAATGCTCTTTCGAGGTTTTGCTTGGGAGGACATATAATTTGTGCCCTGGGAGATCTGCAGATAGTCTTTCGAGGTTTTGCCTATGGCATGTAATTTGTGCCCTGGGATATCTGGCAGATGCTCTTTCGAGGTTTTGTCCTATGGCATGTAATTTGTGCCCTGGGAGATCCGATAGATTGAGCTGTGTGCTCGTAATCAGTCCTGGGATGCTCTTGCGAGGTTTTGCCATGACCACATGTAATTTGTGCCCTGGGAGATCCGATAGGTTGAGCTGTGTGCTCGTAATCAGTCCTGGGATGCTCTTGCGAGGTTTTGTGGTGAGGTCACATATAATTTGTGCCCTGGGAGATTTGCAGATGGTCTTTCGAGGTTTTGCCTATGGCATGTAATCTGTGCCTTGGGACATCTGGCAAATGCTCTTTCGAGGTTTTGTGACGCACGTAAAAGTCCTGAGGATTCCACAGTATGGCCAGTGATGATGAAGACCTGCAGGTGGTGGGCCTACATCCAGTATGAAAAAGGACTGGCTCTGTAGAACTTCCTATGACGAGTAGATTTAGAGATTGATTGAGATAGCAGCAGCAGTGACGATGACGATTATCTAGTGACGATGATCCAGAGAAGATGACTTGTGCTAGAAGAACTGTGCTGAGAAATACCTTCCTAGTTAAGAGGGAGTGTTGATGTATATGTAACTTCGGAATGTATTTCACATATATGTATATTGTATTCCTATAGAGATGGTATTATTCCTCTATAAGGAAGTGTCGTCATTTATATTGTAAGTGTCGTAACTTATACTTGATGGGTTATTAGACCACCTTGTTTGGGGTCGGCCCTGTATAAGTCATGTGGGTCAAAGGGTTATTAGACCACCCTATTGGGGGTCAGCCATGTGGGTCAAAGGGTTATTAGACCACCCTATTGGGGGTCGGCCCACTCAGCATTATGTTATGTGGTTAAGTTAGAGCCGACATGAGTTAGGTAAAAAGGCAAGTCAAGTCAAGTATAAATAGAGTGCGGGAGGCACTCTATTTGCACACTCACTACTCACACATGCTCTCAAGGAGGAGAGGCGCACTTATGGAGGAGGAGGATTGCTGCTAGGTTATGGCTATTTCTATTGGTTGGTTGTATCATTGCTCTATCTATCTCTGAGGAAGTTATTGGGGTTTTTCACCTTTATGGTTTTCCCCAAGTAAATCTTTGTGTCTCTTGTGTGCTTGCATTATTGTCTCCATGATTGATATGCTGTAGATATGCTGTACATGTTGTTCTCTTAGTTAAGATCCTAGATCATATTGAAGTAAATTCTGAAAACTTAACACCAAAGATAAGTGTTTGAATTGTCATTTCTTGCATATTTGTTTGTTTAAATAAATGATGTATATGCTTATGTTCCTAGACTTGGGGTGTGTATTATGCATATTAGAATAATTGCATTAATGAACAGTATACTACTAATATGCATGTGATGGGTAAGTGGCCTATGGAACTGTACAACATTCCATTGCTACTTATCTAGAATGAAACCTCTTTGCTGACATGTTGGGAGTTGTGCACACTCTTAACAATGTTCTGGTAGAGATTGGAAGGCATCTAGGAAGTTACGAGATATGGATAAATGTTGTATTGAAGCATTGGCTAAAAGAATTGCATGATTGTATGACATATTTCTATATGTGTAAGAATTTGTTCTGAAAACTATGAGATGTTTATAATCATGCAACTTAACTTGTTTTTGTAGGAAAGATCGTATACGAGCACCTACAAAAGAAGGACTACAACATTTGTTCCAGCAACAAAGTTATCTATTGAAGATATTGAATATATTGAAGTTCCCAAGATCCAGGAAGAATGCCATGATCCATCGATCATGAAGAATGATGTTTGGGATGTGGTCCCAAGACCTAAAGGGAAGTCTGTTGTGACTTCCAAGTGGATCTATAAGATCAAGCATGCTACAGAAGGCAGCATAGAGAAATACAAAGCAAGTGATGAAATGGAAGATACACCAAATCAATGTTGAGACAGCTTTCTTTCTTGGTGTTATTCAGATTGATGATACTTCGAGGAAGAAGTGATGGGACACATTTGTAGGAGTCACTCCAAGCATGGTGAGAGGAGGATCCTTCCCATGGCTGTGGATGTAAGCATTGTGTGATGAGCATTAGGACGATGCTCCAATTACTACTTTGTATATGCATCATGTTGGATGTTGGATATGATCAATTGGATCATGTATTTGTATATGCATCATGTTGGATGTTGGATATGATCAGTTGGATCATGTATTTGTATATGCATCATGTTGGATGTTGGATATGATCAGTTGGATCATGTATTTGTATATGTATCAGGTGGATACATTGTATGATCAGGTGGATCATGTATGATGACATGTATAAGGTAGATACTTTGTATGCATAAGGAGGACGCAGTGTTTGATCAGGATGATCATGGATGATGAGATTCAGGGTGTTGCTCCAGATGATATGCATCAGGATGATGTTGTGATGATGATCAAGATGATCATGTGATAATGTATCGTCAGATGATTGGGTCCTTGATGTACCTGACGAATACGAAACCAGATATCTGCTTTGTAGTGAACACCTTGAGCAAGTATTTGACAAATCCGAGACATGTTCACCTGATAGCTACAAAGAATATTCTGAGGTACCTGAAGGGTACAGTTGACTATGGGATAAAGTATGAGGTGAATCAAAAGTTTAACCTAGAGGGTTATGTTGATTCGGATTGGGAAAGCAGTGCCATTGATCGGAAGAGCGCTTCAGGGTGTTGCTTCAGTATGGGATCCAATATGATCTCTTGGTTTAGAAGGAATCAGTCCTTTTTGGCACTGAGTACAGCCGAAGCAAAGTATGTCGCAGCTTGTTCGGCTAGTTGTGAGGCAGTATGGCTTAGGAAGCTACTGTCTGATTTGTTGATCTCCAGTTGAGTGCTACTTGTATATATTGTGACAACCAGAGTTGTGTGAAGTTGTCAGAGAACCATGTGTTCCATGACAAGTCGAAGCACATTGAGATCAAGTTCCACTACATCAGGGTTATGGTGCAGAGAGGAGCAGTGAAGCTCCTGTATGTTGCGACAGATGAGCAGATAGCCAATGTGTTGACCAAGCTGCTGGCCAGAGTGAAGTTTGAATACTTCAGAGGGAGACTTGGTGTACTTCAGATCGAGAATCCTTCCAAGGGGAAGTGATGAGTCCGGAGACACAGATGCACATGAGCCCTTCTCACATGGTGATAGATGTGTTCTCCCATGATGAGATGTAAGTGTTGGATCCATTCTCAAATAGTGATAGATGTGTTCTCCTATGCTGAGATGTAAGGGCTGGAGCCATTCTCAGATAGTGATAGATGTGTTCTCCTATGCTGAGATATAAGGGCTGAAGCCATTTTCAGATAGTGATAGATGTGTTCTCCTATGCTGAAATGTAAGGGCTGGGCCATTTTCACATGGTGATAGGTGTTCTCCCATGGTGAAATATAAGGGTTGGGGCCATTCTCACATGGTGATAGATGTGTTCTCCCATGGTGAGATGTAAGGGCCGAGTGATCCTTTCCGACATGCTGACAGATGTGTTCTCCCATGGTCGTGATGTAAGTGCAGTGCCTTTCCGACATGATGGTAGGTAGGTCCTCCCATGGTTACATGGTGGTAGGTAAGTCCTCTCATGGTCGTGATGTAAGTGCTGAGACTTCTCTGAATGGTGATAGATGTGGTCTCCCATGTCAGTGGTGTAAGTGTTGTGTGATGTGCATCTAGGTTGTGCTCCGTGGACGATGACGATGATATGAAGATGATGATGTGACAATATGGTACACATGTTTTGCAGAGGCATATGATTAGTCCTGAGATGCTCTTGCAGGTTTTGTAGAGGCAGTGTAATCAGTCCTGGGAGATCTTGCAGGTTTTGCAGAGGTAGTGTAATCAGTCCTGAGGTGTACCTACTTGATGGCTTGCTCACTGAGATGACATGATCAGTATGATTATGAGTATCAGGATGATACTCCATGGCCATGGACAGGTTGTGCAGTTGCATGTAAAATATCCTTGGAGATCCGATAGGTTGAGCAGTATGCTCGTAATCAGCCTTGGGATGCTCTTTCGAGGTTTTGGCTTAACGCAAATAATCAGTCCTGAGGATTCCACAGTATGGCCAGTGATGATGAAGACCTACAGGTGGTGGGCCTACATCCAGTATGAAAAAGGACTGGCTCTGTAGAATTTCCTATGACGAGTAGATGAGAGATTGATTGAGATAACAGCAGCAGTGATGATGACGATGATTAGTGACGATGATCCAGAGAAGAAGACTTGTGCTAGAATACATGTGTCGAGAAATACCTTCCTAGTTAAGAGGGAGTGTTGATGTATTTGTAACTTCGGAATGTATTTCATATATTTATATTGTATTCCTATAGAGATGTTATTATTCCTCTAAACGGAAGTGTTTGTATTCCTATAGAGATGTTATTATTCCTCTATACATAAGTGTCGTCATTTATATTGTAAGTGTCGTAACTTATACTTGATGGGTTATTAGACCACCTTGTTGGGTTCGGCCCTGTATGAGTCATGTGGGTAAAAGGGTTATTAGACCAACCTAGTGTGTTAGGAACCTATGTAAACCCTTCTCTTTACTATGTTAGTATATTGTTATTGGACGCATATGCTTTGTAAGTCGTCTCGTAGTATTATATGTCCCATGGTTTTGACTCATGGTATTGGGCATAGACTTAGTATATAAGTGTGTGTTGAGGTCATTGAAGGCACCGTGAAGCTAATTGTATTGAGCTTGCTCAAAGGAGGTTGCCCCCTCGAAGTGGCCCGTGATCAATATAAAAGTGATTATGTTCTATTATTTCTGCTATTTCGCATATTCTTAGTAATTAATTGTTGCAGGTGCATCTCATCTGGTATCAGAGCACTTTCCTTGGCACAAGTGGGAAATTTTTTTTTTTTCTTTTTTTGGGTGGTGACGTTCAGATCAATTTCTGAAACTTTCTGCACAAAATCAAAAGAAATCGATTGAATATTTGAATTTCTCTTTCAAAAATACGCAGTTTCAAAAAAAAAAATCATCTCATTTGGAGTTCTAAAAGTGGAGATATCGCGGATTTAAAATCAGCAATTTTTCAGAATTTCGGTGACGGCCGCAGAAATTGCGACGAGAAAATATTTTGACCGAGTGGCCAGATTTCTATTCCGCTTTCATGGGTAGAATCCGAGTGATTGTTCCAGTTCCGGAAACATGCTATAATAGCGATTCTGAGCAATATAGATCCAGTTTTTGAACATTGGGTGGAATTTCTGCCCAAATTTTTTCTGTTGCAAGTTCGGATTTGGGAATCATCCCTATCCGCTTAACTGTGGGAAGTACTTGGGCATAAGCCCTAAAACTCATTGTGAGGAGTACCACAGGAACCCCAAAATAGCTGGCCCATTGAGAGGACCTGCCAGCGAAAAGGGCAACGACCCCTACCTGATTGACTAGTTCCCACCCGTGAGGTAAACCAAGAGCTGTCGTTTGTGGCAAAGCGGTTATCAGTTTTACCTGAGCCGTGGAGTGAGGGGTACTGCCCCAATACGCAAGCCGTCAGACAGCATTGGTGGCCGAGTGAAACCCCTAAACTGTTAGGAAGCCGCACATACCTGGGGTCCATATCTACTTTCAGCTGAACTATTGTTGATCACTGCTGCGTCGTTTCAGATCCATTTGCAAGCCGTTCCAGATTCAGCCGTTTTCAATCCATTCGGTGTTGTTCCAGATCCCTTTCGAGCCGTAGCCGCTCTAGCTTGAAAAAAAAAAAAAAAGCACTTGCAGCCATCCACCATGGAGCAAACACCATGGAGAAAGCACTATGGTTGTCACCTGTGCAGGAGCAAACACCATGGAGAAAGCACTTGCAGCCATCCAAACCAAACTCCAAGATCTGGATGAAAAATTTCTCAGCCTCCATCTTCAGCATTCAGCCATGAACAATAACCGACAGCTAGAATCTTTTGCAGCCACCGGGTTCTCTTCTTCCAACAATTTTCGTGGGCCGAAGCTTGATTTTCCTCGCTTCAATGGTACTGATCTGACTGGATGGATATACCGAGCAGAACAATATTTCAGTCTACATAATACTTTTGATGTCCAGAAAGTTCCACTTGCATCCTTTCATTTGGAACAGGAAGCCCTTCAATGGTACCGTTGGTACATCAAAGCTCATCCCGAGCCAAACTGGACAGATTTTTGCCAACTCATTTTGCCACGATTTGGCTCTAGTGCTTTTGATGATTTCACAGGAGCACTCACTAAACTTCACCAAATTGGCACAGTGCGAGAGTATCAGACAGAATTTGAGAAATTGGCCAATCACACAGAAGGATTGTCTGATGAATTCTACAGGAGTTGTTTTATAAGTGGTCTCAAGGATGAAATTCACTCAGAGGTCAAAATGTTTTGTCCCAACACAATGATGGAAGTCCTAGGGTTGGCTAAGCTGACTGAGGACAATATTGCAGCTCAACAACGCTCCAAACCCACCCTTGTTCCCTTCAGAAATATGGGTTCCCAACGACCTCCCATCACGCCTTCTCCTCAACCAACTCCTATCAAGCATTTCTCTGAAATAGAAATGCAGGCACGCCGAGAAAAAGGGCTTTGCTATAATTGTGATGAGAAATTCACTCGGGGACATAGATGTGTTCAACAAAAGCTCTATCTCTTGGATGTGGATTCTCCGCCTGCCTTAGAACTTGGTGAAGCAGCTACAGATACCGTGGATGATCAGATAGACATTCAACACCCGCCTGTTGACACCCCATTTCAGGACGACCCACCTGAGATCTCTCTCCATGCTGTAACCGACGTCACCACCCCACAAACAATGCGGGTCAGGGGATACTTCAAGAAGCTCCCTCTTACCATACTCATTGATTCTGGTAGCACTCATAACTTCATTGACCCCCGGATTGCCAAACAGGCTGATTGTTTTGTCCATCCTTGCTCCAGCTTTGAAGTCATGGTTGCCAATGGGGGCACCTTACCTTGCAAGGGGAAGTGTCACAATGTGCGTATCTATATGGAAGATTATAACCTACGCTCTGACATGTTTTCCTTGCCCTTAGGCGGATGTGATGTGGTTTTGGGCGTTCAATGGTTACGCACACTTGGCCCCATCTTATGGTATTTTGCTGAACTTTGGATGCAGTTTAAAGTCAATGGGGCACAACACAAATTTATGGGATTACAACCAGGGTCTCTCTGCATCATCAGTTCACATCGCCTGGAAAAACTCCTTAAGAAGAATTCACATGGTGCCATCGCTCAGCTCAATTCCATTCAGATGCACCCATCAACAGTCTCCACTACTTCCTTGGATAGATATGCAGGTATCTTTGTTGAACCAATGCGCTTGCTACCTTCACGAGACCTTTCCGGTAAGAATTTAGCCACATCTACCTCTCAACAGGAAATGATGGCTATTTTGCATGTAATACAGAAGTGGCAGCCATACCTATTAGGGAATTATTTCTGGATCAAGACTGATCTCCCGAGTCTGGAAAATTTGCTGGAACAATGGGTCTCCTCCCAAACACACCTGAAATGGGTTATCCACCTCATGGGTTATCCCTATGTGATCACTTACAAGAAGGGTAAGGACAATATGGTGGAAGATGCTCCTTCTTGCACAATTGATGACCTGATTTCTCTTACAACTCTTTCTCTACTTGTTCCAAATTGGGTGCAATATGTTCAACACGGCTCTCTCTTCTATGAACTCCATGCTTCTTCATCAATAGGGCACTCTGGGTTCTGCAACAGGTATGACCAAGAACAATGTAACTTCTTTTGGCAGGGACTAAAAATGACAATTCAACAGATGGTGGCTAACGATGATACTTTCCAAGTCAACAAGGGTGAAACGACACTCCTTTCAGGATTGCTCAAACCCTTTCCCATCCCTAAACAGCTTTGGCCAACTATTTCTATGGATTTCCTAGCAGCGCTCTCGTGGTACAATACCACATCTCACAGAACACCATATGAAGCGGTCTATGGAGAAACATCGCCAGTTCTTCTTCCATACACCCTTAGCAGCTCCCCAGTTCAGGCAATTGACTCGGTTCTTCGAAACCGCAATCAGATTCTTCTCATTCTGCAGGACAATCTTCACATGGCCAGAATTCGCCTGAATCAACAAGCCGATCAGCACCGTTCTGAGCGCATTTTCCACGCAGCTGACAGGGTTCTTCTTCATCTACAGCCTTCCAAGCAATCCTCCTTGACACTCCAAAGGCGTCAGTGGCCTGAAATGCAACCCGAGGATGCTACCGGGGAACCACTCCTTCAGCTTCTGCAGCAATTTCTCCAACCAAAGCTTTGAGGACAAAGCTTTTTCTAAGGGAGAGGGGATGTTAGGAACCTATGTAAACCCTTCTCTTTACTATGTTAGTATATTGTTATTGGACGCATATGCTTTGTAAGTCGTCCCGTAGTATTTTTTGATCCGTAGTTTATATTATCCCATAGTATTGACCCATAGTATTGGACGCATATGCTTTGTAAGTCGTCCCGTAGTATTATATGTCCCATGGTTTTGATTCATGGTATTGGGCATAGACTTAGTATATAAGTGTGTGTTGAGGTCATTGAAGGCACCGTGAAGTTAATTGTATTGAGCTTGCTCAAAGGAGATTGCCCCCTCGAAGTGGCCCGTGATCAATATAAAAATGATTCTGTTCTATTATTTCTGCTATTTCGCATATTCTTAGTAATTAATTGTTGCAGGTGCATCTCATAGTGGGGGTCAGCCCTATCAGCATTATGCTATGTGGTTAAGTTAAGTCCGACCTAGTAAGGTTATTAGGCAATTCAAGTTAGTGTATAAATAGAGTGCGGGAGGCACTCTATTTTATCATTCACTTTCTCACTCATACTCTCATTGGAGAGTGGTGCACTTGTGGAGGAGGAGAAGCTGCTGCTAGGAGGAATATATCTTATGCTTGGGTTGTATCATTGCTCTATCTATCTCGGAGGAAGTTGTGGGGTTTTTCACCTTTATGGTTTTCCCCAGTGAAACTCTGTGTGTCTATTGTCTCTTGTGTGCTTGCATTATTATGTCCATGATTGATATGCTGTACATGTTGTTCTCTCAGTTAAGATCCTAGATCAAATTGAAGTAAATTCTGAAAAACTAACATATTTGACATGTTCTTACGAATATTCGACTAGTTCAGAAGTTTCTTACTGAGTTAAGATGTGGCAATCAGACTGCAATTCAACTTGCATACAATTCAATGTATCACTCCAAGACTAAACATATTGATCTCGATACTCACTACATTCAAGATCTTGTTGTAGATGGAATTATTTGTTTCAAGTATTGTTCCACGAAATAGCAATCAATCGGTATCTTGACCAAATCCATGATAGAACTGAATTTTTTGTATCTTGAAAGTTTGTTGGGAATGTGAGAAGTCGTCATCAAGTGGAACAGATAATATAATGCCATAGTCCTCCAAATATATGTGTTCTTCTCCCTAGTCATCATTAAGGGGGAGTGTTGGAATGTGTAATTTTAATATTACATGTGTAATGATGTTTGGTATGATGTCGTAACATGCCTTATCTAGCAAAGGAAGGAAAAAATAACTCTAATATTATGTAAAAATAGTTTTACAACACATAGTTATTAGAATGAGACTAGTTGTAAAATTGGTTGACCGCAAGAACCATAACTAGACAAAACTAAAAAAAATGGACCACAAAATTGGTTGACAAAATTATACATAAAATATTCAAAATTTAAAATATATAAACATGTATTCATGTGCATCCATCAGAATTCAAACCATTATACACAAATATGCAAAGTTTCTCATGTATATAGAAAGTAAGAGTGCATACAAACAAATAGCACAGAGTGAAATCCACATTTGATCCAAAGTACATCAATACATGTGAAATTCCACAGGGGTATATCACTAAGCTTGAAAAAACCTCACAATTTCACAGTGTTTATTGCAGGGAAGAATTAGCAAGAAATATGATCAAATTCACTCATGAAACTCAAAAGATATGAGAAACTATTGTTGATACATTCATCATATGTAAGCTAGAAAAAATATGATAATACAATAGAATGAATTTGATACTCCTAGGAGGATTAGAATTCTACTCAAGTCATGGATTAGTTTGCATTGGAACCATATCCTGATAAGGTTTAGTGGCCACCGATGGTGAATGATCATTCAAATGGAGCCTACTTGAGCCCATACACAAACTTCCTCAATCTGCACACTAGTAAAGGATCATCAATGTATCCTTCAAGTTGCTTCATGTATATCTTCTCCTCTATATCTCCATGAAGAAAAGCACTCTAGGCATCCATGTGTTTCACTTCCCAGTTCTTGGATGCAGTAAGAGCAAGAAAAAGATGGATGGAGTCCATATTTGCGACAGGATCAAAGATCTCTGAATAGTCAATCCCTTGAACTTGTGAGAAGCCTTTAGCAACCAAGCGAGCCTTTTACTTTCTTGTGACTCCATCTGGGTCCATATTGGTTCTATATACCCACTTACACTGAACAAGATTCCTTCAAGGAGGAAGAGAAACAAGATCCCAAGTCTCATTTCTTTGAAGATATTGGTACTCTTCATCCATAGCTGATATCCATATCGGATCTTGGGAGGCCTCAAAGAATTTTTTTGGATCTGATCCAATCATAAGAAAACATCTGTCAGTAAGAAATGGATATGTATGAGAGAGTGAAAATGTTCAAGTACACAGGGTACTACCAGAGGACCGAACACCAAGAGCAACCACTTCACACAAACAGATCACAGATCAACACACAGATGTTTTGACGTGGTTTAAACCCTCTTGAGGAAAACACTCCACGACTCCGACCAAATAGCTTCTACGGGACAATTTATTATGCAAAGAAAGAAAGTTACAAATGAGCTTCTCATAATCGATCAACTAAACAATGACCCTCCATGCTCTTTAAATAGAGATCATGGACCAATTGGGTGTTAAACCACGGATCAAGGTTAGGTTTGATCTAAAAGAAGTTGAGCCGTCGGATCACTCTATGTCGGGAACATATCATGACCGTCGAATTAAGTATTTACAAATGCATACTAATGCATACTAAAGAAACACACTATCCCTAACAGATATATTACATAAGTTGATCTTAACTAACCCCTAAGTGTCTAAATATCCTAACATCCCCCCTTAAGATCAACTTGGGATAGGATTGAAGGATTTACAAAAGTGACACTATTAGGAGAAGGAAGGAGGCATTAGAGCCTATCCCCCCTTAATGACAAGTTCCTGAACTCCTAACATAGATCGAAGTTTAGAAAACTTCGCTTCTGTAAGAGACTTGGTGAAGATGTCTGCAACTTGATCATCTATAGGGCAAAAGAGCACTTCAAGAACACGATCATTAACAAGATTTATGAGGAAGTGCATATGTAGCTCAATTTGTTTGCTGCGTTGATGTAGAACTAGATCTTTGGCAAGCTTGATGGCACTTTGATTGTCACACCAAAGTGGAGTAGGCTGCGGCTGCTCAAATCCAAACTCTGAAAGGATCTGTTGAATCCATAAAGCTTCCTGACTGGCATTAACTGCTGCTCGATATTCTGCCTCTGCTGAAGAAAGAGCAAGAGCTTGTTGTTTCTTACAAGCCCAAGTAATAGGTCCAGATCCCAGACTGAAAACATAACCTGCAGTAGACTTTCGATCATCAGGATCGCTGGCCCAATCTGAATCAGTGAAACCAACCAATAAAGGTTTCCCCCCTGTACTGTAATGAATCTCAAACTGAACTGTACCTCTAATATATCGAAGTATTCTTTTAGCTTCTTTCCAGTGACTTTCATGAGGTGTCTGCATATAACGGGCAACACGACCAACGGCAAAGGAAAGGTCAGGACGGGAATGAGTCAAGTATAAGAGACTACCAACAAGATGATGATATAAGGTGGATCGACTTTAGGTGAAGTACAAGTGGCAAAAAGTTTGACTCCAGACTAGAAGGGAGAAGGGGCTGGTGTACAATCTTCCATGTGAAAGTGACGAAGAAGGTCACAAGCATACTTAGACTGAGAAAGAAAGATTCCTTCTTTGGTTTGCAGGACTTGGAGACCAAGAAAATAATGCAAATGTCCTAAGTTTGACATTTCAAAGTTTCGTTTAAGACTGGATTTCACATGGGTTATAAGCTTAGGGTCACTACCAGTAAGAATAAGGTCATCAACATATAGAACAAGTATGATGAGATGGTTTCCTACTTTCTTGGTATAGACATTGGGGTCAGAATGGCATCTAGAAAAACCAGTGTCAAGAAGAAAGTTATCCATTTTGGCATACCAAGCTCTAGGAGCTTGCTTAAGGCCATATAAGGATTTCTTAAGGTGGCAGACAAGGCTAGAGTTATTCTGAACATATCCAGGAGGTTGTTCCATGTAAATTTCCTCTTGTAAATCACCATGTAAGAAGGCAGACTTGACATCCATTTGATGGACTTCCCAGTTATGTAAGGCTGCAAGGGAAAGAACAAGGCGGATGGAGTTCATTTTTGCGACGGGAGCAAAGGTTTCATTGTAGTCAATCCCTTCAACTTGGGAAAAACCTTTGGCAACTAACCTTGCCTTAAGTCTTTCAACAATTCCATCTAATGCATACTTAGTTCTGTAGACCCATTTACATCTGACAAGTTTTCTTCCTTTTGGAAGAGGTACAAGATCCCAAGTATCGTTCGCCATTAAGAAACAATATTCTTCATCCATGGCTGCATCCCAATATGGATTCCCTGAAGCTTCTGCAAAAGTTTCTGGATCATTATTCTTGGAAACTTGAGCCAAAAGAGAAGAGGCTTGCTGAAACTGAGAACGTTTCGACGTTGATCTCTAGGATCACCAGCAAGATCACCAGCTGCTTCACATGTTGAACGGACCCATCGAGGAAGCACTTGTGCTGGTGCAACTGGAGGACCATGAGCAGGCGGAGGTGGATTTTCATCCTCACTGTCATCATTAGAAACTGGAGTTGAAAACCTGTCAAGGAAGTTGGAAGAAGAAGAAGAAGAAGGCACAAATTCCAAATCAGGCTCGCAGGCCAAAGATGGCACAATCGTCGAGTTAGGATCGCAGTCCAAGAGATTTTTATCAAATTTAACATCTCTTCTAATGATTATATCATGAGAATGTGGTTGAAGAAGTCTATAACCTTTTACATCTTCAGAATATCCAACAAATATGCACTCTTCACTTTTAGGCTGCAACGCTTTCCGTTTTTCATCCGGAATGTGAGCCCATGTTTCACTACCAAACACACGGAAGTGACTTACATCAAGTTTAGTTTTACTCCATGCTTCTTTCGGTGTTATACCTTGTAATGCTTTAGTGGGGGTGCGATTAACTATGTAATTTGCACAATTAATGGCTTCAGCCCAAAATTGAAGACCTAGTCCCTTAGATTGGATCATACAATTAGCCATTTCTTTTAAAGTGCGGTTCTTCCACTCAGCTACACCATTTTGTTTTTGGTGTATATGGAACAGTGTGTTGTTGTTGGATGCCTTGTTCAGTGCAGAAAGTAGTGAACTTTTTGTTAACATATTCTCCTCCATTGTCAAATCTTAACTTAATAATTTGATGACCAGATTGTTTTTCCACAAGGGCCTTGTAGGCCAAGAACATGTTAAATACTTCGCTCTTAAGTTTTAGGAAATAAACCCAAGTGCGTCTGGTGTAATCATCAATGAAAGTTAAGAAATATTTGAAACCAGAAAAGGAAGCAGATGGAAGAGGACCACACAAGTCACTATGCACAAGCTCTAAGGGAACTGAGGCATGCTAAGAGGCACGTTTGTCAAAACTGTCCCAATGATGTTTTCCGAGTACACAACCGGAGCAAACACCATCCCTGCAAAATACCATTGGAAGACCTGTCACCATATTTTCTTTACATAGTTGTTGCAATGAGCGATAATTTAAGTGACCAAATCGCTCATGCCAAAGTTTGCTCAAGTTATCACTATGAGCAACAAAAACTGAAGGGAAAGGTGATGACCCAAAGTTGTTAAACTTGTACAACCTGGTAATATCATCAACAATTCCGATAGCTAGAACCTGTTGAGGATCTTTAAAATCCTTGATTACAACTTGGTGAGGTGTAAACGTCACAGTTTTACCTTCACTAGAATGAGTGATCTGATAGACTGATAACAAATTGCAGGAAATTCTTGGAACACATAGTACATCACTAAAATGACCATTATCTACTGGAACTGTTCCAGCTCCTACAACACTTAGAGATCTATCATCACCAACAAATATTTGTTTGGTGTTACATTCATGCATAGTAGAAAAGATGGCTTGATCCTTAGCCATATCATAAGATGCTCCAGAATCAATGAGCCATTCATTTGAAGTAGAAGAAGAAGATGCATTATAAGAATAACCAGAAGCACAAAGTGCATGTCCATGAGAGGCAGATTCTGAAGGCGAATCTAGGCTGATGTGGTGCTTCTCCATTGCTACTTCCAAGGCTGCCATCTTCTTGAAACACTTAGATTCATCATGATTATCTTTCCTGCAATAGTTGCAATGACGCTCTGTCTTCTTGCCTTTTGGCTTGGATCCTTTGACATTTTTTAAAGAAGGAGCTGACTAAGAGGGTTTTGGACCCTTGTTTGTCTTATTATTGCGAAAATTTTGTTTCTTGGGAGGCTTGGACTTTTCTTTCTGTTGGGACATTAAGGCTTTCCCAGATGTATCTGCATTGTTGATTATTCCAAGATGAATGAGCTTATCTTGTTCTATAATCAAGGAGTCACAAAAGGATTCAAGACTAGGCTCTTGATAGCTAGCTGCATTCAAGGATGCTTTCATGGAGTAAAATGTAGATATAAAAACAGAATATGCAGGTCCAAGTTTGGAAAGAATATGATAAATGCATTGTTTGTCTTCCCTCTCAATCTTACATTCTCCACATAAGAGTTTAAGAGTTTTGTACTTAGATAAATAATCTTGAATGCATGAAAAGTCACTTGGATTTAAAGAAATCAACTCATTTTCGAGTTGGTGACCTCGAATTTCATTGTGTTTACCAAACACAGATTCCAACTTGTCCCAAGCAGCATTAGGTCCATCAATTCCAGATATGTGGAATCGCAAATCAGTAGAGATTGACATCCCAATAAATCCATGAGCTTCATCACATCTATTTGCCCATTTTATTTTCTTATCATCATCAGTGGGTTCTTTTTCTTTCCATGAGGTAATTTTGAAAAGTCCCCTACTTCGTAGAACATCCTCCATACGAGATTTCCATGATAAATAGTTGGAACTGTTAAGTAGAATATCACAAGGGGCAGCCATATTTGTAAATTAATGGCTATAAAAGCAGAAACCAATAGTCTAGATGTGAAGAGCTCGAAAAAATAGGCGGTTTAAAAAAAAACGACACTGAAAACAAACTCTGTATGATGAAGTTATGCTTGAACAAAGAAACTGTTAAAGATGTCCCCAATAGTGACGTGGCAGCTAGAGAATGTCCAGCAAAAAAAAAGAACCCCCCTCTTCCCAAGATGAACCTTTTGATAATCACTTTACAAGAAAGTTGCTTTAAGTGAACCACTTTTGTAAAATAAGTGATTTCACTTTTACAATGATATTACTTTTAAATAGTGCAACAATTAAAAAAACTTAAGTGACTCACTTGTATTTTTATTTTTTATTATTGAAGTGAGATGCACTTTTACAATAAAATAACTTGAAAATAGAAATTGCATGCACTTTTTATTTTAAAAGTAACTTCCTAAGACTTGAACTCAAGACCTATTAAGGAATAAAGCAACTTTGAACCAAGTGAGCTAGATTAAAAGGTATGTAAACTATGGGAATGAGGAAGAGGGCTTTTTTTTTCTTTTTACTCTTCTTGCTCGGTTTGCATGCTTGCCCTTTTTCCTCCAAAACAAACCACAAATCGAAACAAAAAAAAATTTCCACACTTGTGGAGTTAGATCTTGTTAGCTTTCCCAGAAAGTCTACGTTTTCTCTCTGTTTCTGATTTGCCGAGATCGCACAAGGTGCATGGCAAAGAGCATACGCAGCCGAGAAAAACCCTTTCCCTTTCTGTTTCTGATTTGTCGAGATCGCTCAAGGTGCACGGAAAAGAGCATACGCAGACGGGAAAGCAACAATCCGAACCCAAAAAAATCTAATAGTAAAAAAAAATGAAATATGAGATTTTTCTTCTTAAAAAACGAAATAAAAAAAAATGCGTCACTGTAACATTATACCTTCAGATCTGATGAAATACGCGTTTCTGGAGCAACCGGGAACCATTTTCGATCAAGTGAAAACTATTTCCCAATGGAAATGACGCTTCAGACGCAATGGAACACCTCCCACAGCCCAGAAATGCACAGAAATACCAGAACTAGAAACCCCTTCGAGTTTCGGCAACAGCAGTTCAAGATCTAGATCATAACCGGAAGCGGCACTTCATAAAAGCTCTGATACCATGTTCGGGTACACAGGGTACTAACAAAGGACCAAACACCAAGAGAAACCACTTCACACAAACAGATCACAGATCAACACACCGATGTTTTGACGTGGTTTAAACCCTCTTGAGGGAAACACTCCACGGCCCTGGCCAAATAGCTTCTACGGGACAATTTATTATGCAAAGAAGAAAGTTACAAATGAGCTTCTCATAATCGATCAACTAAACAATGACCCTCCATGCTCTTTAAATAGAGATCATGGACCAATCGGGTGTTAAGCCACAGATCAAGGTTAGGTTTGATCTAAGAGAAGTTGAGTCGTCGGATCACTCTACGTCGGGAACATATCGTGACCGTCGGATTAAGTATTTACAAATGCATACGAATGTATACTAAAGAAACACACTATCCCTAACGGATATATTACACAAGTTGATCTTAACTAACTCCTAAGTGTCTAAATATCCTAACAGAAAACCTTACATTTTGAAACTCAGATATAGTTCTTCTTGGATCTTGTGGATCTCCAACAAGATCACCTTCATATTCAAGGGTCTTGGCATCCCATCTTGGAAGAGGAGGTGGATCTTCAGGTTCTATATCTTCAGGTTCTTGTGGATATGGATCTAGCATTCACTCATCTTCACTTTCATAGTCAAAATATGAACTTTCATGAGAGTATGCTTCACTATCTAGTTGAATAGGAGGTTGTGGAGTAGTTAGCAAGTTGTGTTCATTGACATGGTGGGAATAATGCAATCGCCATTCCTCAAACTGAACACTTCTCTCAAGAAATGTCTGCATGGTAGATAGATCTAGCAGTTTGTAGGCCTTTTCACGCAGTGCATAACCAACTGGTATGCACTATTTTCTTTGTGGCTCTAAGGCTCTCCTCTTCTCAAAAGGAATCCTTGCCCAAGATTTGGATCCAAAGACTCTTAGATGAGATACATATGACTTGTATCCCATCCATGCTTCGAAAGGATTTTTGCCTTGCATGCCTTTTTTAGGAACTCTATTCTAGAGATAATAAGCATAGTTGGAAGCTTCTAGCCAAATACTAGAAGACAATGCTTTAGACTCAAGCATGCAAGTTGCCATCTCTTTCAAAGTTATGCTCTTTCTCTTTACTACACCCTTTTTTTGTGGTGTGTAGGGAACAATGTGCTGCATATCAATACCTTCATTTGCACAAAACAAATATTGAAACTCATTGTTGTTCAGGATTTCTACCTTATAGTGAGGATATGGACACTACTAACTGGGCAGGGTTGATAGGTAAATACATTACAAGTCCAAGTCAAAGGAGGAGCAAGAAACCGTAAAAACAAGTCACAAAAACACCTGAAACAACAATCATTGTCAGCGAGCAATTACAATCTTGACATCATATAGATGTATAACATGATACAACATGATCTCCGATACATAACTAGGAGATGTATATATGGAGCATGGCCACTGAAATACAAGTGTGGATCCATGTCAAAAGAGAGATCATAGCCATAACAACAAGCTGGATCTATGTCTCATGAAAAGCCAAAATAAGTGAGGCCCAGTCTTGCGTAGCTTGGGCGATAACATAAATATGTTGATGCTATCAGAGTCCCAAGGTATTCATCCAAAACAACCCAAGGTACAAACCCTAACCATGCGAATAAATGAGCTGAAGTCGAACATGGAGGGTATTGTTTGATTACCGGTCATTGATGTATACCGTTAAAAAACGCGAGGACTTCCATCAATAACGATAATGGGGTCCAATGGACCTAGTACGATCCAAACAAGTGTGAATAAGAGGACTTGAAGTCGAACACTTGAGGAACCTGTCGAATAAGAGACATTGATGTATTCTCATTATTCAACAGCAAGGGAAACTGCCACTGATGACTGCAATCCCCAAGGTACTAACCGAAACTCTAAAGTTCGTTCCCAGAGCATAATGAGCTAAATTCGATGGGAAGAAGTTCGCTGGAAGGGAGGAATTAATGCATCCTCCATCATCCAACACGAGGAACACTCACAGGTATGAGTTGATGTGGAGTAGGATGAGTAACAAGATGTCCAACACATGAAGTCTAGGTAAACTACAGAATGGCCGACACAGGCTGTATCCTTGAATAGTGAGCACGACACAAAGTGACTTAGGCATTTTTTAACATGAAGGGAAAAATGATATAATTCTGTGATGTAGGAGACATAACAGACCCTCCATATGGCTGGAATAATAACCAACCGGGGGAGTAAAAACTCGGAGATCAAGTTCACCCTAAGGAAAAAACTAAAACCCAACTGACATGAAAGACTCAAGCAGGTACTGTGTTCAAGGACATGACTGACATAACTAACTTTGAAACTAAAAGAGATGCGATATACCCTTCTTATCCCTTATTCTTTTTGATAAATTAATGGCCTTCTTGTTGTTTTAATGAGTCCAAGAAAGATAGAAAACTCAATAAGTCCAACCATGTAATAGGTTTAACGATCCCATGGGAGGAAGACTCAGGACCTTCTTCATTTTTTACAAAGTTCGAAGAAGAGATAGACAAATACTCTATAATACTGATCTCTAGATTTTAATATTGAGCCGAGATCTGTTCTTGCTCGCCGGTGTTTTCAATGTTAAGGAGTCTGAAAAACTTAAACAATAACTCCATACACCTACTCGTGGATTTTAATATCGAGCCCGAGTAGGTGAATGCTCGCCAGTGTTTTCCTGTTTATAGAGTCTTAAAAACTTAAACAATCCTCTATATACCCTCTCATGGATTTCACATCGAGCTCGAGTAGGTGAATGCTCGCTTGGTGTTTTCATGTTTCGAGAGCCTGAAAACCCTAAAGAGAGGCTCCAAAAGTCCTTTTTTTGTATAGTTAGTCCTCTCCCCCGAAAAAGTATAAAAAAATGAGAGGAAAACTCTTCTAGCCAGGCATGACTAGAGTATTCCTTTTTCGTAAGCAATCCGCAAAAGTCAGGAAAAGGGTTAAACTTATACTTAAGCAGATGGACCTTCAATTCCTTTAACGAGCTTGAAGAGGCCAAGTTTGCTTGGCAATCTTGTTTAGTTTTTCAATAGTCAAAACAAGAGCTTAAAACAACATAAAAGACAACTACTAGGATCATATGTTCATGACCTACCAAAAATGTGACCTCAATAATCTAGTTAGTAAGTGACGACAAATTTTCTTCATGGCATAATAAATGATCAATACAACGTCTATACTGGTTCTTCAATAAAGAAACTAAGTCACACTGGTTCAAAGCTTTGAGAATCTAGTGAAAATTTGAAATATCTAGGGTAGAATTACTTCACCAAAACTTGTAGGTATTAGTGATTAAATAGGACCCTTTAAGAACAATATGAAACTATATACTTTTGCAAAAAGTGGGTAAAAATTAAAGTCACTTTTATATAACTAGTTTCAAATTAGAAAATCAAATATCACAATTGAAAATTCTAGCACAAGAATTGGAGCAAACCCTTGATCTTCAACCACTTGCTGCGATCAAACTGGAGTACCAATCGACCTTCTGCTTCCACCATGTAAGTTCATTCCTCCCAAACTTGCATTTTCATGTCTTTTTTATCAATTTTTATGGTCAAAAATCATTTTTAGGCAATGATCACATCATGCTCTGCGTGTACGCTACTGTTCATGAGGAAGAGCAGTGTTCTAAACGTGCTTGTGTAGTGTAAAGAGCAGCGTACACCCTTGAAAGTGGCCTAAAACTTGAAAAAAGATAAAAGAAAAATGATTGTTTCTTGGCAGGATGGTGTTGGTATGGCGAGAAAGAGAGCATGAGTACATGGATCGAGAAGCATTACAATATCTAATGACCCTTCATATGCTCAGAAGATGTGGATTACTGAAATTCTATAGAACGGTCAACATGCGGGCCCAAATCCGCTTGCTCGAAAGACTTGTCCAATACTGGGACGCAAATGCCATGGTATTTGATATTCGAGGTGAGATACTGGAGCTCACCATAGATGACATTTACTTTATCATGGGTCTCTCTCATAGAGGAGATTTGGTGAATTTAAAAGGGTCTTCTCGCAATGTGGGTGCTTTATCGATGCAAGAATATGTGAATGCTTACTGCCAACCAGGAAGTGAGAAATGTGGTAGTCAAGTTCTCATCTCGACTGTTACAAGCTTCCCTATCTGATTTATTCTGAGTGTTCTCAACCGAATGGGGGGAAGTGCTTCTCAACATCTTGCCTTGAGGCATTATATGCATATAGGTGTTGAATGCTTTCAAGGGCATGTTTATGACTGGTGTTCAAGTCTTTTGGCAAACATGAAGCTTCAACTCTCGGGGTGTAAGACTGGAAGAATGAATAATTTCGGGTATGGGAGCATACTTTACACCTTCTTCTTTGAGAGGGTGCTTGCTATTAGTTTGGGCATGGAAATTACCCCTATCAACCCTCATGAGCCAATGCTGGCCCATTGGGGTGAGATATTCCTCCGCCAGGCTGGTGGCGAGAGCAACCTTTGTTACCAAGAGGATGACTTCTGGGGTTGGTGGGAACGACCAGTACCAGCTCTTGAGCAGTTTCCGTATGCAGGCCTAGAATTTCACCATGATCCTGAGCTGATACTTCCTCTAGGAGAAGCCTAGGGAGATATCAGTATGTTTACGTTTTTGAAATTTTTTTTTTTCAATTCTATGCATATATGATTTTTATGATGAGTTTGAAATACTGAAACAAAGTGTCAAATGCAGATGTTGGACCAGTGCGCCCTGAGGGACACCCATATACTTTCGTGAGACCAGTAGAAGTGGGTGCAGTTGATGCCACACTGGGGACCATAGAGAGGAAGATGAGTCGGTTGACTCATGACATTCCTACGTATCGTATTGAGCGAATGCCAGTTGATATGCAGGAGGATGTAGCAAGTGTGCCCCCAGCCTGGATTAGGTTGCTGCGGAAAGTAGCTAGGCTGGTCATTTGCTACCGAGAGGTAGCAAAGGCAGATGAGGCCCCACTTTATCCATAGGAGAAGGATATTCTATGTATATTTTTGAGGCCATCGAGCCCAATTTTTGTATCTTATGACATGACTCTGTGACAGACTTGTGATCCAAACTCATATCTTTTTTGATATAGCATCGGATATATATACAGTATCGGTTATCTACATGTGTGTTATTGCGTTTTATGCATGAATTACTTATGTGTGTGAATGATGCAAATGCCAATCTAAAACGTAGTTTGCAAATGAATCAGCTAATGCATTCAAGTTCCTTGGAATATGTTGATATGTGATATAATCAAACGGTCTCTCAAGTAGCTTAATGCGTATAAATTGACGTAGAAAAGTAGGATCTCTAACCTGATAAACACCCAATAACTGAAAAAACAACTAACTGTGAGTCGAGTTGTACCTCCAAATGTGAAATGCCATGAAACAGAGCATCTCGGAGTAGCTCTATGACTACACTGTATTCAGCCACATTGTTCATTGTGGGACCTAGACAAGCCCCTCCCGAAGACACCAATTGACCAATAGGTGAGTAAATGACCCAAGCAGCTATCGCCAACTGACAGGTGTGGTGGCTAGGGCCATCAGCAAACCCTATAAAGTGTTCAGTTGACATCTGAAACACTAAAAGCAAAAAATGCATAAGATGTAACTACAACTATAAACAAATCTAACTCTACAAAATGTACAGCTAAAAAATACATGAAAAAGCATGAGTGCCTAAGCTTGGTACTTCTTTAGGTAGGATCAATGCTTGGGGCCTCTTCATGAGGCCGAACGAAGATGTCATGGAAATCATTAAAAAGATTGGTGTACGGAATGATCTCATCAGGATAACAGTCCACTCTAATAAAGATATTTTCTGTGACCCCAGGTTCAGTGGAAATGTTGATCGGGATGGTTCTCGCTGTACTCATCCTATTCTCTTCGGAAAAAACAACTTGTGATGTGGAAGGGACAGAGGACCAATAAACATTCTCACTGGGTCTCGAAGAGAACTCACCTCTCTCTATCAAGTTCAGAATGGGAAGTAAATAGGACCTAGGGTGCATGTTTTCTTGAGAACAGTCTAAGCCTATCATGGCTTCCAAGAAAGTTTCATCAGAAGTCAAAATCATGTCTAAACAATCAGGGGAGTGGGTGGATGCTAGTGACTGTGCAAGAGCGCAGTCCATATCTGACTTAACAGAGGCCAATGGAGTCATGATATATTTTGCTGCAGTTTGTTGTGAATCCAAGTGGGTTACCTCTGCAATAGATACAGGCACAACTAGTTCTGATTCAGTTGGGAGAATTCGTTGATCTGTCGTTAAATGGACCGTAGAAGTCTCAGGAGATGAACATTCTTCAGAAAAAATAAACAACGTGGGAGCAGGTCGGTCAAAAGTGACTATTAATGACCCATAGATACCTGCTCCCAAACTATCAGTGACTAGGCAGGACTGATCAATCAACGGGATATATTAATCCAATGAAGTCTAGTTATTCCTTTGGGTAAAGGAAATTTGATCAACTGTGACGATATTTCCTTCATGTGGGAACATTATTACCTGAAAGATAGCTGACGGCACTTCCTGCATGGCATATGTCCAACTCCTACCCAACAACAAGTTGTAATCGAGTGGGGCATCCGGAACTTCGACCTATACTGATACTAACTTTCCTGCAAGTTTGACATCGAAGGATGGTAAGACTCCATGTGGACTCAAGGATCTTCCATCGAAGGCAGTAAGTATCGTGTTCGAGGGAGATAACTCAGGCTCACCTAAAGCTTTCCAGCAAGAAATGGACATTACGCACGTGGACGCGCCCTCATCTACAACAGCTTGTCGAATGGTCATGGAACCATGAACGACCTCTATCTGGAGAGCGACGTGGTACGAAAACTAGAACTTGATATATTTCATATCGAAGCATGCAAGCATGTTGGACGAATCAACACTCCCGATCGCTTCCAGTAGAGCACTGCATTGCAATGGGAAACTTTGTAGTACCTCCAGGGTGGACATGGAACAAGGGGTTTGGGCTAAATCCTCCACTACATTGTAGTTGGAAGCATCCCTCACATTAGGGTTGTGCACAGCCCGTTTGAAGACAACTTTCGGGATCTTCGGAAGTGGATCCACCAACCTCTTGATGTGGAGAGGGGTAGATGACTCAGGGACATCCTTCTGCTGCAGGTCTGAGGTATAATTTCTTTCTCTAGTTTGCAATAGAGCATCTGATTTAACCATGTTAACGAATGATTGATCAGCTGAGGTGGCACGAATAGTCCCCCAGCACTAGAGCTGCCAGAAGCTGAACTCTGTCCATGAGGAAAAGGATCTTTCAAGATAGTTGGTTTCTTCGCACGAATCAACTTCTAGGCTTCTTCGATTAGAGGGCATTGGTGAGTAAGGTGGTTCTCTTGACACAATTTGCAAGGGAACTTACCCTTCCTTTTCTCTTTTTTTCCCTCCTCGGCATTTTGTCTATCTTTGGGTTTTTGCTGGTTTTCCTCCCCTTTCTTGCCCCCTTTTGGGATGCCGAGAGCCCTTTTGGTTTGTCTGCACCTGCTGTGCAGATTTCATAGTAGAAGGGAAGGATGCAATAGAAGTTTCTTCTGCAGTAGATTCTTTGACTGACAAGGCGTGAACCTGCTTTGTTAAGGCATCAAATGTTGCAGAATTGACTGAACCCACGATGCCATCGGCATGTGGTCCAGGTTTAGGCTTACCTAGGTCTATATTATACCTCGGCGCATCAGGAATAATCTTGTACAATAGTCCGTACTGAGCATAGACTAAGTCGAGCTGCTGAGTTCTCAAAATGGCCTCCTCCTCGGAAGACACCCCTGAAGTGGCAACTTCCTTAGAAACATAAGGAAGAAGAGACATAAGGTACCATTCTAATAAGAATTTTGGGGGCATTCCGGCCTTGATGAACCTCTTTCGCCTTCGCCACTCCTGAATATGATTAGACAGATGAGTGGCCTTGTTTTCCCAAAATGTCAACAAAAGGCCTGTACCGGCATCGTACCGGACATGAAGTTGAAAGTGGTTCAAGAAAACAATGGCAAGATCCCGAAAGGTGCTATAGGCAGCCGCAAGTAGTTCAATGTACCACTTGGCTGCAACACTTGTCAAGGTTCTTTGGAAGAGCCTCAACCTTATGGAATCATCATTCAGCGAATTGGAGGAACACTAGAGATGAAAAGTTGTGACATGGTCACCAAGGTCCTCACTAGTCTTACCTTCAAACTTTGGTATGTCTGAGGGCAATTTGGTGGGAACGGGTGGCCATGCAGCATCATGCCGCATGGGGTTGTTCGTAAGCTTTGAAATATCTAGCAAGTTTAAAGTTTCCAGAAACGGTAAACGTGGTTGAGCCGATGGAATTTGGAAAACAGGAACCTAGTATTGGGGACCACCCATGGCCTGGTTCGTGTACTGTTGCTTAAGGTTGCCCCCAGCCATCAGTTGTGAAACGAAAGGATTGAAATTGTTCCATCTGAAAGTAAGCAGATTATATCCTTGGGCAGCAGTCCATTGTGACTGGGGGTTAACCCCACCAAACTGCGGGTTAATGATATTACCCCCTCCTCCCGCAACAAAGAGAAGGGGATACTCCCTACAAGTATATTCAACGGATTAACGTTATAACTTGCATGGGGGTTGAAACCCAGCGTGGTAGTAGTGGATGGTGCCATCATCATACCCATGGCAGGAATAGATGTAGAAGGGATGGATCCAACCATAGATGAAGAAGCAATATTCTGAGTTACACCTTGTAACGATTGTGTGGCAAAAGACTAAGTGAAACTCACTATGGGTACCCCTGATAGAGGGACATTGTTGGGTCCAAAAGTGGGTGTGGAGGCTGAGGTAGATGTCGAGGATAATGAGCTCGGCATGCCTAAAGTGCCAACATTGAAACTAAAGGACGGGGTTGAGGCCGAAGCATTTTGTGACGAACTCGATTGAGCAGTGTTTGAGAAAGAAGGATTAAGAATCCTTGCATCCATAGAAGTTGTTGGATTTTGTGGAACTCCCTTCTTGTCTCCTGGGTTAACCATGGTATAACTCGATGTAAAAAGGTAAGCACTAAACTCAGGCTGTTGGAAGCCAACAGGCACCAGAAGTGGATCATTGGGTCCTGTAAGAGGAGGGTTAAAAGGAGTACTAAACTCTGTAGCAGTTAAATCCTCAACCTCGACAGTATCCAAGACTTGTCGTTCCGGTGTTCTAGGCTGTGGTTCTCCAAGAACCTTTGTTTCACCCATAAGTTCAAAAGAACCATGGGAATTAAGTTCTCCTATGTCGCTGTGGTGGTGGAGCCTCCACTATAAGTGGGGGAAGGTTTTGCAACCTCCGAGACCGACGAAGATCTTGGTCCTCCACAACTATATAAAAATAAAACTAAGTAAAAACCTAGTGGCCACTACAACTAAGGAGCAAACAGCATACCACTAAAAAAATTCCTAAATAATCAAACCAATCAAACAGATGGAAAATACTCTCGGAAGCAAGTCTGGGATGATCAGGGCCCAGAACAGACTAACAGAGTATCAACGGTCAGTTACGTGGTGTCCTCTGGAGTGTTGATGTATATGTAACTTCGGAATGTATTTCACCCATGTATATTGTACTCCTATAGAGATGTTATTATTCCTCTATACAGAAATGTCATCATTTGTATTGAAAAGTGTCGCAAGTGTCGTAACTTGCTGTGATGGGTTATTAGACCACCAAGTGTGGGGTCAACCCAGATTAATGTAACCATGGGTTATTAAACTCTTCTAGAGAAGTCGGCCCTGCTAGTGTATTAGGCAAGTCGGAACAAGTATAAATAGAGAGCGGGAGATCCTATTTTTTCATCTCATTATTCACTCCTACATCACTCGGAAAGTGGGGCACTAGTTGAGGAGGAGTAGCTGCTAGTAGAAGACTCTCTCTTGTACTTTGGTTGTATCATTTCTCTTTCTATCTCTGAGGAAGTTGTGGGGTTTTTCACCTTTATGGTTTTCCCCAGTAAAACTCTATGTGTCTATTGTCTCATGTGATTGCTTGGTGTGATTGATATGCATTGTTATACTTGATATGGTGTACATGTTATTCTCTCAGTAAAGATCCTAGAGTATGTTGAATTAATGCTCAAAAATTAACATGGTATTAGAGCTACCCTGAGAAGAAGACATTTGTGCAGTGGTGAAAACTAGGGTTTCTTGTTTATTGGGTTTCTCTCCACAGATTTTGGAAAAGAAGCAAGGTAGATTGACTCTACTCATCAAGGAAAATATTTCTGTCCAATCAAAATTCAATTCTGGGGACTTTCATTTTGGCCCTAAAAATTAGGGTTTCCACAAAAATAGGAATTTCTGAAATATGAGGACATAGCTGGGAGCTCCTTGGAAAATTCGAAGTTTAGAGCTTTGGATCGATATTTTTGGTTGGGTGAAGCTCCGGGAAACTCAAACCCTAATTCAGGGTCCTCCCCATTGAATCTGGGAAGACTAAAAGGCATTTCTGAAGGGTAAAACCTTGCATATTTCAAATTCTGAATACATCAGGCTAATCAAATCATCAAGGCGCATCTTTCTATCCTTTCAAAAAGTTGAAATTCACATTTCAAATTTTTAGGGTTTCTTTGACAAACCCTAATCCGGCACCAGATCCAAATTTCTGCAAATCAAGTGGTAAGACCTAAATATTTTCTGTTTCCATTTGAGTTTCTCATTAAGATGTCTCACCACACCAAGCTTGAGGATAAGCTTGAAGGGGCTGATAACTTCCAATCATGGAAGTATAGGATTGGGTTAATCGTGGAAGAAAATGAATTGGACACTTACATAAGTTCTGAGGTCCCTGTCCCAGAGGAAGAAGAGGCTAAGGCCTTGCATAAGAAGAACTTGTTCAAGGCAATGAGGATCATTGTTGATTCTATCAAATACCATCTCATACCACATGTGTCATCTCTAAAGACACCCAAAGAGATGTTTGATTCCCTGACCAAGCTATTTGAAGGGAAGAACATAAATCGGAAGATGACTCTGCAAAATCAATTGAAAGGGGTAAAGCTTCAGAATGGAGAGACCATTCAATCTTATTTCTCTAAGGTCTCTCAGATCAAGGAACAACTTGAAGATTTGGATGAAGTAGTGAACAATGGTGAAGTTTTCATGACCACATTGAATGGCCTACCTAGGTCATGGGACTCTTTCATCCAAGGAATCTGTGCAAGAAGGAAGTCGATCTCATTCAGTAGACTATGGAAGGAATGCTCACAAGAAGAAGCAAGGCTTGTGGCTTGAGAAAAAAATATGGGGAATGAAGATCAAGCTCTCACATCACACACCAAGGGAAGCAAGTTTAAGAGGGAGATATCTCATAACAAGAATCATTCTCACTCTCATCACAAGAAGACAGATCTAACTCCTGTTCGATGTTTTGATTGCAATGAAGTAGGACACTTTTCTTCAAATTGTCCCAAGAAGAAGAAAGATAACAACAACAAATTCAACAAGAAGAATATCAAGACATTCAGATCCGACAATGGCGGAGAATTCACTTCAGGTGATTTCAAGAAGCTATGCAGTGATTCAGGGATTAAGAGGGAGTTGACTGCTCCCTTCAATCCATAACAGAATGGAGTTGCAGAAAGGAAAAACAGAACAATTATGGAAGCAACACGGGCAATGTTGCATGACCAGGATCTGCCTATGCATCTTTGCGCAGAAGCAGCTAGGATAGCTATATATGTGTAGAACAGAACACCTCACAAGATATTGAACAACAAGACACCAGAAGAGGTCTTCTCTGGTAAGAAACCTGAAGTCAGCCATCTCTGAATATTTAGTTGTCCAGTATATACACATGTTCCAAAGGAAAAGAGGACAAAGCTAGATCCTTCAGGAAAGAAGAGTATATTTGTGGGGTAAAGTGAAAGCTCAAAATCTTACAGAATATACTTTTCAGGGTTCAAGAAGATTGATGTCAGCAGGGATGTAACATTTGATGAGGACTCAGCTTACATCAAATCAAAGAAGGCACCTGTTGAAGATCATAAAGAACCAAAGGAAACCATATTTCAAGACACCGCCATGAATGAAGAAATTCCAGAAGCAGATCGTGAAGTTGAAGATCTGCAAATACCTATAGATCCACCCCGTGAGAAGAACTCTCACAAAAGGAAGCCTACATGGGCTAGAGAGCTCATTCAAGATGCAGAAAGATATGGCATTCCAGAAGAAGAACACAGAGAAAGGAAGAGGACTAGATCACATACCAGTTATGTTGCCTTACTCTATGACATTATGAACAAAGAACCTTTGAGTTATGAAGAAGCAGCGAAAAAGAAAGAATGGAAGGATGCCATGGTCGAGGAATACCAGTCGATCATGAAGAATGATGTTTGGGATGTATTCCCAAGACCTGAAGGGAAGTCGGTTGTGACTTCCAAATGGATCTACAAGATCAAGCATGCTGCAGATGGTAGCATAGAGAAATACAAAGCGAGATTTGTAGCTCGTGGCTACTCCTAGAAAGAGGGGATAGACTATGAAGAGACTTTTGATCCTGTAGCTAGGTACACTTCCATCAGATTAGTACTTTCCTTGGCTACAGTGATGAAATGGAAGATACACCAGATGGATGTCAAGACAACTTTCTTGAATGGTGTAGTCGAGGAGGAAGTGTATGTGGAGCAACCACTTGGTTTTGAGACACATGACAAGGAGTCATATGTGTGCAGGTTGAAGAAATCCTTGTATGGCTTGAAGAAAGCTCCTAGGACTTGGTATGGTAGGATAGACATCTTTATATCTAGTTTGGGATTTACTAAGAGTAAAGCAGATTCCAACCTTTACTACAAGGTTGAGGAAGGAAATCTTGTGATACTACTTTTGTATGTGGATGACCTGTTTGTAACAGGTGACGATGGATTGATTACTGATACCAAGAGGAAGCTTGCTACCAAGTTCAAGATGAAGGACTTGGGGATGATGCACTATTTTATAGGCATGGAGGTGTGGCAGAGTGCAGATGGAATCTTCCCTGGGCAAGGGAAGTATGCAGTAGAGATCATGAAGAGGTTCGGGATGATGGACTAGAAGGCCATGGCCGCACCTATAGCATCGAACCTGAAGCTTCTGTGTGATGCTTCATCTGATCCGGTTGATGTCACTGTGTATCGTCAGATGATTGGGTCCTTGATGTACCTAACGAACACTAGACCAGATATTTGCTTTGCGGTGAACACATTGAGCCAGTTCCTGACGGATCCCAACGGTGTTCACCTAGTTGTTGTAAAGCATATTCTGAGGTACCTGAAGGGTACAATTGACTATGGGATCAAGTATGATGTGAATCAAAAGTTTAACATGCAGGGTTATGTTGATTCAAACTGGGCAGGTAGTGCTGTAGATAAGAAGAGCACATCTGGGTGTTTCTTCAGTATGGGATCAGGTGTGATCTCTTGGTTTAGCAGGAATCAATCCTGCGTAGCACTGAGTACAGCCGAAGCAGAGTATGTTGCAGCATGTTCGGCTAGTTGTGAGGCAGTATGGCTCTGAAAGATACTGTCTGATTTATTTGATCTCCCACTGGAGGCTACTAGTATCTTTTGTGACAACGAGAGTTGTGTGAAGCTGTCTGAGAACCCGGTGTTCCACGACAGGTTGAAGCACATTGATATCAAATATCACTATATCAGGGATATGGTGTAGAGAGCAGTAGTGAAGCTCCTATATGTTGCGACGGATGAGTAGGTTGCAAATGTGTTGATGAAACCACTAGCCGGATTGAAGTTTGAGTACTTCAGAGAGAGGCTTGGTGTTCTTCAAATTGATGACACTTCGAGGAAGAAGTGATGGAAACATTTGCAGGATCCATTCGAAGCATGGTGAGAGGAGGATCCCTCCCATGGCTGTGGATGTAAGCGTTGGATGATGAGCATCTGGACGATGCTCCAGTTATTGCTCCGTATATGCATCAGTTGGATGCTTTGATCAGTTTGATCATGTATTTGTATATGCATCATGTTGGATGCTTGATATATTTGTATATGCATCATGTTGGATGCTTGATATGATTAGGTGGATCATGTATTTATGTACCAGGTGGATCATGTATTTTTTTGTATATGTATCATGTGGATGCATTGTATGATCAGGTAGATCATGTACTTATGTATGTATCAGGTGGATGCATTATATGATCAGGTACATTATGTACTTGTGTATGTATCAGGTGGATGCATTGTATGATCAGGTAGATCATGTACTTATGTATGTATCAAGTGGATGCATTATGTATATCAGGTGGATGCATTATGCATATCAGGTGGATGCATTGGATGATCAGGTAGATCATGTGTGATGATATGTATCAGGTAGATACTTTGTATGCATCAGATGGATATATTGTATGATCAGGATAATCACAGATGACGAGCTTCAAGATGTTACTCCAGATGATATGCATCAGATTGATGCTATGATGATGATCAGGATGATCACAGATGGTGAGCTTCAGGATGTTGCTCCAGATGATATGCATCAAGATGATGCTATGATGATGATCACGATGATCGATCACAAATGACAAGCTTCAGGATGTTGCTCCAAATGATATGCATTAGGTTGATGCTATGATGATGATCATGTAATGATGTACATCAGGATGATGTATGGTGAGTATCGGATTGATACTCTGTGGCCATGGACAGGTTGTGCAAGTAGCATAGAAAAGGTCCTTTAAAATCCGGATAGGTAGAGCGGTGTGCTCGTAACATCCTGGGATGCTCTATCGAGATCCAGACAGGTAGAGCGGTGTGCTCGTAACATCCTGGGATGCTCTGAGTAGGTTTTTATACAGGTAGCATAGAAAAGACCCTAAAAAACCCGGACAGGTAGAGCGGTGTGCACGTAACATCTTGGGATGCTCTATCAAGATACAGACAGGTAGAGCGGTGTGTTTGTAACATCTTGGGATGCTCTGAGTAGGTTTTGCTACGGTTTCGCATAGAAAAGATCCTTTAAAATCTGGATAGGTAGAGCGGTGTGCTCGTAACATCCTGGGATGCTCTATCGAGATCCAGATAGGTAGAGCAGTGTGCTCATAACATCCTGGGATGCTCTGAGTAGGTTTTGTGGAAGTTCACATAGAAAAGATCCTTTAAAATATGGACAGGTAGAGCGATGTGCTCGTAACAGCCTGGGATTTTCTATCGAGATCTAGATAGGTAGAGCGGTGTACTCGTAACATCCTGGTATGCTCTGAGTAGGTTTTTTGAATGTCAACATGTAAAAGATCCTGGGAGATCCGATAGATTGAGCAGTAAGCTCGTAATCAGTTCTGGGATGATCTTTCAAGGTTTTGTTTATGCACGTAATCAGTCCTGAGGATTCCACAGTATGGCTAGTGATGATGAAGACCTACAGGTGGTGGGCCTACATCCAGTATGAAAAAGGACTGGCTCTGTAGAAATTCCTATGACGAGAAGATTGGAGATTGATTGAGATAGCAGCAGCAGTGACGATGACGATGATTCGCTGATGATGATCCAGAGAAGAAGACTTGTGCTAGCAGATCTGTGTCGAGAAATACCTTCCTAGTTAAGAGGGAGTGTTGATGTATATGTAACTTCAGAATGTATTTCACCCATGTATATTGTACTCCTATAGAGATGTTATTATTCCTCTATACGAAAGTGTCGTCATTTGTATTGACAAGTGTTGCAAGTGTCGTAACTTGTTGTGATGGGTTATTAGACCACCAAGTGTGGGGTCGGCCCGGATTAATGTAACCATGGGTTAATAGACTCTTCTAGATAAGTCGGCCCTGCTAGTGTATTAGGCAAGTCAGAACAAATATAAATAAAGAGCAGTAGATCTCTATTTGTTCATCTCATTATTCACTCCTACATCACTCGGAAAGTGGCGCACTAGTTGAGGAGGAGGAGTAGCTACTAGTAGAAGACTATCTCTTGTACTTTGGTTGTATCATTGCTCTTTCTATCTCTAAGGAAGTTGTGGGGTTTTTCACCTTTATGGTTTTCCCCAGTGAAACTTTGTGTGTCTATTGTCTCATGTGATTGCTTGGTGTGATTGATATGTATTGTTATACTTGATATGCTGTACATGTTATTCTCTCAGTAAAGATCCTAGAGTATGTTGAATTAATGCTCAAAAATTAACACGGAGGTCCACTGGGTGCAAGTGCTTGAATCACCAAACCGCTTAATTACAATTATCTGACAGGTAAATACATTATTTGCATTACAATTAGTTCTTACAAATGACAGAGATCGGGATATCGAAAGACATACCTTTAACCGACAGTTGGTCCTAGCTTTCACTTGATCTCCTGCTTGATGAACCTGCAATACAAAGGATACCTTCCTCAGCGTATCTTGACCATAGAACATATCATGAAATTATAAAACAATTTAACATCAAATATAATCAAGTATTAAGCCAAATAGACATACAATCTAATAGATATTTGATTTGGGACCGAAAGGGTATTTCTACGTTTTTATTGTCAAAGAAACATGAATCAGTACAATATACCTGACGTGTCGAGATGCTTCTGCAACCAGATCCTGGGCTCCTACTCTTCACTCTGACTTGGGACTTTCCTCCAACGTAAGAATGCTTTAAGCCTTTCTTCTAGGTCTTTCTATCCAACCCCTCTCATGAATCCTCGTATTTATGGGACAAGGTAGGCAGCTGGATTCGAGAGGTGGTTGAATTGGGAGGTTGGGGAAGTTGCAGAACCAACTTCAACTAATCCCAATTCGTCAAATTAATATATTTTTTATTTCATCTTAAGATGTACACGGGTTCCATACAACAAGAGTAGCATACAGAGAGCAACTTCTGTGCTTTACAACATTTTGGGAGATGTACGCTGGTTCTCCTTGAGCAAAGTAGGGTATTTTCTCAAGGTGTACGCTGGTTGTCTATACACAGAGGGGCGTACATGAGGTAAAATTAGGATAAACTGTAATATTTTCAGCCGAAGAGTGTACTTCTAGCAACAAGTCATCCAGGTCAATCAAACTCTTCAATACTTTATCTCCTTTTGTGTGATCAACAAGGCAAGGTGATCACGGACGGAGAAGTGTAGATTTGACCTATAACACTCATTCTTCACATACTCTCCTCCATTATCAATATGAAGGACCTTGATCTTCTTATCAATGAGCTTTTCTACAGAAGCTTTAAAAAATTTGAAGTAACCAAAGACTTCTGACTTCAACTTAAGAAAATATACCCAAATGAATCTTTTATAATCATCTATGCATGTTAATATGTATCATGCATTATTCAAACATAGGTGAGGAAAAGGTCCTGATATATCACTGTGAATCAACTCAAGAGGTGATGAGGCTCTCTTTTCCTTTCCTTTCTCAAACTTGTGCTCCAGATGCTTACCAATCAAGCAACCTTTATAGTTGCCTTTAGAAAATCCTTTGTTCGGAAGCACTTCAACCATTTTCTGATTGTGCAGTTCTTGCAAATATTTGTAGTTGAGGTTCCCAAACCTCTCATGCCAAAGTATGCTCACTTCATTTGCATGAGTAAGAAGTGCACTTTGTTTTGAGTAAGGCAAGAAGTGAGAAAAATCATAGAGTTTAGAATGGTGGTCTATAGTGACTTATGCAATGATCTTTCCAAATGAGATCTCTTGGATTTCAACCGCATTAGGAGTAAAAATAAATTTCTTTGGAACTCCTGCATGGGTCATTTGATAAACAGAAAGGAAGTTAGTTTCCAAAGCAGGCACACAGAGAAAATCATTGAAGTATCCATGTTCTAGATTGATCCTGTCAATCCCTTTTGAGGAAATTTCAAAATCATCTCCCATCAGGATACAGGTCCCAACAGTGGGTTCGAATTCAGAGAATAGGTCCTTGGAAGTAGACATGTGTCTAGATGATCCAGAATCTATGATGAAGGAGGATTCATTCGAAGTGTCATCCATGAGTGCATGAAACCTCTCTTTTTCCTCTAATTTAGAATCCACTTCTTTTCTTCTATCATTTGCAGGTACTGGAAGATTTTTTTTCTCTAGAAGTTGGGCCATGAGATCAATGGTATTCTTCATGCAAGCACATTTTGGATGAAAACCTCTGTTTCACTATGGAAATTTGGTCTTCTCTTTCTGGTTTTTCTTTTCTCTCTTTGGATTCGAGATCCCTTCTGATTGTTTGGGCATCTCCCTTGACTTCTGCTCATAATGTTTCTTTTCCTTACCCTTCTTCTTTCCTTTTCCATTTGCATTATTTCCTTCTCCTGTAGTAAGAGCCTGATCCCTCTTTGGTTTTATTACTCCATGTTGAATCCTTGGATGTGTAGGTTGCTGGAATGGGTTATAAGGATAACAACAGAGGCTGAAAAACCAGACTAAAAGGCTTCAAAAGGCTCTGCGCAAAAGCAGTTCTATCCCCAACCTGTTTGGTGTAGTTAACTCCCACGGATACAAAGGCCTCCGCTGGCACTTATGGGGTTTGATCCTAAAAGGATCAGTCTTCCTGTGAGGGAAGATTAAAGTGTTCTAATTATAAATGGATCTAAACCTAGAGAAAATCTACCTTGAAAGAAATCTAAACTAAGTCAGATCTAATCTAAAGGAGGTGTATTGTTTGTGTGCATGATAACTTGGTTCGAGTTTTAATAAGTCATTTTACCAACTTAATAGAAATGCAAAATTGGATCATTATGTATTACTTTAAAATATAATCAGACAATGAAAATTACTGATAATAGTTCAAAGGTTAAGCATACACAAGGTTACCGTGTTGCTCTTATGCTAATTGAAAAATTAGCATGAACTTAATAATTTCTGTGAATCATTTGCAGAAATAGATAAAGATTTTAATTAAATAAATTGAATTAAAAAATAAATACACAATGACCATGAATTAAGACAAATCCAAATCATAGATCAATGCATTAATGTTTGGCTACAAAATCAATAGTATTCATTAATAATTAAGGTGAAGAAATCAGATATCATCAAAGAAATTTGATAACATAAACAAAGAAGATGCCAAAAGAAACTAACTTTGATTCATTGGTCTGCAAAAAATTACAAGATCACAAGTGAAACAGTGTTTCTCCAGTTCTTCTCTGGCGATTACTCCCCCTAGGTATAATTAAGGTATAAAATTTTGTTTTTCGGCCATATCTCCCTTGTTTCAACTCTGTTTTCCCTGAAACTTCACTGACACCCCTGCAATCCCATTCTGCATATTTCATTTCTGAAGACCCTATCCCAAATTCCACTTCCCAAGACCATAAATCCCACATTTGTCTATTTTTAGACATCGCCTGGAAAAAATCCTTAAGAAGAATTCACATGGTATCATCGCTCAACTCCATTCCCTTCAGATGCACCCATCAACAGTCTCCACTGCTTCCTTGGATAGATATGCAGGTGTCTTTGCTGAACCAATGAGCTTTCCACCTTCAAGAGACCTTTCCGGTAAGAATTTAGTCGCATCTACCTCTCAGCAGGAACTGATGGCTATTTGCATGCAGTACAGAAGTGGCAGCCGTACCTATTAGGGAATTATTTCTGCATCAAGACTGATCTCCAGAGTCTGGAAAATTTTATGGAACAATGGGTCTCCTCCCCAACACACCTGAAATGGGTTATCCAACTCATGGGTTATCCCTATGCGATCACTTACAAGAAGGGTAAGGACAATATGGTGGCAGATGCTCCTTCTCGCACAATTGATGACCCAGTTTCTCTTACAACTCTTTCTTTGCTTGTTCCAAATTGGTTGCAATATGTTCAACAGGGCTATCTCTTCTATGAACTCCATGCTTCTTCATCAGCAGGGCACTCTGGGTTCTTCAAAATGTATGACCAAGAACAATGTAACTTCTTTTGGTAGGGACTGAAAATGACAATTCAATAGATGGTGGTTGACTGTGATACTTTCCAGGTCAACAAGGGTGAAACGACACTCCTTTCGGGATTGCTCAAACCCTTGCCCATCCCTACACAGCTTTGGCCAACTATTTCTATGGATCTCCTAGCAGCGCTCTGGTGGTACAATACCACATCTCAAAGGACACCATATGAAGCAGTCTATGGACAGACACCACCAGTTCTTCTTCCATACACCCTTAGCAGCTCCCCAGTTCAGGAAATTGACTCGGTTCTTCAAAACTGCGATCAGATTCTTCTCACTTTGCAGGACAATCTTCACATGGCCAGAATTCGCCTGAAACAAGAAGCTGATCAACACCGTTCTGAGCGCATTTTCCGCGCAGCTGATGGGGTTCTTCTTCGTCTACAGCCTTCCAAGCAATCCTCCCTGACACTCCAAAGGCATCAGTGGCCCAAAATGCAACCCGAGGATGCTACCCGGGGAACCACTTCTTCAGATTCTGCAGCAATTTCTCCAACCAAAGCTTTGAGGACAAAGCTTTTTCTAAGGGAGAGGGGATGTTAGGAACCCGTGTCAACCCTTCTCTTTACTATGTTAGTATATTGTTGTTGGACGCATATGCTTTGTAAGTCGTTCCGTACTATTTGTTGATCCATAGTTTATATCAGCCCATAGTATTGACCCATAGTATTGGACGCATATGCTTTGTAAGTCGTCCCGTAGTATTATATGTCCCATGGTTTTGACTCATAGTATTGGGCATAGACTTAATATATAAGTGTGTGTTGAGGTCATTGAAGGCACCGTGAAGTTAATTGTATTGAGCTTGCTCAAAGGAGGTTGCCCCTCGAAGTGGCCCATGATCAATATAAAAGTGATTCTGAGTTCTATTATTTCTGATATCTCGTGTATTTGCATTAATTAATTATTGCAGGTTCTTCACACAGATTGTGGCGAGGTGAATTATGTTGTCCAGGGTTTGGGCGATCTAAATTTTGATTATCTGAGTTATTAGCTTTTGGATTGTTGTTCTGGTGATGAATTGCTGCTAGTCCCTGATTACACTCTTCAGCGATCCTTCGTTGTAACCTAGCAACACTATCAGAAGAACCATTGAGTATTTGTTCGAGTGTGAAGGGTCCCCTAGTGGGTGATACAAAAATAATGTCGCCCCTTCTAGTTTCTTGCTCTATCACAGGGTTAGTAGGAATGGCGTTTGGATCTTGCACCAGTTGTTCAATAGAGGTAGATGCCTGTGTGCGACTACGGGTAACATTCGGTATTCTTGCTGGAGGAGGTCTATTGGTATTCTATTTAGGAATATCTTGCTTATGGCCCTCCTTCTAGCACCATTTGTTGAAGCCTCGGATGTGTAGGTTGCTGGAATGAGATCTAAGGTTAACAACAGAGGGAAAAAACCCAGACTAAAAGGCTTCAAAAGGCTCTACGCAAGAGCAATTCTATCCCTAGCTTGTTTGGTGTAGTTAACTCCCATAGATACAAAGACCTCCGCTAGCACTTATGGGGTTTGATCCTGAAAAGATCAGTTTTCCTGTGAGGGAAGATTTAAGTGTTCTAACTCTAAATGGATCTAAACCTAGATCAAATCTACCTTGAAGGAAATCTAAACTAAGTCAGATCTAATCTAAAGGAAGTGTATTGTTTGTGTGCATGATAACTTAGTTCGAGTTTTAATAAGTCATTTCACCAGCTTAACATAAATGCAAAATTGGATCATTACTTATTACTTTAAAATATAATCAGACAATGAAAATTACTGATAATAGTTTAACGGTTAAGCATAGACAAGGTTACCCTGTTGCTCTTACGCTAATTGAAAAATTAACATGAACTTAATAATTTATGTGAATCATTTGCAGAAATAGATAAAGATTTTAATTAAATAAATTCAATTAAAACATAAATACACAATGACCATGAATTAAGACAAATCCAGATCATAGATCAATGCATTAATGATTGGCTGCAAAATCAACAGTATTCATTAATAATTAAGGAAGAAATCAGATATCATCAAAGAAAATTTGAGAACATAAACAAAGAAGATGGCAAAAGAAACTAACTTTGATTCATTGGTCTGCAAAAAATTACAAGGTCACAAGTGAAACAGTGTTTCTCCAGCCCTTCTCGAGTGATTAGCTCCCCCCCTCCCCATAAGACCTATACCCTTTAAATAATAATTACAAAGATAGTTAGAAAGGATGGACATCCCATGAAAATAGGGATTTACAAAATCAATTAAACTAAGAATGACTGAGGGAAGCTTGCCACTTGGTTCTAACTACTAACAATTCATCTACATATGTATAGGTAGCTGATTCGAGCCCCAACTGAGCATCACATGTGAAGATTTCTATCTCATTTCTGACCAACTTATGCCAAGTGCGTAGATATATGTGGATCTTGCCTTCTAGGTTGATCCGTTGCTTTATGAACTGATCCACATCAACAATCTGGATGTGCTCGAGCTATTGGATCTTTTCTTTGACCTCCTCACATATGCTTTCAACCTACTCGATCATAAAATTGGGTGGGAAGGCCTCTTCAATTAGATCTACAGTAGGAAATTTCAGACTGACCATGATATTATCAACAGCGTACCACCTTCTTCCACAAATAGCTTTTGCCTTAGTGATTGCCTCATCTACCATGTCAAGGACATTCTGCCAAGCATTCCTGACTCTTATGAACTGGAGGTGCAGATAAGGTCCAATTCCACCCCATGGAAGGGTATTGGAACTCTGAACAGAAGGCATCAATCACATAGGAACAGTAGAAGAAATGGGGCTTCTTTGGTGTTTTCTAATATCTTTCAATGGCAGTCTTTAATTCTGCTGATAAAATGAATGCCCAGGGAAATGACTCCCTAATTGTTAGGATATGATGAGCTACAGGTGCCCATTTTGCTTTGAACACTGAACAATTTGGAAGACCATAAAGCTTACACAACATGGCTTCCAGAAGGGAGTAGGGTTCCTTGAACCACAAAACCAGGTATGAATTATCAGCCCTAGGCATGAAACTGGCTGGTTTGTTCATCTAAGATTTCAACATTTCATTAAAATTGTACCTGGTCTTTGCATACTCCAGGAAAGCAGCATTAAGGGGTTGAACGGTCTTTTTAAGGGCATAAGCTCTAATGAAAACTTCGAGATGAAAAGTGGCCAATTGAGACCCTACGCTATCGTTGAAAGAGCGGTCCTTAGGGTTGGCATGGGTGATAATCCACTTGACACGTCTGTGTAAGGAAGAATAGCAGGTCTAGCAACTATGGCATGGAGCTGTGAATTCCTAATTTTTTCATAGGCATGGAGGTCATTCTGAATATCAAATAGGTCGTAATTATCAAATATGGAGTAAATTTTGGACCAATCGATCTGACAAGTTTCAGAAACCCTTTCACTAGTGTCGGTAAGGATGCCGAAGTTTGGGTCTTTGTTTAACAAGTCTTTTTTAACCGTTTTGGAGCGAGTGTCGTGAGACATGTTTGAAAAACTGGAGTTTTCTGATAAATAGATGAACATAAATAAAAAATAATTCAAAAATGACAAAACTGTAAACAATCAAATACGAAAATGAAGTGAAACCAACCTGTATTAACTGAGAAAAGGCAGAAAATGACCCCTGGTAATAATTCACGGTAAAATCCACGCAGTAGGTAATTTTTGAAATTGAAAAACGATTAAGTAAAATAGAAAAACCCACATATTTATTAATTCCATCGGGTAAAATCTGGGTCGTAGGATCAAGTCAGATCGACGACTAAGATCTAACTTTGTGGGGTGCGGGAGACGAGTTGCAGGAGTTTATTTTGAAAATATATACATCCTTCCCGCAATCCACAATCCGCAATTGCGGGTTGCAGGTTGCAGGATCACAACTCTAAACATTAAAAAACCAGAATTTTTCGCAATCCGCATTGCGGGTTGTGGGTTATGGAAACGCAAGACGCGTACTTATTATTTAAACACTTTTCGCAATTGCGGGTTGCGGGTTGCGGGTTACGGAAATGCAAAGTGCAAAACTAATAAAAAATCGTTCCTGCAACCATGATTATTAAAAAAAACAACTCCACATTGCGGTTTGCGAGTTGCGAAACAAACATGTTTCAAAATCGAAAAACCAAGCTTCTGCAATCCGCATTGCAGATTGCGGAAAAAGTTAATTTTTGGGAAAACCAAAGCCTTCCACAACTCACAAAAACACACAAAATCAAGGGAATTTTCAAAAGGGAAAATTGATAACTTAATCAGATCAAAGAAAAGTAATGAAAGTATGTTGAAAACCCCAAAATGATCATGGAATTTAATCATGAGCTTTGCATATAAAAATGTGGGGATCCCATGTTTTCTTGAAAACATGGGATCTGTTGTACCTACAACACTCCCATCTGCACTACTTTGTCTTGATCCTTTGTGAGAAAGAGGATGAGTGCATCTAGAGTGGGCATTTTCCAATTTGGGTTGGAAATATTTTATGTTTGGAAGGTGGAAACGAACACATAATAGTTTGGTCCCAATTTTGAAAGAATAACAAGGATAAGTTGCTTGTCTTCTTTCTCAATTCCACATAGTTTTAACTGCACAACCAAGTTCTTAAACCTTTTGAAGAAATCTGTAATGGATTCGAAACTGCTGGGGATCAGTGAGATCAACTCATTTTCCAATTGGTGTCCTCTCAAATCATCATGTTTCCCCAATAAGAATTCGAGCTTTGTCCAAAACTCCTTGCGAGTTTTCAGAACGGTGAGATAAAATAGTAGATCATTGGAAATGTTGAGGAATAACAATCCAACTACTTCATCAAGTTTGTTTAGATACTTGTCTTTTTCTGTAGCCCCATTTGGTTCGACCTCGGTGCCATGTAACACTTTGTAGAGACCTATGTTGAGCATGAAGATCTCTATTTCTCCCTTCCATTCAAAGAAGTTGAAGGAAGTGATTTTAGGAATCAAGGAGAGATCCATAGTAGCTATTGATTGCGCTTCTGATGATGGACTAACCTACAAAAGAAATGAAATTTAACTGGAGGATTGCTGTAGAATCTATTGAACACTACTTTAGGATAGTAGGCACTTTTATCTGTATCCTTCACACTTGGCTAGACCTCAAAGGATTTCTCCAATGAATTCAATGCAACTGCACCAAGATTTGTTGTGGAAATCTAAAGGCTTATGGTGCTCTACTGAAAAACAACTACTCAATAAACTATTGCAACTGTTGTTTTGTCCGCCGAGATGCACACTGGCAGCAGAAATCTTTCGAAAGATGTCTCCCTCACTGGAAGTGGGGAGAGCTGTGGCCTTGAAACTAGGAATGCGCCCACCATATCATAAATGCAATCTCAATCAACCATTAATTAATTGCCAAGTCACCAATTCGTGGATCTTCATCAAAACGTGAAGGAATGACGTGGGGCTTTGAGGAGTTAATGCTTGAGTTGATGTATACGTTAGCTTGAGTTCAAGAGGATCCAAGCTTGATGATGTGACCACCAATTTAGGAAGGCGCCTACCATTTATTAAATTCCATCCCAACAAAATATTCATTGCTTTCCAACTCACTAATTCGTGGTGTTTCATGTGAAGAGACCCATGCTCACCAAAAAATGCTCACGTCATCTCATTGAAATGAATTGTTTATCCAAACATTTAATTAGCACATGCTTTTATCACTTAAGTGGGTCGTACTCCTCATGAGATCCATGTTCAACCTTTTCCAAATCAATTTTTTATGATTTTTGACTTATTTGATTTTTTTGTACTGGGTGCAAATTGTCTTTTTTCTGGCAATTAAATTCAGAATGATGCATTTTTAGTGAAAACTGCTCCTGGGGTGACGTAATTGCCCGGAAACTGAAGAATGAGGGTGCCAAGATGAAGAGGATGCTCTGAGCGTAAAAACGAGCCTCCCCACGCCCAATTCTGCCTCCGGATGAGGTTTTTATCGTTTTTTGAAATTTTTTAATTAAACCATTAAAAATGGTCTAATTTATGAAAAAAATTATTCTTCTCGGAATTCAACAAAACTCCTAGGGGACCTAGTGCATAATCATATGACTCAATCGAGATGGCTAACACGTAAAAAATCTTAGACACAAGACTCTAATAACCACCTTAGGTTTTGACCACTATGGGAAATACTCTAGCTTTGGAGGGTTGAGTGAAAAACTCATGGATTATACGCCATTAATGAGTAGCACATAATTCCTAAGGAAAAAACACTCTAGAGTATCCCCCAAATGGCTAAACCTACGGATAGCCGAGTCTTTTATAAAAGGACCCCGTTTAGACCAGCTTTTTACATTTTCCTCATGGGGGTATGAGCATGCAGTTATTGCAAATGGGGAAAAATTGCCCTAAAAATGACTTCTGAACTTCTGAACACTGATGATGAACATGAATTATGTTCATGAAACTGGCGGCTCATGAGAGATTCAACTATTTGTACAAAATAGGTGATAGCATCTGGCTCCAACTGTAAGACGTGTGCTCGATCTGGAAATCATGCAAGGAGAGGATACGAGAACACCAGAATCTTTGGTTTCTATATATAACATGTAAAAACATCTGAACTTGACATAAAATATTTAGCAGCACATGTGTTATGGAAAAACCAAAATGAAATGTCAACTATATTTTATTTTCGTAAATAAATTCTAAGAAATCTAAATACAGAAAGTAAATGTTTTTTTTTTTCTTTTTGACAAAATTTAATCTTTTCCTATTCTAATATAATACAGAAAGGAAAACGTTAGGTATATTCAGAAATCCACTGTAACCATTTAAGCATGTAATCAATGTAAAAACAATTTTTTACCTTGTCTCTGGTTACCAGCCAGGACAAGGGCATGCTTATCAGAAAGTGCAAACCTGCTTGGATCTTCTGAATGGGAGGGCTGGATGGGGAATCATAAGTATGTAATAAATATTTGAAGTGCTTCCCAATATAGTAGGTCCTTCTGCAGGCACCCTCTATCCAAAACAAGATAGGGTGAAGAAACTCAAAATGACAAGGTAGTTCCGGTACCTCATCATACTGATCTGAAAGGCTCTTCCGAAAATAATTTTCTATGAAAGTGCAAGCCTCGAACTGCTCTAATATACAAGGCATTTCCGATGGCTAAGATATGTCTTCAACTGACTTTACCCAAAGCGTCCCTTCACTGTATTGCTTCTCTAAATCATCTTTGTTGATGCTTATGTGTGGCTCTAACTGCTCATATGAGAAAATCACATGCTCTTCCTCCATGTTCAAATGCTCAAAATTTACACTCATGTCGAAAGTGGGGGAGTCTTCATGCACTCTGTCATATTCCTGGTTATATGTGTCCTCAGGCTCATAAGTGGGATTATTAACAAAATTTCCAAAAGAATTTTGTTCATTATTAACTTCTTCATATATGGCATAGATAGGGCTCTCTAAAAATATCCATTCATCATTACCAATGTCTATGTCATCCATGATGGGCTCATCATCACTTATGTCAGCCTTTAAGCTATGCCTATCCTCCTCAACTTCATGAAAATCCTTTTCAAACAAATGGGTTTCAAATATATCACAAGGGATCCATCTTTCCGAATATACACTGCCATGTGGAGAACAAATGGGAGTGTCATCACACATATTACAAACTTCATGGATTTCTTTATGAGTGTCAATCTCTGTAATGGTTTCTTCTAAAGATGGGTCAGGAGTACATAAATGTTCATAATCACTGAAGTAGTCTTGAAAAATGTCCCACTCATAAATTTCTTTTGTTTCGGTGGCATGAGGACGGTCTTCAATAAAATTCGGTCTTTGATAAATTTCTTCAATAGGATCATCAGGGATCTGATGGGAAAATGTCATATTTTCTGAAATAGGTTGATCTGACTGATTCCAACTTTCTTCAGGAATATCATAAGTATCACCTACATAATTCATGCACTCAGGCTCGCTTGATGAAGACTGATTAACAAACCCTTCAGGAAAACCATACTTTTGAATATAACATGCAAGATGACAAGTGTCTTCTTTATAGAATTCTTGGCATGCCCTTCAGAATGGTGTGTAAGGTTCAACATTGGGAATGCCACGGATTTCCCCCACATTATTAATGAATTCAGGCTCGCTTGTTGATGCACTAGGACCACAACCTTCAGGAAAACCATGCTTTTGGATATAGCATGCATAATAGCAACTAGATTCCTCATGGAAGTCTTTGCATGTCCTACAAAATGGTCTATATGATTCAAGCATGTTAACAGACTCTAACTGATTAGGAGGCCTCTGTTCATGATTGGGCATTTTCTCCACCATGTTGGTTTTGCAGGAAATGTTCTAGGAGGTCGTTGGGGTTGAGTTCTTTCAACATTAATGACCCGATTCTGCATCTCTTTCATTTGGGAAAGGTGCTTTTGTTCCATCTTTTCCATTCTCTCAGCCATATCAACAAGTTTCTTTTCATAAGCAACTTTTTCATTTGAGGTTGTAGGCTCTTTGTCTTTGGATTCAGGAACTTTTGAAGGGATTGAAGATCTAGAATAACCTTGGATGTTTGATTCTCCTGAAGATTGCATGTTCTTCTCAATTTTTACAGCCATATTCTGAGCTTGAATCAATGTGGTGGGTTCCTTGTCTCTTATATGATACTATATTTTTCCACTCAATGCTTCAATGTAAAAATCCAATAAAGAAGTTGCAGGAGGTGCATAAGTAACAGGGATGGAATTTAACAATTCTGTGAACTTATCATTGAATTCATCCATGGTTTTAGTATCTAACTTCTTCATGCTGGTCAAAGATGCCACTAGATGTCTAGGTTCCTTTTTGCTGCCAAATTTGTCGAGGAAAGCAGTCTCGAAGGTTGCTACGGTGGCAAAAGAATTGTTGGGAAAATTGTCATACCAGTTTCCAGCTTTACAATCCAGAGATAGAGCAAAAAGGGTCATGTATACATATTCATGTTTGTCAGTGCCCCTAACATAGGAACCACAATGTCTGGAAAAGTTTCTGATGTGTTGCTCAGCAGAGGTAGAGGCATCAGTGCCATTGAAATTCATAAGTTTATCAATAGCCTTCTCAGGAACCTCATGAGGTTGACCTGCTATTTGAGTGAAGTTGAGTTGAGTAAAAAACTCACCCATTGTGGGAAGGAAACAATTATTATTTTCAAAATTTCCTAAGTTTTCTTGAAATAAAAGATGGATGTCTGAAATAGACTTAAATGCAAGTTATTCAAGGATCCGACGAGAAGCAAGTTTATTCAATCTCTTCCTGTAAACCCTTTCAGGTTCAGGGATGAAATCGAGTAAACCTTCAGAGTTTCTTCTAGTTGAGTACCTTGAGGTGTTAACTGACAGTGGAGTCGCCAGGTGGATTCAAGTCTAATTTCGGAGAGTGATTTGACTAAAAATCCACCAAAAGGAAAATAAAAAGCAGTGGAGTCGCCAGACAGATATCAAAATCTAAAAAAAGGTAAAACAAACTAGAAAAAACTAAGGTCGTCCAGGAACAAAAAGATTTGTCCCTGACAGCGGCGCCAAAGATGTTGTCCGCTGAGATGCACACCGGCAGCATAAATTTTTCGAAAGTTGACTCCCTCACTGGAAGTGGGGAGAGGTGTGGCCTTGAAACTAGGAATTCACCCACCATATCATAAATGCAATCTCAATCAACCATTAATTAATTGCCGATTCACCAATTCGTGGATCTTCATCAAAACGTGAAGGAATGACGCGAGGCTTTGAGGAGTTAATGCTTGAGTTGATGTATACGTTAGCTTGAGTTCAAGAGGAGCCAAGTTTGATGATGTGGCCACCAATTTAGGAAGGCACCTACCATTTATTAAATGCCATCCCAACAAAACACTCATTGCTTGCCAACTCACTAATTCGTGGTCTTTCATGTGAAGAGACCCACGCTCACCAAAACATGCTCACGTCATCTCATTGAAATGAATTGTTTATCCAAATATTTAATTAGCACATGCTTTTATCACTCAAGTGGGTCGTACTCCTCATGAGATCCATGTTCAAGCTTTTCCAAATCAATTTTTTTATGATTTTTTATTTATTTGAATTTTTTGTACTTGGTGCAAATTGTCTTTTTCTGGCAATTAAATGCCAGAATGATGCATTTTTAGTAAAAACTGCTCCTGGGGTGACGTAATTTCCCGTAAATTGAAGAATGAGTGTGCCAAGGTGAAGATGATGCTTTGAGCGTCAAAACGAGCCTCCCCACGCCCAATTCTGCCTCCGGATGAGGTTTTTATCATTTTTTGAAATTTTTTAATTAAACCATTAAAAAATGGTCTAATTTATGAAAAAAATTATTCTTCTCGGAATTCAATGAAACTCCTAGGGGACCTAGTGCATGTTCATACAACTCAATCGAGATGGCTAACACGTAAAAAATCCTAGACACAAGACTCTAATAACCACCTTAGGTTTTGACCACCATGGGAAATACTCTAGCTTTGGAGGGTTGAGTGAAAAACTCAGGGATTATACGCCACTAATGAGTAGGACGTAATTCCTAGGGAAAAAACACTCTAGAGTATCCCCCAAATGGCTAAACCTACGGATAGCCGAGTCTTTTATAAAAGGACCCCATTTAGACCAACTTTTAACATTTTCCCCATGGGGGTATGAACATGCAGTTATTACAAATGGAGCAAAATTGCCCTAAAAATGACTTATGAACTTCTGAACACTAATGATGAACATGAATCATGTTCATGAAACTGGCGGCTCATGAGAGGTTTAACTATTTGTACAAAATAAGTGATAACATGCTACAACTTCAAAAATATCTCACAAGCTATGATACCATGTGAAATTCCACAGGGGTTTATCACTAAGCTTGAACAAACCTCACAATTTCACAATGTTTATTGCAGAGAAGAATTAGCAAGAAATATGATCAAATTCACTCATGAAACTCAAAAGATATGAGAAACTGTTGTTGATACATTCATTAGCTGTAATTTGGAAAAAATATGATGATACAATAGAATGAATTCGATACTCCTAGGAGAATTCGAAGTCTTGTCAAGTCATGGCTTAGTTTGCATTGGAATCGTCTCCCAATAAGGTCTAGTGGCCACTGATGGTGAATGATCAGTCAACTGGAGTAGTACTGAGCATAATTGAACCATGTGGGAACCAAAATAGGGGAGGAGACTCCAAGTGGGTGCCTAACTAGCTGTCAATGGTCAAGGAGGGCACTCCTAAACTCAGTATCAGTCAACTAGGAGCTACAGTAAGTTAACTGAGCAATCAAGGGGACAATGTTCCCTAAATCATGGAACTAACTGATAGATCTCCTAAATCTGTGCATGAGAGCGCATTTGTAACTTCAATGATGGAAATAAGGCGCATGAGTGGCTAGGAGGGCTAATGATGGCCAAAAACAAGCTCTAGGGGGGGGGGGAATAGGGACTAGGTGCTAGGAGACTCAACTGCTGATGCATGGATGCATGGAGTGTTGCATGGAATGCATTCATGCATGAATAATGCATGCAAAACCAAGATATTATGGTGAGAATATTCCAACAATAAATAGGCTATAAACTAGGGATTCTTCAAAAAACTAGTTTTGAGGCCACCGATATCAAAATGAACAATCAACACCACCAACGTCAAGCTACATTTAGGGGTTGATGTGCTTGATTAAACGTCAATCTCATACCCTCATAAATGATAGAATCCAATGGAAACATTGCAATCTTGAAATCCTAAAAACTAAGCTTGTTGAATTTTGAATGGGATAAAAAATTATGCTTTTTGCATTTGAAGTCCATTGAGTTTGGAACCACTCTCAAACATCCTGAAACAATTAATGGTAATGTTGAAATTTAAGAAAAATGAAACGAAAGATAAGGAGAATACCACTTTTATTTTAAGAATTTAATGTTACCATTTAATTATGCCAATGATGACTAGGTATAGGGTTTATCTTTATTCTCTATCTTTATATAGCATTAGTAAGGGCCTATGGTTACCCCCCCCCCCACTTAACATTTTGTTTTATCTTAAGAAGAAAAATAAATTGTTCCTATACAACTTGTACGGAACTGGCCAGTTTAGTACGGATCCGGTCGATTTTGAGCAAGGAGGCTAGTTCCGCACAGAACCAACCATTTTTGTTTTGGTTCTTTGGTTCATACCGAGAAGCCTTGTAAACTGGTTGGACCAGGTGATTTTTCCAAGATCGGTTTGGTTCTGATAACATTGATCCAACATGCATCATGGACAAATATTCTCCTATTACCATTTATTATATAAAGAGGTGGAAAATCATTTATCCCACATGTAGTAAGGGATGTAAGTCTTCCATACCTCTTGGTATATAATAGATGTGAAGGAAATCCTTTGGGAATATCATTGTGCATTTCATTGTAATGTTATTGTAAAGTTGTGAAGCATATGTGGAGAGGAGCGCAAATGTAGGATTGGAGACATTTGGGATTTACCATGTATATTCAATGTATCATTTCTTTTCTCTTGTTTATTACATGATTATTTGTTGCTTTTATGGATCGAAGGCTAGACTAATAGATTCTTTATATTGATTTGCATGTTAGTAAACATATTGTTGTATGTTCATGCATATTCTCAATATCCCAGTGCACCCCTCCCCTCGCTTTAAAAATTGTGTGTCTTATGTCTGAATGTTGTATATGGATTGTTCATTGTTCATGGATGTTGCAAAACTCTCAGCTTAGTTATGTATGATGGTTTTTTTTAATTTTCTTGGTCTTCATGTCATTTATTTCCACATATGAAGATTCCTTGAATGTCAATATAATAGTAGTCTTTCAACCATGTCCATCCTCGAGTACTTTCCCATTCCACAATGGTATTGGATGCACTTCAAATACCACCTTCTTCCCTTCGAGAGGATTGAAAATGCTAGTGCATCTAGACTACAACAAGACTTTATTGACCCTTGCATGAGAACCCTGGTCACAACCTAGTGCCAACAATACACAATTTGACAAACCCATACTTATAAATTACACCAAATACCTCATTTGCAACATATAATTCATTTCCCTTTTAAATATTACAAGACATCCTATACACCATAGTTGTAGCCACAACTACAAGGATGTTGCAATGAAAATAATATGTATTTAGCCTTTGACTACCTTACCTTGAGGAGTTATGTTATCACCCAAGGGGGAAATATATGGAGCTAAATGTATATGATATGACCCAAAGGGGGGCATATATGTGGTTAAATGTATATGTAAGGGAATAAATATATATGTAATATTGGTCATGTTAATTAGGGGCCCACATGTGCAAGAAGTGAATATGTATATATAGAGGTCATGTAGTTGTTATTGAGGGGAACATGTGATTTGTATATATAATTGTATTAAGGTATTTGGAGGAGAATCTCTTAATTTTCAATGAATATTGTGTAACTAATCTATCTTATCTATTTTGAAGTTGTGGTCCACGCTCACATCTTTGTGTAATTCAATTTATTACTTTTTTTTAAAGATTGCTAATAACTAATTACAATATGAGTACTCTAAAACCACAATTTCAATGACTTGGAACTAGAATTTCAACATTTTTAGGGGTCTTCCAGCCTAAGTAACATACCTAATTATTTCAATAATTTATCATTTGATGGATTCCAGGGAGGTCACCTCAAATTAGACTATTTGTGTCCCCATTACTATAAGTGAAGAGATAGGATCTCATGAGTGGTGTTTCTAATTAAAAAAATAGTCTCCTCTTATATAAGTCGACTATATATCTCATGGGGTGAAGTAGATACTAAGTGAGGAAACAAACAATTTCCTGAATTATTAAAATATTGGTGATTACACACTGAGAGAAGTGAGATGCATTATATATTCCATTATTGAAGAGATTGTAATCATCATCCTATAATGTTTGTTGTGTAACATCATCTCATTTGTTCATCCATCCCTACCTATGTTGGCCAAAATAATATGTTATCTAAAACTAAAAATTTAATAATAACAAATTTAATGGGGATGAATAATAATCATTCACAAATCTATAAATATAAATAGAACACTAAAAATGAAACTATATAAATTACTAGAAGAAGAGGAATATCACATAATTCTATTTGCCATCCATTGCCATCACTCAAAGTTGTTTGTATATAATAATAATAATAATAATAATAATAATAATCATCATCATCAAAGGTCACAACCAATCCAAACACCAAATTGATGTATGAGACCCCATTGTTTATGGGGCCATCATAGATCCATCTTAAACCCGGATCTATCAAGCACCTAGAGGGATCCAATTTCTTGAGGTGTATTTATTTTTATAATTTGAACTCAAGAAATTTGATCTCTTGATTGATAGATCTTGGTTTAAGTTTTAAGTTTTAGGTTTTTATTTTATAGCCGAACATCGATTTTTAAATTACTTTTCATACTATTTTATTTTATGAGCCAACATGGATTTTTTTTAAATACTTTCCATAATTTTTTATTTTATGAGTCGACATGAATTTTTTTAATTATTTTGTTAGGAAGAAATGTTACAACATATCCTCCATACTAGGCTCTAAAGCACCTCGCTCCTCTTAGTGCAATAAAGGACCCTCCTGCACAACTTGAATCTTTTAAATATCAAAAGATTTGCATCTTAATTATTATTTTTATCTATCTTAATAATTATAAAACTAAAATAAATTTACAATAATAAAAATAAAATATAAATATATTTAAAAAAATAAAATTTTATTACATAACTATTAACATATCCATTACATTTCGTTTTTATTTGAATAAATTGGTTTTAATGAATATTATTGAAAACTTCATAACTATCCAACAAAAACAAATAAATACCATATAAAAAATTTATCTAATAGCATAAGCTAAATTTTTGAAATAATAACTACCCTGTAAAAAAATTATCTAACATCATAAGCTAAATTTTTGAAATAATAACTTAACTTCTTGTAAAACCTAATTGATTTATTTTTAATGATTCCTATATAAGATTCTCTTAAAATTTTCAAAGAATATAATGTCCATCCTTAAAAGATGTGCATGATTAGCATGAGTTTATGAATATTCATCGCCAATTTAGAATATAATTTAACTAACTTATCTTATTTTTACGGTATACTACTTTCTTTAAATGTAATTGTAGACAATAAAGAAAAAGGGTTGAACAACTCAAACAGTAAGAACTCGCCAGTCTTATTTAGTAGGCGAGAGAGTAACGTGGGCGATACACTCACGTATCTTGTGTTTTTGGTATATCAATTTTTTTTAAATGTAAGTGTAGTCAATAAAGAAAAAGGGGTGAACAACTCAAACAGTTAAAAGGTCAGTTTCGCATTTTAATTGGATTCAAATTTTTAGTGAGATATTGGATTATTGAGATAGTTTCGCATTTTAATTGGATTAAAATTTTTAAGTGAGATATTGGATTATTGAGATAAGTGTGGGAGAACAATTTAGCATTCTATTTAGATTCAATTTTTTAATAAGATATTTTTTTTAAATAATTAGTTTTGTATTTTATTTGGATTAAATTTTTTAATGAGATATTGGATTATTGAGATAAAGTATTTTTAATGGAATATTGGTTATTGAGATAAAGTTAGGAGATTAATTTCATGAATTTGAATTTTTGACTTTTTATTTACAACTTCTCATCTCAATTACTCATTATCAATTATTCTAGCTCCTAAGCAATGACTCAATAAGATATTCTACTTAGTTTCAAATTCTCAATAAAATATTGATTTATTATGATAAGGTTAAAAAAATAAACACATTTGAAAAAAGACATAGATATTTGTAAATCTTGAGAGGCATCGAAAGCAGCTTTGAGCAACCCAATTAATTTTACTCCTCTATATTGAGTGGCTTGTAAGTCTTCAAAGTTATCAACAAGAGGCTTTGAACCACCACTAATTTCACTCCTTGAGTGCTTGTAAATATTGAGAGTCACTATAAGGGGAACCCACATAGGCATGCAAGTCTTGAGAGTTATCAAAGATGACACTTTGAACAACCATTAATGTAATTCCTCTATATTGGGTGGCTTGTAGGTATTGAGAGTCATCAAAGGCTGCTTTGGACAACTATAAATTTCACTCCTCTATACTCTCCCAGATCATTAGCTCTTACTTTTACGAATACTTTATGTGATTCCAATCCAGTTATAGAATGCTAAATTTTTTCTGAACCATTTGCTGTTCGTTTTATTTCTTCATGTTAACCTGTCATAGGATAGCTTGAAACCTGATTCATTTTCTCTATAGTAGCACTCACCACTTCCTCAGTCCTACTCCTCTCCACCTTTCAAACAGCTAACTAGATTGAAGGTCGGAGAGGAAGGAAGATGAGCAGCAGCAACATTAACGATGAGCAATTTGAAGGCTTAGTAATTGTGGGTGGTGGAATTGCAGGGCTTGCCACTGCAGTTGCCCTCCAGAGGTAATTAATTTCTTCTTCTGTTCATCTCCCTGCAACATTTTATCCATTCAGCTGAGATGGGTTTATGGGATCATGAAAATTCAGTAGTGGTCTTTACTTTGGGATTTCTGACACTGCTATCAGAGTTCTAAATCCCTGATGTAATATCTGTAGACTAACTATTTTACTTTTCATTCATAATTTGGTTTTTGAGATGGAAAAGCTCATTGTTTAAGCTTAACTCCAAGCTGTCTTTCTTGATTATGGCAACTCCATATACATGAATAAATAGCTGATGAGTTGGGTTTCTTGTGGAATGCCTTTTCTTTTGATGTTATTCACATGTAAAAGGTTATGAGTTCCATCTCCCCAAGCACTTAGGTGTTCCCAGTCTGATGTTATGTCCACAAGTAAAAGGTGTTCCCTATCTGATGTTATGTCCACAAGTAAAAGGATATGAGTTCCATCTCTCCCAGCAGTCTTTCTTGATTCTGACAACTTTAAACAGGAATAAACGGCTAACGACCTGGGCACATTGCTGAACACCCAGTCTTGTGTTTAGATCCATATCCACAGTTAAAAGGTTATGAGTTCCATGAGCTCACTTTGGCTTGGGTGATCTGAGTGACAATTTTGTTCATAAATCTGTCAAAGGTAATTCTCTTGTAGTGTTTTGATCAGTGTTACTGGTTTTTTGGCTGACTCCAAAGTTCATCTCTGTTCTTTGAGAAACCAAATCAAATCAGCTATAGCTTTGGCTTGGGCGTTGTGAGTGACAATTTTGCTCATAAATCTGTAATTATTGTGGTGTTTTGAGCAGTGTTACTGGTTTCTTGGTTGACTCCAGAGTCCATCTCTGTTCTTTGAGAAAACTCAGTAAAATCAGCCCATCCAATTCATGCTCACCATTTTGACTCGGAAATATGATTCAGACTCGCAAGAGAAACACAAGTGAGTCAGATTGACTAAGCAAAGCATCCTGGCCATAAAACACTCAGAAAAAACAAAAACCAAAAACATTTATTTTGCTTTTTTTCCTGATCGGATTTCACAACAGACATCTATCAGACCTGTCAATTGTCCAGGAGTCTATGAAAATTTGTAGTATGCGGTATCATCTATGTATTTTGAAATCAACTTTTATTAGAAATTTGCATTTCTATTGACATTGTAAGTTTTCATATTAATAGATTTTCTCTTGATATTTTCATTTTTTTTAATTTCTCAAGACAACTTCAGGTACAGTCAACATTCACTCTTTAACCTCACCTAGTCATTCTGCAAGTCGAGTCATCTATGTATTTTGAAATCAATTTTTATTAGAAATTTGCATTTATATTGACATTGTAAGTTTTCATATTAATAGATTTTCTCTTGATATTTTCAGTTTTTCCAGTTTCTCATGACAACTTCCAGTCCAATCAACTTTCACTCTTTAACCTCACCCAGTCATTCTGCAAGTCCAGTCTAGCAACTTTGGTTTTGATGTTTCACTCTGAGCGGGATAGTGTAACAGAAGTGTCTTTTTTCTTTTTATGTTCATCTCCAACTCCATTATTGTACACGCCTTTGCATATCTAACTATTCCATAGGTTGAAGGTTATTTTAGCTTGTTCCTATTTTGTTAATATTTTATTTTCAAAGCAGGATTGTTGATGCAATCCATTACCCACTTTGCGTTGAAAAATGTTTGAGCTAGTTCTTATTTTGGTCATTTTGACTGCCAGTCAATGGGCTTTCATCAATCGCCCTTATTCAAATGATTGCTGACTTGTCACATTTGTAATGACCTTGTGCAGATTTGGTTTGAAGAGCTTGGTGTTAGAGCGAGCAGACTCATTGCGAACCACAGGGGCTGCATTAACTCTGATGACCAATGCTTGGAGGGCGCTCGAAGCTCTTGGTGTTGCACAGTCCCTTCGCCTGAAGCATACACAGTTACACTGGTATGACCATAACATCAGTCAATTTGATCCTCTGTACTTTACCTTCAACTGCCCTTCTGATAATAATTTAGCTTCTTCTATACCAATTTGCAGGGCACAGCTGAACTCCTTCCCTTCAGGACTTACCAGACAACTTTCATACACTGGCTCTTGTAAACGGTAAGTATGTCAGCATTATTCTTGGCAATTTCTCAGAAAGCATGCAAGACCATAGCAAAACATAGATATAGCACGGGTCAATGCACACCATCTTATTGTTTCTGTCCTACTGGATTCAGATTTGATTGCTCGAAACAATAGGACTACAATGCCCAACACACGACTTATCTCAAGACATGCAGAATTTAGACTAATGGGTTTTAGTTTTACTGTTTAAGGAGGGTTGATATAGGTTCAACCAGTAGACAGTTAAACAAATGAGCATATACTTTTGAATATTTTCAAGATCACAATGACCAGCAGGGCTAACTAGAGGGGTCTGACATAGCAAACAGTCCATGCCATACTAGAATATAGATACCTAATAAGTGTCGTATGCTTGTCTGAGCCATGAGTCTAGCCAATAGTAATTCAAAATCATAAGAAGCCGCTTTTTATTGGGCAAAACATTCTTAACATCCTTTGCAATCACAGTTTAACATTCAAAATCTAGGAGATGTCTTCGCCACTCCCTCATTACCACTGTGACATGTACTTTCTACCCCGATTGGCCTATTTTGATCATTTGTGGACATTGATATAATTTCTCCATTTCTTTTTCTTTTTTAACATGTTTATAATACTATGTACTTTTCTTGTCCATCAGGGGAAATCATGAATTTCGGTGCGTAAAAAGGAGTGTACTTCTTGAAACCCTTGCAAAAGAATTGCCTCCAGGAACAATCAGATTCAACACCAAAGTTGTTTCCATTCAACAGTCTACAAATTCTTCTTTAACTATAGTAAAATTGGGAGACGGAACGCTTATCAAAGCTAAGGTAGAATCTAGAATCCAAACTTGTAACCCCATGCAAACTAATAAAACTTTGGTGTAAATTCAGCAATGAATTGAAGCCCCTTGCTAAACAAAGGTAATATTAATGATCCACATGCCTTGTTTCTTTCAGACAGGAATCTTTGCAGTGGGTTCTCTCACACACAAGAACTAGATGTCTTTTTGTATGTCACAAAACCACAGAGGTCTGTTGATTCAAGTTTGATCCTTAAATCTATTCGTGTTTCTAATTACAGGTACTGATAGGTTGTGATGGAGGGAGTTCGGTAGTTGCTGATTGGCTGGGGCTTCAAGCCCCTAGTCTTTCTGGGAGATCTGCCATTAGGGGATTGGCAACATACCCTGAAGGACATAAGTTTGAGACAAAAGCGCAGATATTTTCGGGAGAACATTTTAGGGCAAGTTTTATTCCGTGCAATGAGAAGGATATTTACTGGTTCATTACCCAGAATTCACTTTCTTGTGGTATAATACTATATCAACCTTTCTTATAATTACTCTGTGGATCGTGAGTATCTAGATTGCAGTAAATCATAAATTTTAACAACAGATACTTTAAAAAATATTGAAAGCTTCTATTATGTTCTTTCCAGATAATTTTGAGCAACTGCATTGCGTTTGAATTTATTAGCTTGACATTGTCACAGTCAAATAGTAGTTACAAGCCTTGTGAACTATTTTAAAGAAAATGACAAGAATATAAGAAATAACTAATTGGATGTGTTACAGATTCAGATATTCGACGTGATCCAAAGTGTATATTGGAAAAAGCATTGGAAAGACTTGGAGATTATCCAGAGCAAATTCTGGACATCGTAAAGAAAACTCAGATAGACACTTTAACATTAACGGCACTCAGCTTGAGGTGGCCATGGGCTGTGTTATTTGGAAAATTGTGTAAGGGAAATGTGTGTGTTGCTGGGGATGCAATGCATCCTATGACTCCAGAATTAGGACAAGGTGGATGTTCTACACTTGAGGATGCAGTGGTGCTTGGAAGGTGCTTGGGAGAAGCAATGACAGTCTTGAATGGTCTAGAAGAAGAGAAAAGAATTGAAGAAGCATTGAAGAAATATGTGGAGGAGAGGAGATGGAGAGTTTTTGGGCTGATAAGTGGAGCATATATAACAGGAATAGTGCAACGAGGATATGGGGGCTTTATGATGAAATTCTTACGAGATAAGCTTTTGTCTAAGTTGTCTGAAAATATGTTCAATCAGGCAGACTTTGACTGTGGAACACTCTCTTCTTGTACTTCATTCTAATCATTTTCATTTATGGGACATTAATAAAAATTATCTTATCTTATTTTATTATCATTAATTTTTCAGCTTTAAACATGGTTATTTAAGATGGGTCTACTCAGACAATAATACAAAAGTAGATTCAAGTTTTTTTAAGATAGAGATTTTTCCCTTTCAACTAGTATCTAATCTTTATATTATAATCTAATCACCTATACACACAACAAAAATTATCAGCACAACAGAGATTTTCAGGGCCTATGCTCCTTGCAAATAGAACAGTGTCCAGCATACCCAAGTTGTTAGATTTGCATCCAGGCTATGAACGCTGATGCATTTGTTTTAAACGTTAGCTTGTAAAAATCTAAAAGACACATTCAATAAGACGACAAAGAGTACAAATTATATGATTAACTGGTAGTATTGATGACTGAAAAGAATGCAGGATATAGGAACTCATACCTTACAGTACAGGTATATTTTAATAACTAAAGGTTCCTCGATATAGTATTTAGACCAAACTTTAAAATCCTAATGGAAAGGAAATTGACTGAAGGAAACTAGATGAGGATTAAAGATTCCATGTTTCAATTACAGAATAAGAAATTTGGATCCATAATTTTTAGATAGGCTTGTTCATGAATGCTGAACTCTAATTTGCTGCTTATATTTGACATCATAAATAGCTGTAATCTTATTTATAAATAAGCTTGTAAAAATCGGAAATCGGAAAATGAAAGAGTCCACTGTTAAAATATATCATGTCCATTTTAGATGGGTGCCCTATGTAAAAATAATTATAAAATTAGGCGACTGACTATGCATTAGAAGATAAGTACAATTTTTGAAATAGATCTGTTCTTGGTTAAAGATTTATCTCTATCTTGAGTAACCAAATTTAAAACAGATTTTGTATTATAAATTCATGCTATTATGCAGTATGGTTAGTGAATTTAGTGCAAAATTATTTTATCCCGTGTTCTGTCTTGTCTGGTGCATGTCTACCTTGAAATCTGACAATACTAGAGCAAAAAGTGACAGAGAGCTTCTGGGAAAGATATCGATTTTGGGGGGATGTAGATGACAAGTGGAGAGCACCATACCTTAAGAAAATGCAACAGTAGTTGTTCCAAAACGTGGCTAGTTTGTTGTTGCTCCACATTGAAGGCAAGAAGTCATTGTTCATCAACTGAGTTATATCGGTTCAAAGAACTTGGTGCCTGTTTTTTGTCTGAAAAGAACACTGTAGCAAAGTTTATTGTGCATTACGAAGACAACATCGTCCAATTCTATTCATAGTCCAAACTCATAAAAAGTAAAAATGCAGTCTCAATCATGAATCAATGATGATAGGAAGCAAGTGACAGCAAAGATACTAATGATCAAGCATTACCAAAGTCTAAGAAAATTTCAAAGTGGTATTTGCAAACATTGAGAAACTGAAACCTATTAGAATCACCTCAAAACTAGTGAAGAGAAAAAGAAGTGGACACTAAACGTAGGTTTCATAGCAGGGAAACATTGCATTGATGACAATTATGAATCCATACAAACCCGCTTCATTTGAAGATGCACATGGAATGTATTGGATTTACAGCTGCAGATCTCTATTCTTAGACTTATTGAAATACAACTCAAGATCATATCAGTTCAAATATTGTATTGTCAGTAAGTTCAGCAGAATACGGATCAGATTTGATTTGTAATTCTGTTTATTAATTCAGTTAGTTAGGTGTGAGCAGATTTAGAATAATTAGCTAACTAACTGTAAGTAGATTTAGAATGATCAGTTAGTTAATTGACAGCAGATTTAGACTGTTGAGATAGATATTTCATGCCATTTTTGTATAAAGATTCATAGTTTATCCAAATAATGTAAATATATGAGGAATGTTTAATGCATGCATGTTCAACATTTTTGCTACTCTTCCTTCTAGGTATTGTTGGTGCAATAATATTATTGACTTTTAACATGGTTTTAGAGCCATGGGTTAATGTTGTTGTGGTTTCAATTTTGTTGTACCTTTGATTCGATCAAGAGGACATGGTGGCAATTGTACTTGTCCTGTAAGAGAGGAATGGAAACTGTTCCCAAGAGAACAATTCCATATTGATAGTGAAGATGCAACTTTATTTCAGAATTGTTTCAGAATTAAGAGTAGTAGTATCCAACAAATGTCATCATTGATAATGAAGTGTCCTCAGATAACTTTTATTAATGAAAAAAGAAATGAGGGCTAAGAGCTAAAATTGTCTTCACAACAAAGAGAAGTGAGTATAAATAACTCAACTTTATAACTGTGAAACGTAGTTTCTAATATCTAACATGGACACCTAATCATATGAATGTGATAAGTGACCATTTACATAAATAATTTATTCTTTAAACTAATTTCATAAGTTGAATATTAGGATCACATTTGTTGACAATCCCCCCTTGGATCCAAAAGTTCGCGAGTAAACATCAAGTTTAGTTTTGGACTTAGTGAATTTGATTCTTCGTAGAGGTTATGTGAAAATGTCTTAAGTTTGATTTTCTGTTGGATAATATTGCGGTTTGATGATTCCTTTGATGACAAGCATTCTAATGAAATGGCACTTTGTATCATTGTACTTTGCAAACTAGATAGGGCCATGCTTCCACTCTAATACCATGTTATGGAAATGTAGAAACCCTAGGTAGGGTTATAACAAGGAACACAAGAAGAGGAACACAATAACAAAATATAAGATTATGATAACTAGTACACATGTTACAATGGATTTCACCTCCTTATTGCATGCCAGCGTAGCGAGGTGCTCTACAGCCCAGTATGGGGGAGATGCTGTGATGTTACATAACATTGTGGAGAATTTGTAGCGTTATGCAACATTAGAGATGCTATAATTACAGTCTACAACCCAGTATGGGGAGATGTTGTAACGTTACGTAACGTTATGGAGATGTTGTGATGTTATGTAATGTAATGTTAGGGTGCTCGCACGAAGTTGAGGGACCTTTTAGATGCAATTGTAGTTTTGCAAAACCCACTTCTGATTTGAAAAAACAAAACGTGTGCACATTCTTTAGCACTAGCTTTGGAGGGGCCCAATCCTAACAGGTCAATTGACATGTAGGCTGGGCAAAAAGAAACGTGTGTGTGATGTGTAGAACAAAAACACGTGCGTGATTTGTAGAGCGAAAACATGTGCGCGCTTTGTAGAGAAAAAACGCATTTGTGATTTGTACTAACATGGTATAAACCCCAAAAACAGGCCTATGACTATCCATTTCTCCCACAGTGATGTGTTTGCATGCTCTTTCCAACGAAAGAAGGAGAACGCGCACACAATTAGGGATCCTAGATGTGTCAACCAACATTTTGGCACTTGAGGTGATTCTACCAACCTCTTCTATCAATTTGTCTCTAAATAGATTAATAGACAACCAATTAATCACCTCAATTCCACATCATCACATGAAGAACAACAGGTCAACAGAGTCAAAACTTAGTCTTTCCTTATTGTCTCAACTTTGGGGGTTGTTCCACTAAATCATTCTTCAAGGGTTTGGTAAATGAGGAGGATTCTAAGAAGAGTGCAACCTTGAAAACCCTATCCAAAAGGATTTCCAACCAAGAAGGCATTAAAAAGCAATTTGTGGAGCATTATCTTTTACTCTAACAAACTCACATAAGTGGGCCATGAAAACTTGCACCAACCATGTCCCTTAAAAAGTATTTGTGGAATATTTGTAACCCGAAGTTGTCCTTAATAGAGCTGACCAATGCCTTGACAATAATCACTAGAAACAGCTCTCCAAGGCTAGATGGATACCTTTATGAATTTTTCAAAACCACTTGTCATGTGTCAATCTTGTTTCACTAATATTCTTAATGGAAGAAATTTGAAAAATGTATTGTATCTCTCTCATTAACAGAGGTCTCATTATATCACTCCAAATGTAGGATACAATGAGCTCATCCCTAGCTAGAGAACCCTCGTATTGCTATATGTATCCTATAATATTTTAGTGATCCCTAGCCCTGCAATTGCAATACATGTTTCCTTATATTATTAGATTTGAACAAATTAGGTTCATTCGAGATACATTCATCATGGATAATGCGGTATTAGTTTGGGAAGGCATGGAATATTAGAATAGATACTTGGGACTTAGGGCATTGGTTATTAAACTCAACTTTGAAAAATCTTATGATGAGTAGAGTGGCCCTTTATTCTAGATTCACATTGAAGGCCCTAAGATTTGGAAAATTGTATGTGCATAGGGTGAAAACACTATTCTCATAATGGCCCATCCCTTAGTTAATCAATCCAAATCTAAGGAATTAGCCATGACTCACGCTACCCTTGACAAATCAAATTCAGAAGTTGGAGATATGAAAAAATTACATCAAAGAGTAGCTAACTTGGAAACCCAAGTTTTTTATTAGAAGTCGGGACAAGATTTGATTACTACCTTCATGAAATACACCCTTGAGCAGACTCAACCACACTTTCAGGTTGCATAGGATTTCTACTTGAGGGATTTTAAATTACAAGAGTATAGTTTGCAATTGTACTTAATCCTCTACAAAGAAAATATGAAATGGAAGGAGCTACAAGAGAAGACATAGGAGCAAATCAACTTCATTAAGAAAGCTTAGATTCATAGAAGACATGAAGACCATAGTATCATAATTTTGGGTGAGGATGAAGTTTTCCATATGATCAACTAGGTGAGAATGTTGGCATGTAGCATTCTGGCGTTGAATTGGAACATGTGAAGTTGAATCTTCTTAAGGAATCCAACACTTTGGAACTGGATTGGTCTAGAATAATCGTGAATATGAAAGGTAACTTTCTTGTCATATCCAACTCCTATTATGTGCTTGTTGTAGCTAATTTCTTCCCAAGGTTTGATGATGGGCTTGGAAAGAGTATTAAATGAACTTGTTTCTTTGAAATATGTGAAGGTTGATTTATTGCATAATGATGCACAATTGAGATGGTTTCTTCAGTGATTTCAAAAGAAAAAATATTGAAATGCAAGTTCATCAATAGTTTCATCTTTATTGGGAACTACATGTAAAGTTGTTTCACTATTTGGTCTTGTGTTTTTGTTGATTCGAATCATTATCAACCTCAAAAAGTGGATTGTTTTGAACAGGGAATAGTTTAGAATGTTGATGCAATTGTTGATTATTTATCTATATTTCCTCATGAAGAAGATGTGATTATCTTTGAAGAAGTTATACTTTGACTTGTGAAATGGGTGAACAAGTTAGAATGGTTTGAAGAGTTCCTTTGTTGATTATGACTGTGTTGGGTCTCAATAGTAAGTATTAGAGTATTTGGTAATATATTAGGGTTTTAGATGTTTTGGAATACCTAAATATTGTATTGTGAATGGTTAAGAAACACAATAAGAAAGCTAGAGGTGTGGCTCTAAGTTTTGTTGGTTTTTCCTGTTAAGGGTTTCTAGGGTTAATCTTTGTGTACTGTGTGCATGACATTGTTTAATCCATGTTTTCTTAAGAATATGTATGCATTGCTTCACTTCACAAGTTTAAAAATTACATGTGGTATCATAGCTCAATTATTTGCTTCAATGGGACACCTTTTTTGTTGAGGACTAGATGCATTTGATAGATTTTGGATCAACAATGATTCATGTGTTGAAAGAGAATGGTGAGTAGTCCTAGAATCGAGATTGAGAAATTTAATGATCAAAACTTTGAGCTATGGAAACTCAAATGGAATATCTTCTTGTAGATTGGGAATAGTGGATTATTGTGGATCCAAGTACAAAACCTACTGGATCAGCGACATAAATTTGGGATAAGATGGAAATAAGGGAAAAGAGTACAATTTGACTTTGCCTATCAAATTCAGTGTTGTTGAATGCATCTGGAGAAAATAGTGCATTGAAACTATTGAATAAGTTACAGACTTTGTTTCAATCAAAGTCCCTAGTAAACAATTTGTTTCTTCAAAATAAGCTATATCATCTTAGGATGGATGATAACAACACAATTACTAATCATCTAAATGTTTACAATACTATGGTCGGTCAAATCACCTCTGTTGGTATTAAAACTGAGGAATAAGATAAATGCATTACATGATTATGTTCTTTGCCATATTCTTGGGATAATTTGATTGTAGCAATAGGTAGTGCTAGTCAATCCACTTTAAAGTTTGAGAAAATAGTGGAATCTTTGCTATTAGAAAAAATGAGGTGGAAAATCATGGATAGTCATAACATGGATGCCTTGTTCGTAAGAGGTCATTCCCAAAATAAAAATAAAAACAAGGCTTCAGGTTGGAGATCTAAATCTAAGGATAGATCTAAATCTCTAGGAAAATATTTTAGAAAATTTGTTACGGAGAAAAACTTCCTATGGCTTGGGGTAGACCACAACAGACAGATGACTACCAGAAATCAACTTAATTCCCGATGCATGCTATATAAATGAAAATGCTAAGATGTGGGATAAATGACCAACCTTCAATCGAGCGTTCGATGTAGATCCCCATTGAGCTTTCAAATCTCTACACTTGAACCCGCAGCGTAGTCTCAACAATAAACACAAGCAAGTGCATATAATATATGAAAAATGTTAGCATAAACAATAGCATGGTCCATGATATAATAAGCAAATGTTACCCAATTTTAATAAACAACCATTCACAACATCAATTGGACGAGAAAATGAGTATTTCTATTAATGTAAACAAGAAGTACACGATGCAACCTCTTGCCGGCAACTCATATGAACCGAGAACTAGGTCCCTCCACTTGTGTCTCCACCACTTCAATCCCCCATGCAATGGAAAACTCAAGATATGGAAGAGTTTGGTAGGTGAACATAAGAAGGTTCACAACAAATAGGATCAATGGATGTAGACTCAAGCTATGAAAAAAATCCAATAGAGTTTTGATGCTCTCTCTTTCCCCTCCTTCCATGTGCCCTAAGAGCTCAATGTATAACCCTCCAAAGGTAGGTGAAAGGTCGAATCAAGTCGTTTCGGGATACATGGAGTGCCAAAGGTCACCCTATGACCGCTTTTTGGAGTAAAAAGTGAGTTTTTTACTGTAATTTACCATTTAACTCGATGTACACGGGTTGTAGTGGGACAGCATGCGCGGGTTGCAGTAAAGAAGCTCGCGTATAGGAACAAAAATAGGGAAAACAAGGTTCCTGGAGGGAAAAAAGTGGTTCTGAGTCAATCAAATGAATAATAGAGGCCAAATAGTATAAATGCTCACAAGGTGTAAAAATACGCTGTAACAGATGCCCCCTAATGTGTGAGGTCAAAGAAGGTACTATGATGGCCAAAATACATTATAAATCTCAGAAGTGGAGTGATGGAAACAAAAATGGAAGGAGTAGCCCACTCGTCATAATACAATGATATCTCTGAATACATATCGGTACAATACATTGCAATCCAATAGAATTTCCATGAATAGGCAGTATACATAGTGAGTACATGTCATAAGTGATCATCGCCATGACCCAATAAGATATGGTCTCCTGTTGAAGAGGAAACAGCTGATGCAAAATGAAGGTACAAACTACTGATGTATGAGACTAAACTCTCATAAGCATAATCACGATCACCAGTAGCATACTAAATGCCACTGAAGTCTGGAGGTCTTCTACACAAATCATCTACGGTGCATGCCCTATCAAGTGAATAAAGGTGCCGATTTGAACCTGATGTGGCATAGTATGATTACCAGTCATTGATGTATACCGTTAATAGACACGAGATAACCCACCAATAATGAAAATGGGCATCAAGGCACAAAGTACACTCATCAAAGTGTGAATAAAGGTGTTGAGGTCGAACACTCTGACGAATCCATGAATCAAGGGACATTGATGAATTCCCAAACTGTCGATGGCGAGAGAACCTAACACTAATGACTGCAAGCCTCAAGGCACTCAATGGACTCTAAGTCTCGATTCCAAAATAAATGTGTTGGAGTCGACGGAACGAAACTTGTTGGAAGGAGGGCATTAATGAATCCCCCATCATCTAGCACGAGGTAACCAGCTACATTGAAAGATTTGGAAGAAATCGGACTAACAGATTGAACTGTATGGGATGACCGACATGCAATAGTCAAGAGATATGAGGAGTGGCCGACTCTAGTTTCAATACTTCCTTTGAACAAGAGAATGAGCAGGTGGATAGACTCAGGCAGCATATACTCAAGTACTAGATGATAATAAAACTTTGCGATGTAGGAGGCATCAACAAAGGCTCCATAATGACTAGAATCTTAACCAGTCGATGGAGTAAGATCTGAGAAACGAGTACAACTCCTAAGGTCCTACTAATGTCCCGACTCATGATGAATGGAGTGGAAATGAATGCTCTATTCAAAGGCGACATGACAACTGCCAATAAGAGGTAGTAAAGATTTTCTTGTCCGTCTTTTTCAGTTATATGATTTTTTTGGTCTTTTCCATATTAGGAAAGCTTGAAAAAGAATAAAATTGCTTATAGTACAACAAGTGAGGGAACGAGTGTCAAGTGCAAGCAAACTAGTTCCAAGCAATGGAACATACCTATGATCAATGCAAGGAATCATGTGCAAGATTTGGATACTCGGGGGGTGTTCCCTCAAGGTAAAGGGTCATCAAGATGCGAAAGATAAATTATAGCTTTGCTTGGCTCGGAAGGCAAAGTGCTCAGGCATATGGCTAATAACTGAGAAAGTGGGAGCCGACATAAGGCTCAAATGCAAGCAAGATAATGCAATGCATGCACAACTCGACACAAAAGGGGAGTCCTTTTTCGTAAAGTTAGTCTCCTCACTCGAAAAAGTGTAAAACAATGAGAGAAGAACTCTTCTAATCACGTATGACTAGAGTATATCTTTTTTGTAATTAATCCACAAAGGTCCGGAAAAGGGGTAAACTTATACCTAAGTGGATGTCACTTCAAATCCTTTTACGAGTCTGAAATGACAAGTATACTCGGAAATCTTGTTTGATTTGAAAATTTCTAACAAGGGCTTAAAAAAGACTATAAAAATATTTTTTCGTAAAGGTTTAACGAGCCCAAAAAGTAAACTCGTGACCTCCTTACTGTTTTTAACGAGCTCAAAGGAGAGATGGAAGAATGCTCGTAACCTCCTTATTTTTTTTAATGAGCTCGAAGTAAAGGTGGAATAATGCTTGTAATGGGAGCAGACGAGTGTCAGGGACATGCGAGACTAGCTCCAAGCACATGGAACAAAGCTATGCATAATGCAAGGAACATGTGCAAGATAAGGACACTCAGGGTGTGTCTCCTCCTGGTAAAGGATGTGAAATCACAAAGGAAAAGTGATACATATCTTAATGGAAATGAGATCAGAGATGGAGGCTTATATAATGAGCTAAAAGCATGGAAGTCGGCATTAGGCTCATTAGCGCAAGCAAGATCAAAATAAATGCACATACGACTTAAACACAAAAATGGGAGCCTTATCAGGGATGGCCAGAAATATATGAGAAAGAAAGATATGAGGCTTCTTCTCAAATTCATGGTAAATCTAAAAAGGCTCCTGAGCCTATGACAAAGACTCAGCATGGGCTCCAAAATGGCATAAGGGTGTTGATTAGGGTGACCCATGTTAGGTAGGCTCTGCTGTCGGATTGGTGCATCATGCATATAAAGATGGATAACACACCAATGGCCAACAGGTTCGAACCTATGGCAAATGGTTCAAATGAATCATAACAGCAGGGAAGCCTAAACCTATATGCAAGGTTCTGAATATACCCAACATGATCAAACAAAGTGTCGAAAAGGACCAGTAAACAAGCATAAGTCCAACTAAGAATCCTATCTCCAAGAAACATTAGTACCAAGATCATATCTAAAACATATGTAAAGAAAGATTCGATACAAGTCACTGTGGTAGAATTACTTTCATCTTGCTCAATAATATCAAGGTTGGGAAGGAAATAAGGTCTATGATGAAGGTCCTCCCAAGGCTTGTCATTATCGTTCATGGCCTCAATAATGGCCTCATCTGAAGGAAAAGTATCATCAAGGCAATCACGTGAACAAGACGAGTCTAATACCAATGCGGGCAACATAACGGGATCTTCTTCTTTTGTATGTGAAGAGGAGAGATCCGCCTCTGCAGTGACTTGTTGAATATCACAATAATCAAGCTCTCCTACAGACAAGGGCATATCCATTCCGATGTACAAAACGTCTCCAGACGGGGAACTCGTGGAAGGTAGATTCCACGGATCACTAAAATATGATGTCCGGAACCGTACATTATGCAATGAGGAAGGGGCACTATTGGAAATGGTTCCTATGAAGGAGATTGTTGCAACAAAGTCGAAAGATCCCATCAAAGAGGAATACAATCCTACACCAATATTCCCAGTTGCCGGCTGAGAATTTTCGATCTGAGGAACTTCCGTTCCTGGTGATGCAATGGTATTGGAACTAGTGAAATTGAGATGATCGACTGTCACAATCTTGCCTTCATGGGGAAAGAAGATAACTCTAAAAAAAAGGACATGATCGCTCTCATAGCATAGATCTAATTCCGGCCCAGTAAAAGGTTGTAGTCGATGGGTGCATCAACCACCTCGAATTCAATTGGCACGGTCTTCCCACCCAAGTGGACCTCAAGGGAGGGGATAATACCATCCGGCCTAAATGAACGACCATCAAATGAAGTCAACATGGTCATAGACCGATGTGGAAGCACGTTCATCAAACACGGTACGTTTAACGATCTTTTGTAGGCACCTAACGTGGACTTGGAAAGACACATGATAGGGAAACCGAGGCTGAACATCAGTAGTATCGAACTTGATAATATTAGGACTACATTGATCCTGGACTCCTAAAGCACATAATAGGGCGGTCCTCTGAGAAGGAAAAGCCTGGAGAACTTCGAGAGCCGACATGGCACCCGAAGTCTGGCCCAGATATTCTACAATGGAGTAGTTCTGGGCGTCTTGAGTATTGGGATTGTGCATTGAGCGCTTGAGAGCAACTTTTGGTATCCGCAGCATAGAGTTAGGCTTCTCGATATGCAGTGGAGTCTCAGGTGGAGGGGGCTCATTCCCTAACGAAGGTTGTGGAGGTACATAATCACGAGAGTGAGTAGCAACACTAACCTCTGATTTAACCATGTTAACGCATCCATAACCTCCAGCAGAGGTAGAGGATGTCGAAGTTTCATAAGTCCCACTACCAACGACCGAAGCACTTGAAGTCATATTTTGATGATGAGGAATGGGATCCTTCAACAGAGTTGGGCTCTATGCAAGATGCTTCGAATATTCTTCAATACGAGGACACAAATTTGTAAGGTGATCTTCCGTGCAAAGTTTACAAGGAAATTTCACTTTACGTCTAGGTTTGCGGTCCCCACCAGCATTTCCGTCGTCCCGAGGAGGGTTTGCATTCTCCTTCTTAGGGTCATTGTTCCTATTATTCCCACCCCTACGATTGTTTTTTCCCTTCTTCTTCCCACCAGGTTGCTCTTTACCTGATGGGTTCTCCGATTGTATAGAGTGAACATCAGGCGACTGGGGGGAAACGGATGAGGCGTGAGCCTATCTAGGGATATATTGGCTAATAGACAGATTGTGAATCTGGTTCGTAAGTCCCACTATCGATGACCGAAGCACTCGAAGTCATATTTTGATGATGAGGAAGGGGATCCTTCAACAGAGTTGGGCTCTATGCAAGATGCTTCGAAGATTCTTCAATATGAGGACACAAATTTGCAAGGTGATCTTCTGTGCAAAGTTTACAAGGAAATTTCACTTTACGTCTAGGTTTGTGGTCCCCACCAACATTTTCGTCGTCCTAAGGAGGGTTTGCATTCTCCTTCTTAGGGTTATTGTTCCTATTATTCCCACCCCTACGATTTTTTTTTCCATTCTTCTTCCCACTAGGTTGCTGTTTACCTGATGGGTTCACCGATTGTATAGAGTGAACATCAGACGGCTAGGGGGAAATGGACGAGGCCTGAGCTTGTGCAGGGGTAGATTGGCTAATAGACAGATTGTGCATCTGGTTCGTAACCAAATATAGAGGAGGAGTACTTGTGGATCCAACAATACCATCGGAATGTGGTCTAGGAACGGGCTTGGGCTCATGTCGTGACCGTGGTGCATCAGGTATAATGTCGTATAAGATGACAGACTGAGCATAGACTAGGTCTAGTTGTTGGGATTTGAAAATAGATTGTTCCTTAGTCATATTACCAGACAATGAAACATCCTTCAAAACTTAAGGGATTAAATACTTAAGGAACCATTCCAACATAAAATCTGGAGGAATGTTGACTTTCACTAGCCTCTTCCGCCAGCGCCACTCCTGAATATGGTCAGAGATGTGTGTGGTTTTGTCCTGACGGAAGGTGGATAAAAGCTCGGTACAAGTATTATAACGAACTGGAAACTGGAAGTGATCTAAGAAAACCAAAGTTAAATTGTTAAAACCTCTATATGTGCTCCAAGGAAACTCAACATACCATTTCGTAGCTTCCCCCCGTAAGGGTGCATTGAAATAGCCTCAAACGAATAGAGTCATGGTTCAAGGAATTCGAGGAGCACCATAAGTGAAAAGTGGTGATGTGATCACCTAGATCCTCACCCTTCTTCCCCTCAAAATTTGGAATGTCAGAAGGGATATTGGTGGGGACTGGAGACCATGTAGGATCATTACACATCGGATCATTCCTGAGCTTCAAAAGATCCGGTAGATTCAATCTAGCAAGAAAAGGGAGATGAGGATGTGAAGCTTGATTATGAGCTCCCGAAAGAGACTGATTCTGCGAACCATAAGGTGGGACGGTATACATCGAATTTGACACCTCCGGTGCCGATGAACTCTGGTAAAAACCATGATCGTGACTATAAGGATAATAACCTCCTCCAAACTGGCCCATGTTGGAATACATAGGCACATGCGTAGGAGGTATTCCATATGAAGGATTGGGATAATAATGAGGACCAATTGAAAAGCCATGAGAATGACCTCCATGAGAATGGGATCCCATATACCCACTCGAGGAAGGAATACTAGACGAGTGAGGGCCGTATGAAAACGGTATGTGTGCACTTTATGGAACCGAGGAGCTAGCAGGAGGAGGATGTTGTGGAATCACATAAGCATTCAAGGGCACATGAATAGAGGCATGCGGATGAATGGGAGGAATGTAAGTCGTAGATCAAATACCTATCGTGAAACCTCCACTTGAGAATGGGTTCACACTAACACTAGGGGATGACGAAGGAGGTGTTCCTCCGCCAACACTTGGAGTAGATGGAGGGATATGACCACTCCCAAACTGATGGGTGGTGTAAGGAGGCGTGGTTCCCCGAAATCCGACACTAGCGCTAGCATGAACACTAGACATGGTGGAAGTAACAGTCGGCATAAAACCAGGGATAACATATGAAAAGGGGCTTGAGGTCGTAGGGATGGATGGAGAACCAAAACTTGGAATCCCCAAGGATGAACCATATAAAAAACCTGAATACCATGTTCCATTGAAAGGGTTCATGCTTGTGGGCTAGGATGTTCCAGACCCGGGAGGAGTGCTGTGTGATGAACCTCCTCCCCATCCACTCCTAGGAGTGACCGGAGGGGAGTTTCCCATGGTGCTACTGGACGGAGTCACTAGGAATCCCATTGTGCCATATGTGGAACTCATAATAGGATCTCTCCGAAGCTCGTGAGATGTAAATGAAAGACCAGCAGTAGTCTTCTGATGCTTCCTAATAAAAGACTGCGATGGATCACTAGTTGGTAAACCAGCCAACCTACAAGATCAACGGAGAGGCGGATCTCGATCCATGATGAATTTGAAAAGTCAACAAATAAACGTCTCCCAATGGCCTACTAGATCGTCACAGAGCACACACCTAAAAGAAACTACAACCAAATGCACACAAACAGGACTGGCTCAAGGGACCTCCTGACACTACAGCCGGTATGTCTCTCTTAGGAGAGGCTTGAGACTTCCAAACTATAACCGGAGGTGACATAATCAATTATAAGGTCCCCCAAACTTCACTGCGTGCACAGGTTCAAATCCCTATACAAACAACAACTGTGTTGTCTGACCCCTATCTGACTCAGGATACTCACAAAATAACCACTGCAAGCACCCTATGTGATACCTAGGTAAAGAAAATATGGCCACCACATATAACCAATGCTCAGATGAACAATCTCAGGTGGGATTCGTCGTATGGGCAGGGTAACTAAGCCCGGAACTTAAGAGGGTCAAATCCCCCAAGAGTCCCCAAACATGAACAAATCCTAGAAATATCTCCCACATTTAGCTAGTATTGGAGGGCTATGTCCACAACCAACCTCCCGTGACCTCATGCTTAACTCTATTTTTAGTAGAGCGCCCCGAGAACACTGATGTATACCATGGGTTTCACCACTCCCTGGACATACATATAATGTTTGGTTCAATAGTCTTGGATTGTTAACTCACATTGATCAATTTCAAGACTCTAAACCTATACTAGTTGGTGCACCCTATAAAAGAGAAAATCGTTTCTAATCAATTTTAGATTAAACATTAATTTTAATGGTTGTGATTACTCAAAGGATATGGTCGTGAAACTAATGATGTGAAAAAACTCAATGATATGCACACCCAGAAAACACTAGACTCATCTATCCATAAAAAGTATGCCACTATATGACAGTCAAACCAACGTTTCGTAATTCAAAAATAACAATGCAATCTCTTTATACTTTCATGCTCAAGCAAGTCCTAATGAAAGCACAAGCACTCTAATGCAAAATGCAATAACATAAAGCAAAGTTTTTTTTTTGTATTTTCATAATAAATGAAATGAAAATGAAAAACAATGTTTTTGTATTTTTTCAATATAGATGAATGAAAAAATGCAAGCAGAATTAGAACTATTAAGAAAAATGTAGAGCATGCAAAGAAAGAAAACCAACAAATCCCAAAAAGAAAGACTCGGCCAAGCTAATGAGCTGTAAAAAACAAAAAATGGTTAAAAACCAAAAGCTCAAAAACTAAATAAAGAGGAGTTTCTAGTCAGTAAAGAGGCATGGAATAGTCAGAATACAGGCCTACTAAGACTCAGGAACACCCATAATTCACCCAACAACAACCAAAGATAAAAAACAAATCAATCCCGGAATTGTATGCAAATGTTAATAGAATAGTAGTGTGTATATGCAAATTACTGTACTAACAATGGCACATCCATGCGGGCTAAGAAAAGCCGACTCGCGTATAGGGAAAGGTAGGTGGACCAAAAATGAATCAAACAGCAAAGAAAAATCAAAATTTTCTATGTAGATCCTAACAGCCAACCAACGAAACAGAAACTCGATAGAATAGAGACTCAAAATAAGGAAAAATTCCCAAAATCCCCCAAATGGAGTTTCCTCCCCAACGGAGTCGCCATTTCTATTATGGAGAAAAACTTCCTATGGCTTGGGGTGGACCACAACAGACAGATGACTACCAGAAATCAACTCAATTACCAATCCATGCTATATAAATGAAAATGCTAAGATGTGGGATAAATGACCAACCTTCAACCGGGCGTTCGATGTAGATCTCCATTGAGCTTTCAAATATCTACACTTGAACCTGCAGCTTAGTCTCAATAATAAAGACAAGCAAGTGCATATAATATATGAAATATGTTAGCATAAACAATAGCATGGTCCATGATATAATAAGCAAATGTTACCCAATGTTAATAAACAACCATTCACAACATCAATTGTACGAGAAAATGAGTATTTCTATTAATGTAAACAAGAAGTACATGATGCAACCTCTTGTCGGAAACTCATCTAAATCGAGAATTAGGTCCCTCCACTTGTGTCTCCACCACTTAAATCCCCCATGCAATGGAAAACTCAAGATATGGAAGAGTTTGGTAGGTGAACATAAGAAGGTTCACAACAACTAGGATCAATGGATGTAGACTCAAGCTATGGCAAAAATCCAATAGAGTTTTGATGCTCTATCTTTCCCCTCCTTTCATGTACCATAAGATCTCAATATATAACCCTCCAAAGGTAGGTGAAAGTTCAAATCGAGTCATTTCGGGATACATGGAGGGCCAAAGGTCACCCTATGACTGTTTTTTGGAGTAGAAAGTGAGTTTTTAACTGTAATTTACCATTTAAATCGATGTACGCGGGTTATAGTGGGACAACATGCACATGCGCGAGTTGCAGTAAAGAAGCTCACGTACAGGAACAAAAATAGGGAAAACAAGGTTCTTAGAGGGAAAAAAGTGGTTCCGAGTCAATCAAATGAATAACAGAGGCCAAATAGTATAAATGCTCACAAGGTGGCAAAATACGTTGTAATAAAATGATGGAAATGCAATAAAGTTTTCCACTATAAGAAAGATTTTAGATCTAAAAATGTTGATAAAGGAAAGGAATTTGATGATATCCCTTCCACAGACTCAAATTCTGTTGAGATATTGTAACTTCAAAGAATATTATATTTGTACTTTATTATTCCGGAGATGATTCATTCCTCCGTGAAGATCTTATTGTATATCCAGAGATGTTTATTCCTCCGTCGGAATGTGGTAACTTGGGTTATTAGACTTCCCTAGTGGGGGTCGGCCATGTATGTGTTATGTGGGTCAAAGGGTTATTAGACCACCCTAGAGGGGTCGGCCCAGTCAGTTATAATGGGGTATTTAACCTAATGGTTAAATACGAGCCTACATGTACTTGTGTAAAATACATATCAGAGTAGTGTATAAATAGAGGAGGTGTGTTCCTCATTATACACATTCACTCACTTGAGGATAGCGCACTTGTGGAGGAGAGGTCTGCTATTGTGGAGGAGGAGATCATGTCTCAGGGTTTCATCTTTGTATATTGCTGGTCATCTATATTGAGGAAGCTTTGCTGGGTTTTCTACCCCATGAGGGTTTCCCAGGATAAATCTCTGTCTCTTGTGTTTATGCTGTGCTTGTTGTTTCTTCAGTGATCCTGTATATGCTATTATTGTGAAATGGAATGTAATGCTGCTATTTTCTGTCTTAGCATATTAAATCTTAACATGGTATCAGAGCTAACCTGAAGGAAGACAAGCTATGGCACTAACGACACTTGCTTTACTTACGACAATTTGAAGGTTAGGGTTTTACATAGCAAAAACCAGTCATCGTAGCACTTTCGCTATAAATACGTTTTGGAAAAGGTTTAGGATCTGAAATTGTTACAGGAAAAAGATTAAATCTCCAGGTACCTCGTGTCCAAAGGACAACCTCTAATTCGTTGTGATTTGTGATTTATGATCTGTACAATATAGGGTTTCTGCCTCTTCCAGATCTGAGTCAAAATCAGGTGACCTTGGGAAAAAGGTCATATCTTGGGCTAGGAAGCTCCAAATGAAATTTCGTAAAAAGTGACAGGTAGTAAACAGTCTGTAATATCTCAGAAAACATTTTCAGAGGCCAAAGTTGAACCAGTGACACGTGGAACTCCGTACAAGTTCGCCCTCCTGTATTATCCCATAAATAGGTCATGTTACGACACTTGGCATAACTCTCTCTCAGAGAGTCCAATTGAGGTCAGACCTATCAGGATGGAAATATAACAGGCCTAGATACATCAGGAAAGTTTTTCAGAGGCCGAAGTTCAAACAGTGACACGTGGCACGCCGTACAAGTTCGCTCTTCTGTTTTATCCCAAAACAGGTCACGTTGCGACATTTGACATAACTCTCTCTCAGAGAATCCAATTGAGGTCAGACCTATCTGGATGGAAAGATATTAGGTCAGGCTATCTCAGAAAAAAATTTCAGACCCCGTGGATTGAAAAGTTTGGAGTTACACCAGAAACAATCAGGTACATATTTCTGTCAAAACAGAATTATTTTTGAGTACCTTCATTCATGGCTTCCGGAATTTAGGGCTTTGAAGAAAGTTGGAATTTTTGTAAACGGAGACCATGGCTGAATGCTACTCATCAAAATAGAAATTTAGAGACCAAGATCATATTTTTTGGTTGGGCAGAAGGCCGGGCTTGATCAAACCCTAGTTCGGGACTTTGATCAGAAAAGTGGAAAATTAGGGCTTCTGTAAAAATGAGAATTTTTGAAATCTGTGACCATGGCTGGAAGCTCCTCAGAAAAATAGAAGCTTAGAGCTTTGGATCAAACATTTTGATTGGGAATAAGAGTGGGATTCATCAAACCCCATTTCAGGGTCACGTCCAGTGAATCCGGAAGTTTCAAAGGCAAAATTGAGGAGTGAAACTTTGCAGTTTTCAAATTCTGAATATATCAGTTTGATCAGCTCATCAAGGCGCATATTTCTATCCTTTCGGAAGTTTGAAATTCAAAGTTTGAATTTTTGGGGTTTCTCTGACAAACCCATATCCAGCTCCAGGTCCAGTTCTTGCAAATCAAGTGGATAGGGTTAATCCTAGAAGAAGATGGATTGGTCACCTACATAAGTGAAGGAGTTCCTGTTTTAGAGGGAGATGAGGCTAAGGCTTTACATAAGGAGATTACAAGCGATCTCGACAGGTATGACTCATCGAGGTATGTTTTGAGATTTGTTCATGATTAAGTTTATGGTATGTTTGTCTTCATGTTATTACGGTTAGTACAATCTTGATTTTAGATTTGTTGTATCACCTTAACAAAATTATGAATGCATGATAGAAGATATTCATTGGTTAGGGTGTTGACACTTATGATTGTACTAATGCATTATAATGTTGTGTGAGGTTGATGTTGTCTGCTAACAAGATACAGGTACATCACAAAAGACAAATCAGGCTCCATGACCATGAAAACATGAAGATAAAGACTCATCCATAATCTTTGTTCTACTTACGAGGTATGTATGACTTTGTTATATTATGCTTAACCTATGAGACATGCAGGTTCTAGCTCAGGATCTCTAAATCATTGAAGAGATTGTTTAGGTATGTTGTACATAACCAAGTAGGTATACTAATCCAGGTATGTTTCCCATGAATCTTACCTTGTGTTAGGATCCCTTATATAAGTATACTTGATATGATTGGTTATGCTTATTCATAAAGTTAGTAATCAAGGGTTTATGCATGATTTAATTAACCAGAAGAGTACTATGATCAAACAAGAATATGCATGAGTAAAAGAAGACTTACTTGAAACCCTGAATACTAATGATCATGACTATACATATTCAAGATTATTTAGAATTAGAATTTTTTGAGAATATACTAATGAATGAATGTTTGTGTATGAGATCATGAGGATGACACTAGTGCACACTTGAGCATGTACAGTGGTACAGAATGAATAGAAGTTCAAAGGACATATAGAAGATCAAGCGGGAGGCAACCACACAAACATAAAAGATAAGTATTTGAGTTGTTATTTGAAATAGTAAATGATATTTCTTGTATGCATATTTGTATTCCTAGAACATATCATGCTGAGTGCAAACATTCATAGAGCATTGAACATTATACTACTAATATGCATATGATTGGTAAGTTGGACAAACATTCCATTGTTGCTTGTCTAGAATGAATCCTCTTTGCTGACATGCTGAGAGCTGTGCACACTCTCGATAGTATGTTCTGGTAGAGATGGAAGGCATCTAGATAGCCACTGTATGCATATAGGATATGGGAAAGTGTTGTGCCAAAGTATTGGTCAAGATAGTTGCATAACTATGTAAATGATATCTGTATGCATAATAGGTTATCATGATTTCATGATTATGAAGGATTACTAATCATGTACTTAATTTTGTTTTGTAGGAAAGATCATGAAGAATAATGAACACCGAACAAGTGATGGATGTTCAACAAGAAGATTTACAAATCAAACAAAATATAGAAGGCTTGTGGCTAGAAGATTCTCTTAGAAAGAGGAAGAGAATCATGATGAGATGTTTGCTCCAAGTGGCTAGATAAGACCATTCTCTTAATGGTGCAATTAAAGAAGAAGTGTGAATCAGGTTCTGTATGGGTTCCCAGGATCGATAGTATATTGATGAGAATACATGTGGGGATTGTATCATCCTTGAACACTTGTTCTAAAGTGAGCCGTAGACAGGTGTCTTCGAGAAAGAAAAGGGATTGGATCATCCCTGGACTTTCAGTCCTAAAGAGATCCGTAGACGTGAGGTCTCCGAGAATGAAGTCCTTAGTGGACAGTTGAGGGGATTGGATCATCCCTGGACTTTCAGTCCTAAAGAGAGCCGTAGACGTAAGGTCTCCGAGAATGAAGTCCTTAGTGGACAGTTAAGGGGATTGGATCATCCCTGGACTTTCAATCCTAAAGAGAGCCGTAGACGTAAGGTCTCCGAGAATGAAGTCCTTAGTGGACAGTTAAGGGGATTGGATCATCCCTGGACTTTCAGTCCTAAAGAGAGCCGTAGACATGAGGTCTCCGAGAATGAAGTCCTTAGTGGACAGTTGAAGGGATTGGATCATCCCTGGACTTTCAGTCCTAAAGAGAGCCGTAGACGTGAGGTCTCCGAGAATGAAGTCCTTAGTGGACAGTTGAAGGGATTGGATCATCCCTAGACTTTCAGTCATAAAGAGAGCCGTAGACGTGAGGTCTCCGAGAATGAAGTCCTTAGTGGACAGTTGAGGGGATTGGATCATCCCTGGACTTTCAGTCCTAAAGAGAGTCGTAGACGTAAGGTCTCCGAGAAGTGGGGATTGTATCATCCCCGGACCTTGGTCCCTGAATTGATCCGTAGACGTATGGTCTTCGAGAATAAAGTGATGGGGATTGCATCATCCCGGAACCACTATTTCAAAATGTATGTGAGGACTGCATCGTCCATGAACTGGGTTCAAAATGTACGTGAGGACTGCATCGTCCATGAACTGGGTTCAAAATGTACGTGAGGACTGCATCGTCCATGAACTGGGTTCAAAATGTACGTGAGGACTGCATCGTCCATGAACTGGGTTCAAAATGTACGTGAGGACTGCATCGTCCATGAACTGGGTTCAAAATGTACGTGAGGACTGCATCGTCCATGAACTGGGTTCAAAATGTACGTGAGGACTGCATCATCCATGAACTGGGTTCAAAATGTACGCGAGGACTGCATCGTCCATGAACTGGGTTCAAAATGTACGTGAGGACTGCATCGTCCATGAACTGGGTTCAAAATGTACGTGATGGGATTGCATCGTCCCTAGACATGAGACTTGTCTTAAAGTGATAAGGACTAATCATCCTGTAAGTAGATTGTGATTGCATCGTCCCTAGACATGGTGAGGTGTCTTAAAGTGATAAGGACTAATCCTCCTGTAAGTAGATTGGGATTGCATCGTCCCTAGACATGGTGAAGTGTCTTAAAGTGATAAGGACTAATCATCCTGTAAGTAGATTGGGATTGCATCGTCCCTAGACATGGTGAGGTGTCTTAAAGTGATAAGGACTAATCATCCTGTAAGTAGATTGGGATTGCATCGTCCCTAGACATGGTGAGGTGTCTTAAAGTGATAAGGACTAATCATCCTGTAAGTAGATTGGGATTGCATCATCCCTAGACATGGTGAGGTGTCTTAAAGTGATAAGGACTAATCATCTTGTAAGTAGATTGGGATTGCATCGTCCTTAGACATGGTGAGGTGTCTTAAAAGGATAAGGATTGATCATCCTGTAAGTTGATCTGGATTGCATCATCCATAGACATGAGAGATGTCTTAAATTGAGAGGGATTGATCATCCCATAAGTGGATCAGGATTGTATCATCCTTGGACCTATGTCCTAAAGTGAGAGGGATTGACCATCCCGTAATTGGATCATGTGTGTTGCAGGGTATGCTGCTGTTGTGTATACTTGTATCAGTGTGGATACTTGTATTGATAGATGTATTAGTGAGAATACATGCTTTTGATGATAGATGTATTAGTGAGAATACATGCTTTTGATGATAGATGTATTAGTGAGAATACATGCTTTTGATGATAGATGTATGATAGATGTATTAGTGAGAATACATGCTTTTGATGATAGATGTATTAGTGAGAATACATGCTTTTGATGATATATGTATTAGTAAGAATACATGTTTTGATGATAGATGTATTGGTGAGAATACATACTTTTGATGATACATGTATTGATTAATGTACTTGTATGGTTGAGGAAACTTATGTTGTAGATCGAGATGATCCAGATGCTGTAGATCGAGATGATCCAGATGCTGTAGATCGAGATGATCCAGATGCTGTAGATCGAGATGATCCAGATGCTGTAGATCGAGATGATCCAGATGCTGTAGATCGAGATGATCCAGATGTTGTAGATCGTGATGATCCAGATGCTGTAGATCGAGATGATCCAGATGCTGTAGATCGAGATGATATGACAATGCTGATGATCGTGAGATAACGATGCGGATGATCGTAAGATGACGATGCTAATGATCGTGTGATGACGATGCTGATGATCGTGAGATGACGATGTTGATGATCGTGTGATGATGATGTTGATGATAGTGAGATGACGATGTTGTTGATCATGTGATGACGATGCTGATGATCGTGTGATGGCGATGCTGACAATCGTGAGGATTCAGATATTGATGTTGTTGTAGCTGTTTGAGTGCTGCAGAAGATAAAGACTCAGTACTGAAGATGTTGATGTTCCAGTATTGAAGATATTCCAGTAACTGGTTGAGTTACTGATGATGTTGAGAAAGCTTCCAATGATTTATAGATGTATCATGTATGATGTTGATGACTCCTTGCTCGTGCAGATGCTGTTATAATATCCTTCTCGTTAAGGGGGAGTGTTGAGATATTGTAACTTCAAAGAATATTATATTTGTACTTTATTATTCCGGATATGATTCATTCCTCCGTGAAGATCTTATTGTATATCCGGAGATGTTTATTCCTCCGTCGGAATGTGGTAACTTGGGTTATTAGACTTCCCTAGTGGGGGTCGGCCATGTATGTGTTATGTGGGTCAAAGGGTTATTAGACCACCCTAGAGGGGTCGGCCCAGTCAGTTATAATGGGGTATTTAACCTAATGGTTAAATACGAGCCTACATGTACTTGTGTAAAATACATATCAGAGTAGTGTATAAATAGAGGAGGTGTGTTCCTCATTATACACATTCACTCACTTGAGGATAGCGCACTTGTGGAGGAGAGGTCTGCTATTGTGGAGGAGGAGATCATGTCTCAGGGTTTCATCTTTGTATATTGCTGGTCATCTATATTGAGGAAGCTTTGCTGGGTTTTCTACCCCATGAGGGTTTCCCAGGATAAATCTCTGTCTCTTGTGTTTATGTTGTGCTTGTTGTTTCTTCAGTGATCCTGTATATGCTATTATTGTGAAATGGAATGTAATGCTGCTATTTTCTGTCTTAGCATATTAAATCTTAACAAATTCCTCCTTAGAAAAAATAGAGGATGTGTACCTGGACTCTACAGGTACCGATTCAGATCATGATGTATGGTTGATTGACTCAGGTGTGTCATTTCATATGACCCCTCATAGGGAGTTGTTCTGTGAATATGAGAAGTATAATGGAAGCGTTGTTTTCATGGGAGATGACTCAATAGCCAGAATCATAGGGAATGGAAGGGTTAAGTTGCTACTCAAGGATGGAAGGATTATAAATCTCTCTGGGGTTTTGCATATTCCAGAGATAGCTCAAAACTTAATATCCATCAACAAGATGGGTGATGTAAGCATACAAACCATGTTTGCAAAATTAACATGCAAAATGGTTCAGGGATCAATGATCTTGATGAGGGGAGTTCAGAAGGGAAATCTATACAAATTGTTTGGAAGCACAATCACCGATGGGTGTAACGGTTCTATTGTTTCTGAGGGTGGAGAGAGGTGATAGAACCCCTATTATCTCTAAAGGCAAGACAATGCTATGGAACCAAATATTGGGACATATTGGAGAGAAGGGGCTTTGCACATTACAAGGTAAAGGTATGGTTGAAGGTATGTCTAATTGCACAGAAGATGATTTTGATTTTTGTGAACATTTCATAAATTTAAAACATAATCAGGTTAGATTTGAGTCTAGTACTACAAGAACAAAGGAAATTTTAAAGTCCCATCATTAGGTAGTTGTGTATTGTGTTTCATTTATAGATGATTTATTAACACATGGATTTATCTATTTCGAAATAAATCTAAAGTATTTGATACATTTAAAGAATTTAAGGCTCTTGCAAAGAATTAGGTAGAGACGAAAATAAAGGTGTTGAGGATAGATATTGGTGGGGAGTTCTATGAGATTGAATTCAAGTAATTTTGTAAGAAGTGTGGAATAGAAAGGAAGAAGACTACTCCATACATACATCAACAAAATGGAGTTGTAGAAAGAATGAATAGGATGCCGATGGAAAAGGAAAGGAGCATGCTCAGTGGTGCCAAGATAGGACAAGAATTATGGGTAGAGGCAGTGGATACTGTATGTTACTTGATAAATCGATCACCCCCATCAACATTGGTTGAAAAAACTCTACATGAGATATGAACATGTAAGAAACCCTATAACAAACATCTGAAATTTCTTGGGTGTGATGCTTATGTAGATGTTCCAAAGGAGAAAAGGAGCAAGTTAATAATAAAGTTGAAAAATGTATCTTTATTGGTTATAAAGATGGTGTGAAAGGTTTTAAACTTTGGATCCCATTAACTAAGAATATTGTATACAATTAAGATGGTGCTTTTAGATAAGTTAAAGGTTTCCCCAAACAGGAAGTCAATCCAATGGAAAAAGGAACCGGAGAAAAAAGAGTTTGACTTGGAGGATGGAGAATATGTCTCAACAAAATAAGTTGACTCGGAAAAAGAAAAACCTCATACCCAGTTTTGAGGATCATCTCGAGAAAGAAGGAAACCAAAAAGGTATTCTCCTTCATATTTTTGGTCTTGCTTTTTTTTATCTAGTAATCATGATTATACTAGAAATGTAAAGGAAGAAGTTGATTCAGAGGATAGTGATATCTGGAAGAAGGCCATAGTTGAAGAAATGTATTCCTTGGATGAGGATCTAGTTGAGTTACCAACTAGAAGAAAATTAGTTGGTAGCAAATGGTTGTTTAAGAATAATTTGAATGAACAAGGTAAAGTGGAGAAAGTATAAAGCTTGCTTAGTACCAAAAGGGATATTCCCACTTTCTACCATTGTTACTTTTGATATCGAAGTAGAGAAGATGGATGTGAAGAAGGAATTCCTACATGGGGATCTTGAAGAATAAATCTACATGAAACAACCAAAAGGTTTTACAGTAAATGGAATGAAAGAGTTGGTTTGAAAACTAAAGAAGTCCCTTTATGGTCTAAATCAATATCCAAGGATGTAGTACCAAAATTTTGACACATGCATCCTTGGATTGGGGTTTGTGAGAAGAAAGGATGACCACTATTTGTATTCTAAGCAATTTTGTGATCACTTCGTTAATATAGTACTATATGTTGATGACATGTTGCTAATTGGAAACAACATGAATGTCTTAAAGGAGGTAAAATCACAACTCTCATCCAAATTTGACATGAAGGATTTTGGTGCTACTAACTTCATACTAGGAATGGAGAATAAAAGAGATCATACAAACAGGAAATTCTGATTGAATCAGACAAAGTATGTTGAGATGATTTTGCATAGATTTAGCATGTAGAAAATTTAATCAGTCAAGGTCCATATTCCCATAGGTGTAAAGTTACTTGTAGATCAATGTCCCAAGACACAGGAAGATGAAGAATGCATGTCACAAGTTCTCTATACTAGTGTTGTTGGTAATTTGATGTATGCAATGGTATGTACTAGACTGGACATTGCTCATGTAGTGGGAGTTTTGAGAAAATATATGTCAAAACCAGAAAGGAACACTAGACAGTTGTAAAGAGGGTCTTCATATATTTGCATGGCATCATAGATTATGAAATCTAATACCAAGGAATAGATGTACATGGATTTGTTGATGCATACCAGGTTGGTGATCTTGATCATAGAATATCTACAAGTGGCTATGTTTTTAACCTATTTGGAGGAGCTATCAATTGGATGATCAAGAGATAGGTTGTAGTTGCTCTCTCAACTACATAAGTTGAATACATGGTGACCACCCATGCAAGTAAAGAAGTTGTATGGTTACAAAGATTGTGTTCAGGTATTGGGTTTGTATAGAAAGTTGTAAAGATAGATTGAAACAGTTAGAATGAAATATTTTTGGAAAAGAACTCTACTTGTCATGCTAAAGTGAAGCATATTGATGTGTAGTACCACTCTGTTAGATATATGGTTGCAGACAAGAAGGTGTTGCTAGAAAAGGTTGACACCTTGAACATTATTGTAGACTCATTAGCGAAGTCTATTAGTACTGTGAAGTTCTCTTGGTGTATAGAATCTATGGGCATTTCTACCATGAACTTGTGACCTTATCAGTATGTGTCCCATTATTCTGCAACGAAAACAACAAGTGGGAAAATGTTGGGCATGTGTTATATTCTTTGCATGTGGGTGTGGTTTGTGTCACCTTATGATCCACCTTCCTTATATGAGGGAGTGCATTGGTGCTCCCCTACTCCACGAAGCGAACCTTGGGGAAATAACCCAATTTGTTTTTGTTATTTTATCGAAAAATATGTAATTAATCCTAGTTAATAGGGAATGTGGTTTATATCTATTCCAAGTTAAAAAGTTAGGGTTTTGGATGATGAAAAATACCTAAATATTGTATTGTGAATGGTTAAGAAACACAATTAGAAAGATAGATATGCGGCTTTAAGTTTTGTTGGTTTTTCCTGTTAAGGGTTTCTATGATAAATATCTTATATGTACTATGTGTGTGCCATTTTTTAATCTCTTTTATTCTTAAGAATTTGTATGCATTGCTTCACTTCACAGGTTTAAAAATTACATTTTTTATTTTTTATTTTGAGCCATTTAAAAATACTAAATGATCTTCTTACAATTGACTCAAAAAAGAGAGGCCTTCTTGCATATCTACCCTTTGACAATGAAACTCGATGGTTTTAATTTAGACATAGAAATCAGGAGGGTGTCAGATTCAACTGAGAATGCACCCATTTACAAATTCAATTTGCAAATGTGATGAGTACTTTGAATATTTATCTATTTTTTTATGCACTTAGTGTGCTTCAGTGGTTTATGTCCCTTTTTTCCAATTGTGTCAGCACTCGAGTTGTTATATCACTAATTGGTGCTTTTGTAACTATGATGATATCTAAATGACCCTAGTCCCAAAGGCACTCAAATGTTCCTAACCATCATCCAAACATCTCTAATATCATTGGAAGAGCACCTTATAGATGTTGATGACCTTGAATTCCACATCAAATTAATTGAAAATGATGGCCGCCTCCTCAAGTAAAGATCCTAGTTCTTTCCATCCCAAAATCCGTTAAAAATTGAAGGTTTTGAGACCCCACACACTTCCTCCTTCAGCAACATGCATGGCCATGCACCTTTCCTTCCTACAAGGCATGTGGGCCCAAGAAATACACAAGCAAAATATAAAATTCATGAAATGAAGTAGTTTGTACAATAGTTTCTTTAGGTATAGCTCCTTAGAACTACCTCTCAACCATCTCAACCATGTCAAAAACATATAAAAAATTCATTCATGGGAGAGAAAAGGGAGGATAGAACACTCATACCACCGTTATGTTAGATGAACCGTCCCCATATCCTGAATTTTTATGCCTAGTTTCCCCTCTCATAGATCCTTGTATTTGGGATATCATCCTCCCTTTTTTGTTGAATTCATCATTCATTAGTGACTTCTTCCCTATATCCAAGTGAAAATCAAAGACTCGGGAAGCACAAAGTGTGAGTGGATTGGGTTGTATAGGGACCTAGGAAAATGTTTCGAGAGGTGTTGGAAACAAAGATCAAGTAACATGTATTTGTTCTTCTTCCTTTGATTAATAGAGATCTCTCATGTTCCCCCCCTCCCCACCCCTCCAATTTGTGTTCAATGCTTTATGCATATTTGATACTAGTATGTTAAAGGGGATTAGCCTCTTGTTGATGCATAGAATTTCCCATGATGATAGTAGGGGTTCTCCTCAGCTAAAAGTACCAATTATATCTTAAACCGTTTTGTAAAGGGAACGCATCCAGATTCTAGAGCGACAACAATTAATAGTTGGATTTTTACTAGTTGCAACCCAATTAAACATTTTGTATTTTTTTAAGGATGAGATGCAAGGAATGCCCTATTATGAATTTAGAATGATGGGAATTAAAACCTACTTTATCATATCCTATCCATCTAGGAGTTGTTCTAAATAACGAGCGGTAAAACAACATTTATTTCATACATCCTCAAGTTCAGAGAGTTGTCCTAGAAAATAAATAAAATGAATAGTATGAGAAAAATACAATTTTAGAAAACTTATTTTCTATTTATCTCAGGTTTTATAACTCATAAGAAAGAAAAATCTAAATATGAAAAAGCATAAAACAGTAAAACAAAATGGCACAGAATAGTCACAACAACATGCTATGATCTTACATCACATTTTCCAATGACAAACAACATGAAACAGATCATTGTAGTTTATTAACACAAGCAAATAATTCCCATTCAAAATTTCGCCAACAAGTGGGTTCTCCTCATTAACATAGCAAGAAATAGTTATAGCCAAAGTGCACAAGAAAAAAACTCCACTTATGCCTTTAGTTCTTTCCTTTATCTATTTTACAAAAGGGTAATTGCTTAGGGACCTTTTTAGCTTCCCTTTAGCAGTTACAAACAACTTTTGGCATTCCCTTTAGCCTAATCAATTCCCTCAAAAGATTAAAGGTAATTGCTTAGGGGCCTTTTTAGCTTCCCTTTAGTAGTTACAAACAACTTTTCACATTCCCTTTAGCTTAATCAATTCCCTCAAAATATTAAATTTACATACAAAATCAAAACTTAACGGCAACTTTTAAGTGGGTGGGGCTACTTGTGTATCTATGTATGAGTTCCAAACCACAAAGTCATTAGAAATACTATCCATTCATTGTGGTTTAAGAGTCTCAAGGGAAATCTCATGCGTGATTTCCTCACTAGCAATATTGAGCGCAGCTTTCTTGAGGAACGATCTACATGACGTAATTAGATTAATGTCTTTAGTGGGTATGGAGACATGCTCTTTTAGATTTCCTATAGTAACTTTTGTTACGGCTCCAATTGCCAAGTGTTGACTTATTTTAGCTCTATAGTTCACTACCCTTATGGTATCATATTGTCCATAACACTGAACGAAGGAAGATGACATCTTTCCATCACTTTTCATGATGCTTTGCGAAGGCAGCCAATGAGGAAATAATTTCCTTTTGCAATGAGTTGTTGGTTTTCCCGTAATTAGAGAAGACTACATAATCATGCAAAAATTTTCATTGGGTTCTCCTAGATAGATTTGCACACGCCTCCCTTTCTTGTTGTTTCCACTTGACCAATTCATAAAGATTGATTTTGACCCTTTTAGCAACAAGATCTTGATCACTGTCTTCTTCGATAATGACTTTTAATCGTGATAGGAGGACTCGGAGTTCATGCATATGTTCCTTCACCTAGTTTTGTGTTTCAAACATATCCCTTTGTAGCGTAGTTAAGTATGTCCTAAACTCATCCACACTTCTCTTCTTGCTTCATGAGCTCTCGACTTCTCTCGTATTCATGGAATAACATTACTACTCCACCACGTGCTTCTAATACTTCATCTTTGAGAAAACTAAGCTTTTGGTTTGCTTGTGCCAACTCTTTGCTCATCTTTTGTACATTGAATTTCATGTATAAGGCACTAGCAACATTAGCAAATGCCATCACAAAGGGTTCTTGATCAATGGACATGAATACTGGAGTCTCAAAGGTGACTTCCATCTTGGGCCATGTAGGAAACTTGAGATTTTTATGTGTCCTTTTTAAAATTTGATTCTTTTTCCTGTCAAAGAAAAATGAACTCAGTAAATCCATAGTCTCCTCCTTTGAGGGAACATACAAACCAATGTTGATCTCTTGTATAGGGAAGTGTCCTTTGTTGATAGTAGTTGTTTATGTGGGATCAAGGGTGGTTAGATCTACTCCACCATAAACTTGAATATGTAATTCATCATGTATACGCTTCTCTTCTTCCTCTCTTAATTTGTCTTCTATTGCTTTATGTTGTTCCTTTTCCTTCTCTTTTTGTGCTTCTTCTACTTCTTTGCTCTTTTTTTGTTTTTTCGGCATGTTCTTGCTCTTCATTTTTCAATGCTTCTTTCTTCTTCTTTGCTTCCTCTACTTCTTTATCCTTTGTCATACTTCATTTTCCTTTCCCAAATCTCTTATTTAATTCACCAAGGGTCTTGACCCTTCTATACACGTCGTCCGATGCACATAATTCATCCGAATACAACCATTTAATACCCAGAGTGAGATAGTGGATGAGTACCTTTTTCTTGCTATCATTCATCATGAATTTTTCAATGGCAAAATGAAATGAATTTAACCCATGGACTACTCCATATATGTCTTTGGCATGCATCATTTTATATGTGGCCACAATAAGCAACAAGGGAGGCCATGAGGCTTTCTTCGCTTTTGCTAATGTTGATATGATCCCATTAATGTAAGCTTGGTGTACAATTTTCTGTAATGCCACCTTATTGGTGACATACTTGGGAAAGATGTGATAAGGTTGAGTACATACATATATTCATATATAATTTCCTTGTTCTATGAGAAACCAATCCCTTAGTTTGGTCACCTCTTTCAAAGATTTGTTTGGCATGCATTTCTTAGGTTCTTTATGGATCAACACATAGAGGGGCATTATAATTTATTCACAAATATTATTTTCATGATTAGAATACTTATTCCCCCATAATAGTTGGAAATATATGTTAATGTGAACCAGAGGTTTCATTAGGTTTCATTGGGATCCATCTCCAACCCATGCTAGGGAATTTTTTGTGGCGCAAGCAATGTCCAAGAAGTATGAGGACATGTGGAACTGCAATGGCTTTCATGAAATAATTTATCTTTCCTGGATGACTGCCTCTAATATACTAGTGGACAAATTGGCTACCTAGATGAATTTGGTCCCTAAGGAAGTAGCATGATACGGTAAATGAACCCATGATTCTCAAAACTAAGTAGCATCTAGTTCAACGTATAACCCACAAAGCAACCTTGTAGCTATTATGTACGGTAGCCTCAGGTGCATTGGGAATGATTGATTGTTGTCTTTGGACCTAAACCTTTTATCCTTTACCCAAGTTTTGTTTAAAAATGAAATACAATATAGTTGGAGGGACATGACCCAGTCTGTAGTTAGGTTAAATTCAAAATCCTAGAACTTATAATAACTGCTCAGAGTAGTTGGTTGAAATGAGGCTATGGATTATTCATTTATATTCTTTATCTGCTTGTTTGCAAAATATATTCTAGGTAGCAATGATCAATAATTTCAATGCATGGAAATATAGCCTGCCTAGATTGAACTTTATGGAAGGCTAATCTTCAGATTTTCTGATAGATTTCCAGGTCATCTTTGTCTTCTTATGGAGTATTTGGGTATTCCTCTTGACCAAAAATATTGGTAAATTTCCCACCACTAGTAGGTAGGTTCTATTTGGGTGTCACTATAGGTATCATCATATTGTATCATAGGGAGAGCCTCTTATTTATCCTCACCCATTTCTTCCGAGGATGGAATTTTCTAGATTGGTTTTGATTGTAACCTCATTCTCTTCTAACACATTTGATGATCATGTATCTCAATAGCATCATCAAATTCTATTAGTGCAATTAAAAAATAGAGAGACAAAATTTTGAGACTTGGATATAAAGAAATTAAATCTTTCATTGTTATTAGTGGATGACTATTTCTTCTACATTCACAATAATAGAGATTTCAAAGTAACAGTATCTCAAGTTATGTTTGTCATCCATCTAACTATAAGCAAGAATAAGGTAATGGGCTCATAAATGCTGAATGATGGTGATGGTTTCTAAATGTTATTCGGGAGTGATTAAAATCCACTAGTATACAAGACCCCACTTAAGAATGTGTTGGGAAAGGAAGAGAATATGGGTTTTGGTCTTGCTTTAACCCTAGTCAAGAAGGGTGATATTAGACTGGTCGATGGGAGGAAAAAACCCTAGGGTATGAAATATAGGACATTTGGGATGTAGATTTAATTTCAAAACACTAGTAGAAATAAGGGCTTTCGTATTAATGCTTTAGTTTTTATCTTAACACTATGCCCCTTTCTCCCATTGGCACCTTAGTTTAAACTTTATATCTTGGAAATATATTTTCTCTGAATCTTTGCCTTAAGTTTTATTGTGTCGTTAGTCATCAATTCCTTACTTTTAAACTCGATTATATGGTCTTGTTCTATTAGGCTCTTAAAATTTAATGTCGTGAGGTATCCTCATTCCATCAATGCCTTACATTTTAACTCAACATGTATCAGTGATTTAGTTTTTATCTTAGCTCTAAGTTCTTTTCATCAACACTTTAAGTTTTAACTTGGTGCTTGTGTCTTCCTTTCCATCAAAGTTATAAATTTTATGCTAGAACTATATCTTTGGTGCTTTAGTTTTTATCTTGCCACTTGGTGTATTCCTTTCCATAGATACCTTAAATTTTATTATGGCAATGTATTTCACCACCTTAAATTTTATTGTTGTGATGTGTCCTCACTCCATCAGAGTTTTAAATTTTAACTCGATGCTAGGTATTGGTGCTTTAAGTTTTAACTTAGCGCTAAGTATCAGGGATTTAAATTTTAACTCTACACTAAGTATAAATTCATACCACATGATGACTCAAAGAAAAACTTTCTTAAGTTAAATGAGAATCACAACAATCTTAAGGAGGAATTGCAAGATCACCTAAGGATTAAGCCAAGAAAATATAAGAGTATGAGGCCAACTTTCATGAGAAGATACCATCAATCATGAGTAGACAAGGATTCAAATAGACCATTTCATCATTTGAAAATCAAAACATTGTCTAAGAACATCCATGGTTTTACAAAAGGAGCCATGCCAAAATCTTGATGAGGACATCAATGTCGCAAGATCTAAGATTTGAGGAGGCGCCCTATTTCCCCAATGACGCTTTTACAAAATTAGTGTTTTGAAGACTAAAAATAGGGGGGTATAGTTGCAGGTGCAATAATTTGTGACACACTAGAAGTAACCATGAATCTTTTAATAGTAGTTCTTTCTAATATGTACTCATAATCCATGAGTGCCTTTTGGTTCTATCTCATGAGTCCCACTAGAGACAAAACTGAACCCACAATGTGTGTTTGTTCTCGGGATTTCCCTACTTACTAGTTAACACTTTTGGTTAGATGTTAGAGATATTATTTCCTAAACGTATACCCTTGTTAAGAGAGCATCATGATTTCTCATAACATTCCTAACCGAGGACGCAAAGAGTAAAGTTTACCTAGATCACTTGATCATGTCTTCACGGTATTGCTCCGCTACCCGCAAGTGTACATAGCCTTGTTGTGGCCACAACAGATCCCATGGTTAGCTAAAGCACGGGAACCCCATTTTGAATAAACACAAAGGTATTTTGGTGAGTGTACTCTGTAAATCTAAGAATTTGAGTTTTCACTTGTTTAGTTCTCTCACTCATACTTTTGTCCTGCGTGTTTTTCTCTTTCCGGATGATCTCTACCTATTTGGTTTGTCAAATTCCTCAAATTTTGAGTATTTTACCCTTTTCTTCCATCAACCCGAAACCCGACAGCTAGGAGACCTGAAACCCGCAACCCGACAATTTCGGGTTGTAGGGTGTTTGTTTTACAGTTTTGGAATTTACGTTCCCGAAACCCGCAATCCAACAGTTGCGGGTTGCAGGATTTGTTTGCTCAGTTTTTTAGTTTAGGAAACCCGAAACCCGCAACCCAACGGTTGCGGGTTGCGGGATTTAACTTTTCGAGCTTTGGTTTTCATCAACCCGAAACCCGCATCCCGATGATTGTGGGCTTCAGGTTTTTCCTTTGTAAATAATTTCAGGAAATTAACATCCCGAAACCCGAAAACCCGCAATTGCGGCTTTCGGCTGTCAGGCTATGCCTTTTTAGTTATTTTTGTTGCGTGTTCCCGAAATCCGCAACACGCAACTGTCGGGTTTTGGCTTTCAGGAAGTCATTTTTGGTTTATGAGTGTGTCGTTCCCGAAACCTGCAACCTGCAAGTGTCAGGTTGCGGCTTTCGGGAACACATTTCTCATTTTTCGAATGTGGTCATCCCTGAAACCCGAAACCCGCAATTGCGGCTTTTAGCTTTCGGGAACTCTTTTTCCACCTTTGCCGTTTGCACTACTCCGAAACCCACAACCCGCAATTGTCAGGTTGCGGCTTTAGGGATCCCTTAATAATTTTTGTGAATAAGCCTTTCATGCGACCCCCGCATCCTGCTTCGGTTAAATCTTGGTCATTCATTTGTTTTCATCCTACGGTCATCTTTTAATCTGGTAAATTCAATAAATAGGGGTTTTATATTTTATTTTTACCATTTTTACTTTCGAAGAATTACTCCGTTGCACTATTGTTTTTACCGTGAATTGCGTAGCAGGTGCCGTTTTTCCGTTTGTTTGCTATTTCAGGTAAGCTCATTGTCATCCTTATACTACCAGTTTGCAATTTTTGCTATTTTTGGATTGATTTTGATTTTAATTTTCTCATTGATCAGAAATTGCAAGCTTGTTCGCCATGTCGAAAGGTACACGTTCTAAAATGCCACTCAGAGATCCCTTGGTCAAAGACCCTAATTTTGGTTTTCTCTCTGACACCAGTGAGCGAGTCACTGAGACATACCAGATAGATTGGTCGAAAATATACGCCATTTTTTATAATGACGACCTTTATCATATTGAGAACAATAGACCAGTGTATGAGAGAATTAGGGCTTCCCAAATTCATGCTATTGTTGCACGCCCTGCTATCTTGCCTTACACAGATGCCGTAAAATGGATAATTGAGACTGCCAATGTTAAAGACCGTTGTTTTAACGATAGCATGGGGTTCCAATTAACACATTTTCGCCCAGAGGTTTTTGTCCGAGCTTTTGCTCTGAAACCACATGAGCAGACCCTCTCCCCCGATTTCATACAGTCGTCCAAAACCCGTTTTAACTTTAACGAGATGATCAAGTCATGGATGCTTAAGCCAAACGCTTTTGTGCCTAAGGCTGATAACCTTTATCCCATCATTTTCTTTAAGGAACCCTACTCTTTACTGGCAGCCCTGCTCTGCAGGATTTTTGGTCTACCGAATTCTTCTCTTTTAAAAGCAGAATGGGCACCCATAGCACATCATGTGCTACTCACTGGTGAGTCTTTCCCATGGGCCTCTATCCTGTCAGCTGAACTGAAGAATTCCATTCATGAATATCAAAAGGCTCTAGCTCATAAGAAACCACCCTTTTTCCTGTCTGCATATGTCCTTGATGTTTTTTACTCAAAGTTCCAATACCCTAACTTGGGTTGGAATTGGACCCCTTCAGATCCTTCTGTGCACATTTATCATTCAGCACTATGGGAAGAGAATTTTTCACCTTTGTTAGATGACATTTGTGACCACTTTGTGGGCACCATCTATTTCAATATTTTCAGGCAACAGCCACTTGCATTCTCAGAAAATTATAAGACTTTCATCAACACCATGGGTGATTGGTATGTAGGTGAGTATTTTTCATACATCAAGATTTGGGGAAGTGACACAGTGCACTTGCTTCCCAGGATTGTCCTGGACAAGATGGTAATATAGGAATTTTCTTTTCAAACTATCACTGATGGCATGTGTAAGAAGCTCACAGGTCCCAGGAAGAAAGGTTGGCCTAAGTTTCCTCTCAATCTTGGCTAATTAGTTATCCCAACTTCAACTTGGGCTACAGTTCTAGGTGACCAGATAGTTTCCTTGAGATTAGGTACTACCCCAAAAAGGAAACATGACTCCAAGAAGTTCCTGGATGCACACCTCAAACAAGTACATATGAAAATAGATTATGCACATGAGTTAGTTCCAGATGACTTCATATACCAAGGGGTGGACACATTCTCACAGGTTCTAGCTAGAGCAAAAGACTTACAAGAACAACAGGACATTTTAAAGTACCAGAATGAACTTAAGGTTGGAGTTTTGAGTTACAGGGCCATGCAGCTGAATATCATTGAACAAGCAAGAAGAGACAAAGAAGAGAAAGAAGCTTAGAAGGCCAATACTGCTCTCATGATTACATTCCCTGATGGAATGTTATCGGACAATCCACTCGAGCGGACGTGAGCCGGATCTCCCTAGCTCAATGTGAGTCTAGAACAAATAGAACAGACTACAAGTGCATTTCCTAGATCTACTTAAGAACCAAGTATTAAATGTCTTACCTTTTTACTACGCAATCCTTTCTCCCGAATGTTGATCCACATCCCACGGTCGTCAGATCCAAGCTGCAAGACCTGTCAAGACAAAGAAACAAGAGAAATGAGTAAAGAGAATCTATACAATAAGCGATCTAAGTAAACAGTTAAGCAGGTAAACTACACAATATCATTGCACATAAGAACAATATTGGTGGAAAGCATTTGTATTACTGCAAATAGAGGAGTACATGATAGAGATATAGAACTACAACCAAAGACTTAACGCAGTAGCCCTTCTCTGACCAATCCAATTGCCATGTCCTTCCAAGGAAGTATGAGCTCTCCAATAGGTGAATGGAGGGGTCTTAAGAGAGATTTCACTAGCGTGTAGATACCATAGTCTTCCTCCATCCAACATGTCCAAGCCAAGCCTCCAAGATGGTACAAGCTTCCTAATCACCAATATGGTTTCTACCAGCATAAGGGTACCATAGACCTTCCCCCTCTCATGGAGAGAGTGGGTGTTTATATAGGGCTAAAGAGATAGGGTAGGTTGAGGATTAGGGGGAGATGGTTAAGGGATCCTCCCATTAGGTTAGGAACTGAAATTCCACCTCACCTAGAGCCTACGGATAGGCCTCCACATCACTCATCTTCGAGAATGGGCTCAAAGATACTCTTTTATCCAAATAACTGACATCGTCCCAGGTTGCATTAGGACGACCTGCAACGTCGCATGTTGCACAAGGGAAGACAGCGACGACCTTGAAAAGTAGGTTAGTTAAGCCCTCCAGTCATGGGAAACTTCAGGGATGTGTTTTTACTCTAAAATGGGTTTAGGTATAATAGCAAAGAGTTTACACAATGGTTAAGATGACGACATTATCACAACGGTCATGATGACAACACTTGGTCATAATGACGGTACTTGCAACAGTCATGATGACGACACTAGGTCATGACGACAACACTTGCAACACTTGCGACACTTGTGACACTTGCACAAGGGTGACGACATTTTGGTGTAACAGAATGCCCCCCAAAGCATGAAGCTGATGGAATGAGACAGGTGAAATGCTTTGTGATAAGAAAAAATGGCAAGGACTTGCTGGTTGGAAAGAGTTGCTGCAGAAATGACTTGAGATCCACAATTCTCATACAATACAAAACATGGATGCCGACTAATACATTGCAGATCCATGACGGTAAATACCGACTGAACACAATCATGGCTACTAGACACAATCGTAGATCCATGATGAGATGATAACACAGCCATGACCAATACAAAAGTGGATCCATGTAATATGACTCAATACAAACTCCATCGCAACCTAGGTAAAACATGACTCCCCAGGGTCTTCAAGCTGAACCTGCAATGATACGAATCTATCCATGTCATTACAACGTTTTGGAGTCAAACATGGTAGAAACCACTTGATTACTGGTCATTAATGTATACCATTAACAAGTGCGAGGGAGATCACCATTAATGTCAATGATTCCCAAGGTATCATAGTACATATCATCAAGCGTGAATAAGTGAGCTGAAGTCAAACACAAGATGAAATATTTCAATCAAGAGTCAATGATGTAAACTCATGTTGAAAGCGAGGTAACCTGCCATTGAGGCATGCAGGGCCAAGGTACTTGGTTGGTTTCTAAGTTCAATCCTCAGATGATGATTTGAATTCAATGAGGATGAACCCATCGAAGGAGGGCCATGATGAATCCCCCATCATCGACATGAAACTCGATAACAGATTTTTGGTGTAGATCGGATGGTAGAGTAATGTGCAAGACTGACTCAAGGTAGACCGACATGATTGAAGGTGTACTGACTGCAGATGATGAGTAATGAACATCTCTTGAACATGGGCATGGCATGACTTGGCAGTGTTGACATGACGAGAATGATACCAACCCCTAATGCAATTGATGGTGGAAGCATTCTTTGGCTGATCCAAAGGAGTGACGCGACTCATGGAATTGACAAGACTCGAGGACAAACAGATTATCCAGTACTGAATGCAAATGCAAATGAGTGCCATGTTCAAGAGTGACTATGTACTACCGTAATTAAGATGTAACATAAAATCTTCCCTTTTTCCCATCATGATTGATGAGTGTCTCATGTGTTTTTAACGAGCTTGATGAGGGTAACCAGATGCTCGGTATAGCTCATCTTATAGATGAGTCCAATCCCAAACGTTTTACGAACCTGGGAAAGGAGGGGTTCGTCCCATAATGGGCCCTTCAATGTTTAAAATTTAACGAGTCTAGAGAAGGAAAACTCGGTGTCATTTCATGTTTAGAGAGTTTGAAAAGAACTAAAGGAGACTCCAAAAGGTCCTTTTTCGTAAAGTTAGTCTCTTCGCTTGGAAAGGGTAAAACAACGCGAGAGAGAACTCTTCCAGCCATGGTTGGTTGGAGTATTCCTTTTTCGTAAATATTGCTTCCTGGTCTGAAAAAGGGATAAACTATCACTAGAAAGACGATCGTTCAAATGATTTGACAAGCGTGAAAGCATCAAGTTCGCTTGGCAATCTTTTCCTATTTAGGGAGTCTGAAAAGAGCTTAAAAATGACTCCATGAACAACTTTGTCATGGTTGATGACCGAGTACGACAAAGGAAAAAGTAAACTCGGCACAGTTCCTTTTCCGTAAATAGTCTAGCGAGGCCGGATAAAGTGATAAACCTATCCTCATTAGACACACCTTTTTACTCAAATTTTTAATGAGCACAAGAATGGTATCAAAAGCACTCGGAATCTTTTTCATGTTTGAACCATAGCACGAAAAAGTAAAAACTAAGCTCAAACCACTTTTCATGTTTTAACCAGAGCACGAAAAAAGAGTGAAAAGTAAGCTCAAACCACTTTTCATGTTTCAACCAGAGCATGAAAAAAGTGAAAAGTAAGCTCAAATGCCATCTTACTGTTTTTAACGAGCTCGAAGACAGGTTGGAAGAATGCTCATGATGTCTGCTTCATTTTTTAACGAGCTTGTAACAGAAAATGAACTATGCTCGGGATAATTTTCATGGTTTAATGAGCTTGAAACCTAAAGAAGGAAAGTATGCTCAAAAATGTTCCCAATGGTGAACTTTTCCCCAACATGGCATCCAGAGGTTGGTGTGTGCCCCTAGCATGATTGCTGGAAGTAAGTGACTTAGCTCCAATGTGGTGTGTACAGGCGATTGAGTTGACTTCAATGTAACTTCCAGAGATTGAAGACATGCCCCCAAGCTTCATTTCATTCGCCTAAGGCATAGGTGGGTGAAAAGAAGGTTCAGGTACTAAGTCGACGAAGAGACTCGAATCAAAGGGAAAGAATATGTTTCATTTTTTAACGAGCTTGAAGCCAAAGGTAAACTCTTCTCACGGGAACCTATTTCATTTTTTAACGAGCTTGACATAGAAAGGGAACTATGCTCATAGGTTAAGGCCCATTGACGGGTTCCTTCCCAACATGATGCCCAGAGGTTGGTAAATGGCCCCAGCATGATTGCTAGCGGCTTAACATGGTAGTGTTCCCTCAACATTATTGTTGACGGTACGACAATGTGGCATTCCCCCCAAGCTTCATTTCGTTTGAAAATGTTGTTTGATAACCCAACTACCAACCTGGCTACTAATACAAGAATGTTCACCAAGGGGGGGAAAACAAGAATCAGATGAAATGAAGGTTCAAGTTCTAACTCTAACAAGAGACTCGAACCGAAGGGAGGGAGATCTATTTCATTTTTACAAAAGCTTGAAATAGACAATAACTATGCTTGAGGGGGCCCATCTTATTTTTTAACGAGCTTGAAATGGAATAAAACTATGCTCGAGGGGATTGGTTTCATTTTTATGCAAGCTTGAAACCAAAAGGAAACTATGCTAGTGTGTTCGGTTTCATTTTTTAATGAGCTTGAAACATAACATAAACTGTGCTCGTGCCCCCATCCTTAGGGGGAAGAAACCACTAAAACATGTGGAACATTCAGGGAAGTCTGATGACTAGGAGTCATATGAATTCCCTAGTATGGTCGCCATATTTTTTATCAGACAATCCACTCGAGCGGATGTGAGCCGGATTTCCCTAGCTCAATATGAGTCTAGAACAAATAGAACAGACTACAAGTGCATTTCCTAGATATACTTAAGGACCAAGTACTAGATGTCTTACCTTTTTACTACGCAATCCTTTCTCCCGAATGTTGATCCACGTCCCACGGTCGTCAGATCCATGCTGCAAGACCTATCAAGACAAAGAAACAAGAGAAATGAGTAAAGAGCATCTATACAATGGGCGATCTAAGTAAACAGTTACACGGGTAAAATACACAATATCATTGCACATAAGAACAATATTGGTGGAAAGCATTTGTATTACTGCAAATAGAGGAGTACATGATAGAGATATAGAACTACAACCAAAGACTTAACGCAGTAGCCCTTCTCCGACCAAGCCAATTTCCATGTCCTTCCAAGGAAGTATGAGCTCTCCAATAGCTGAATGGAGGGGTCTTAAGAGAGATTTCACTAGCATGTAGATACCATAGTCTTCCTCCATCCAACATGCCCAAGCCAAGCCTCCAAGATGGTACAAGCTTCCTAATCACCAATATGGGTTCTACCAGCATAAGGGTACCATAGACCTTCCCCCCTCTCATGGAGAGAGTGGGTATTTATATAGGGCTAAAGAGATAGGGTAGGTTGAGGATTAGGGGGAGATTGTTAAGGGATCCTCCCATAGGTTAGGAACCGAAATGCCACCTCACCTAGAGCCTAGGGATAGGCCTCCACATCACCCATCTTCGAGAATGGGCTCGAAGATACTCTTTTATCCAAATAACTGACATCGTCGCAGGTTGCATTAGGACGACCTGTGACGTCGCATGTTGCACAAGGGCAGACAACGGCGACCTTGAAAAGTAGGTCAGTTAAGCCCTCCAGTCATGGGAAACTTTAGGGATGTGTTTTTACTCTAAAATGGGTTTAGGTATAATAGCAAAGAGTTTACACAATGGTTAAGATGACGACATTATCACAACGGTCATGATGACAACACTTGGTCATAATGATGGTACTTGCAACGGTCCTGATGACAACACTAGGTCATGACGACAACACTTGCAACACTTGCGACACTTGTGACACTTGCACAAGGGTGACGACATTTTGGTGTAACAGGAAACAAAGGTAAAGCTCCTCTAGGGGAACCCTCTCAAGAGAAAGCTAGTGAAGAAGCTAAAATGATGCTACAGTCAGCTCATGAATCCCAGCAGCAGATGGTACAATTGTCATGGATGTTAAAAACTCAATTGCTAGAACCTCCAAAGATTGCAGTCGACATTCAGTCACCGATTACATCAAAAGCTCAAATCTCCACTGAAGAAACTCAAGAAGATGATGATCTGGTCATAACTCAGGCTAGCCCTGCTAAGAGGCAGAAAGTCTTGCCTTCCTCCTCATAGGTTTCTACAGTTGACATAATAGACTGTGATGAAGAAGTGGTCCCACCTCCTCCTGTACCAGTAACAGAAGAAGTAGTTGAAGATCCTAAGACTATCACTGAACTGTTGGATAGCATTGATATGGATCAGTCCTTCCCTAAGCAATCAGTGTTGGAATTTAATGTTGCTCCTGGCATTGCATCATTAGCATTCACACTGCCATCTTTCTAACCAACCTCTACTGTGACTTTAGGGGGAACACTTCCTGTTTCTTTATCACTCTTGTTCAACACCCTCAATGACATTACTATCCCATCACTCGAACACTCAGTCCCTTTACCAATTCCATTGTCTATTGCTGCAAAAGTCCAGCCTTCGGCTGTCCCTCTACAGCTACCCATAGTCAATTTATCAACAACCACTATTGATGTATCTTCTAAGATTTCCTCACCATCTTCACCCACCAAAGTTCATAGTCAACTTCCACTTCCAGAAGGTAATGTTGATACTTAGATTCCATTATCTGAAGCCTTTGTCTCAATCCCTTCCCCAGATCCAGCTTTGTCAATTCCTCAAGCTATCATTACATATTCAGTTACTACTCAAGTTACCATACCTATCCCTACCCCTGTTATTACCCGAACACCTTCACTGATCTCAACAGTTAGTGTCACTTCTACTTCCACACAGTCAATGGTTGAATACACAGATGAAGCTATAGTTCCCCTTGGAATTACTTCTATAGCAAGGATGATAAGATAGTGATAAGAAAGACCAAGAAAAGAGGTCAAGGTCAAGATGGTTTGGAAGCACCTGAACCAATTCAAGTAATATGGGCTCCCAGGACCAATAATCCAAGAATTGAAGCAATTGAAGCAACAGCAGCCTTAGGAGATTTTTCCAATGCTAATTGGGATTCTGTTCAAGGTTTGGGTAGGGAAGTTGACCTCAGGGATGAAGAGATCAAAAACCTGAAAGAGGAATTGGCTGAAGCTAAAAAACAACATTCTTCTGATGTGGCTGATCTCAAGAAACTTGGGCAAGTAAGTTGCAAGACCTAGAGCAAAAGAATGCCACTCTTCTCACTGAACTCAGTCTCTCACAATCTCAGCATTCCATTGATGTTGAAAAAATAGCTTCCTTGGAAAAGCAGGTTGAGGATGCAACTGCAAGTGCATCCTCCTTAAGTTTTCTCAAGTTTACACCCTGTGATTTTAAGAATTTGTCCCTCAAGGTGAATCAGGATCATCATAAGCTTTTGGAGAAAGTATACATTACTTTGGATGAAATCAGGGAAAACTTCATTAATTTTTCCATGATGTCCTCCACCCTTGAAGAAAAAAAGGAGAAGAGACTTCGATCTTTTAAGGATCAGGAGGAAATCAGTGAATGGCAGGGGTATGTTAAGAATGCAGCAACAGGTATCCCAATCCTCAGTAGTTTCCTGTTCAAAAAGATCAAATCCTCTCTAAATACTTGGTTTGATTATAATGAAACAACTGAAAAAACTATCAATAAATGAAAATATATCTGCACCAGGCAATGGTATGCGGTTGACAACATTATGCATGTTCTGGGCTTACCATTAATGACCCCTATCCTAGAAGATTTTCCGCCAAAATGCAGACTTGAATAGCTCGAGAGTAGGCGTGAGGAGTTCACACAGAAGATTCAGGATCTTGAACAATTCAGCATTCAGGATGTGGATTATTTGGTTAGAGAACCGATCGTCATGGAAGGCAAGATTCGTATGTATCTTCGCACTTAACACAAGCTGGCGAATCATGACATTGAGAATAATGTGTGCAATGTTCAGTTAGCTTTAGAATCTGTTAGTTTCTAAAATATAGATGAGTTGTTAGACATATATGAGAAATGGAAGGATTTCTTAGATCTGTAGTTTGATCCGATTTTGTAATCTCTGTTTTCTAGGGATCTCCATTTTTTGGACTCTGTTGTAATTATTTAAAGAAGGATACCTCTCATAGTTAGGGGTTGGTAATTTTGGAGTTGTAAGTCAGCAGAAGACTAGACCAAGGGATACTCTGTTAAGCAGAGTTTTTTGTAATTTATGTACAAGACCTCTTCATACAGTAAAGTTATCTTTTAATCTATCTTCTATTATTCCTTAAATTTCTTTGAGAGTTTTCTGATTTATACTTCAAATTGTCATCTGTTATGTATCTGATCTTTTTGCTAAACATCTGTTAATGCACAAATCTGTTGTATCAATTTCTCTATATGACTGGTTTATGTTCCAAAGTGCTTTATTGAGTTTTTTCAATGTAAGTACTTTCATGTTTTATTTCTGCAAATGATTCGATGCATATGAATTCAAATAATCATTGTTAATTTTTCAATTAGCAGAGTGATTACAGACTGGATCTTGAATGAGCCTGAATACTTGAAAGATTATCATTTGATTTTCATTAACTGATAATAGTTTAAGTTAACAAGTAACACAACTAAAGACATTTTGTTTAAGCTGTTCAATTACTTGTTTAATCATGTCTCAAGACCAATCTGCACATAAAACAAGCTTTCATTTTAGAATAGGATTAACTTAGTTTTGTTTCCCTTTTCTAAAATAGGTTAGCTTAGCTTAGCATCACCATATCCACACCTTGATTTTCCATGATTGGAAAATTGATATCATAGGTCAACTCATCTACTCTTAGAGTGCCAGCGGAGGCCTAATATCCGTGGGGGATCACCACACTAAACAGGTTGGGGATAGAACTGCCCTTGCGCAGGGTCTTTCGAAGCCTTTCAACTTGGGTTTTCTTCCTCTGTTGAGTGTCTTGGAACATTTCAACATCTTTTGCATCTAACTTGCACAACCGAGGCATCAACAAATGGCACTAGAAGGAGGGCCAATAGTGCAACATGCCTAAACAAGCCACTAAGAAACCTCCTCCATCAAATACTTCAACGGTTCAAACTCGAAGCCAATCAAGGGCTTCAACATCTGAATAACCAGCAGAGTCACAACCAGCGGTTGTCCCTGTTACACCTGCTCAACAAATTGTTGCACCTATTGTATCTGCAACACAACAGGAAAACACAGGGAATATCTCTATTGTATCACCTACTAGAGGAACCCTCTCACTAGAGAAGATATTGAAAACATTAGTCGATAGGGTCACTAGGGTAGAACAAAGGCATGCCGATCAATGAGGGCACGGCCTTGCAGCAATCAATTTAGTAAACTTTCTACAAGCTAATAATCAAGAACCTTAGCAAGACACAGTTTCACAGATCAGTGATCCAATTATCCAATAGACAACTGATCAGAATATTGAACATCAGCACATAGTTAATCCACAACCTAAAAATCAAGAATTGGTTGGTCAATCAAATTCCCCTGAATACAACCTTAGTTAAATTTTTCAAGAAACACAAGATCAGCCAAAAATTCAGACTGGTGGACCACCTTCATCCTCTTCCTCAGACAGTGAACATTCTTCAAGCTCTTCATCATCATCATCAGAAGAAGAACCACCGATGGATGCAAAAGGCCAAAATGGACCTTGGCTCGACCAAGATGGAGTATCGGTACTTGGAGACCAACATAGACTACCTAAAAACCCTGAGAAGTGGTTACCCAAGTTTAACCCAGATGACAAATCACCTGCCCTAGATCATGTTAAAACCTTCATGCAGGTTATTAGGCTTAGAAGTGTCATTTACGAAGATGTAGTCTGCAGACTCTTTCCTTATACTTTTGAAGGAAAGGCAGCTGCATGGTATTTTTCCTTGCCACCAAGGTCTATTGTTTCCTAGGATGAGTTTGAGAAATTATTCATCCAAAAGTTTGGAGATGACAAAACACCACAGGATCTTGTTTTGGAATTATCCTCCATGAAAATCAAAGGGAAAGAAAGGGTTAAAGATTTCAACCAAAGGTTCTCATACTTAAAGAATAGAATTCCTATCAACCTTCTTCCTACTGAAGAATTGTTGATAGCCTACTATGAAAAGGGCCTACCTGCTTCAATTTCAATGTGGGTGAAACGAGCACAAAAGGGAACTTTGTTGGAAGTGTTTGCTGAAGCAATACAAGTTGAGAAGGAATTTTTTTGTCATAAAGACAATCCGGGAATCTCAGAAGAAAAGCCTTCAACTTCCAGGAAAAGGAACGATAGTGTTCCTAAACCCTCTTGCACAAAGCAAGGATCCATTTGACATAATTGACATGAAAAATCTCATCCAGAAAATGTCAAACGAGATGGTAGATTTGAAAAGAACTAACAATGAAAATCAAAACTATAATAGAGGTTTTGTGAGGCCACCTTTTAGGAGACCTTATCAACCTCCACCGAATCCACCACCTCCTAATCTAATAGAAGGCCTCACAAATGAAGAAATTTATTCTATCTTTAGAGCCTTAGCAGCAGAATCTCAAAACACCCCTGAATTCCCTAATGATCAAACTGCTCCAGACCCACAACCACCTGAGGAAGAAGAAGATGAGCATGAGGATCCACAAATCAACATTGTAAGTTACTTTTCAGAGCTTCCTATGTGTGAAGAAGAAGAAGAAGAACCCGAGACTGTGTTTAATGTCCAACATCCGTATAACACAAGGTCTAAACCTCAACCATCTCAGGAACCTTCATCCTCCACACCAGTTCCTGATAAAGGCAAGACTGTCCCCCACAAGGATACAGTCATCCCTGAGATGGAGTACAATTTAGTTGAAGATCTTAAAAGAGTGAAGGAAAATATCTCTTTGTTTGAATTATTGAAAATCCCCTCTATGAGGGATACTTTAACCAAAAGTATGGTGGTCAAATAGCCAAGAGAATTGCAGAATAATAATCTTGACTCTTTCACTAAACCAGATGATCAAAAGTCTAGAAGCAGAAGGACGCCTCCTTTTCTGCTTACCTTTGAGATTTTCCGAAACGTACATAACTGCATGATAGAATCTAGTGCCTCATCAAATGTGAAGCCCCTTTCTATCTGCAGAAAGTTGAATGCCACATGGGAACCTTGCCCTACTCAGATAGTACAACTTGAAAGATCAAAAGTCAGATTGGTAGGAAGGCTCAGAAATGTTTTAGTTACATTATCAGCTGATCCTCGAATCCATCAAACAATTGATATAGTCATTGTTGATATTCTAGAAGCATATGGTATGTGGCTTAGTAGAGACTAGTCAGAAAAGATAAAAGGTTATTTTTCTACTGATTGGTCCCATTTGTGGTTACCCTACAATGGTCAGCCAAACAAGATCAAGATAAGCAGGGAGCCTTTTATGAAACAAACAGTCATAGACTTGAATGACTCAAGTGAGCCTGTGGGTTATTTCAACACACACATTGAAAACTTTACCTTTGATACCTTTTTCAGGAATTTATCAACTGACGTTTCACCACAGGAGAATGCACAGAACGAATCTCAGGTAACTCATCTCACTTTTGTACCATTCTCAGGGGAAATTGTACATAATGTTTTTAATGTAAATACAAATTTTAGATTAGATCCCATTGCTTGGACATTGTTTTTTGATGGCTCTAAATCTAAGGATGGAGTTGGTGCAGGATGTGTTCTTATAGATCCAAAAGGAACAAAAACTATGATTGCATGCAGATTAGTGTTTGATTGAACTAACAATGTGGCTGAGTACGAGGCCCTAATACAGGGACTGAAAAAGGCTATTGACTTGAAAGTACATATCATTCATTGTTTTGGAGATTCAGAAATCATTGTGAAACAGGTGAGGAATAAGATACATTGCTTGTCCCCCCGCCTGTTGAATTATCAGAAATTGGTAAGAGATCTTACCAGCTCTTTTATTGCATTCAATATTAATTCAGTTCCTAGGTGTCAGAACTTCGATGCTGACTTGTTGGCGAATACAGCTTCCAGATTGATTCCACCAGAGGGCCTATCTCCTCAAACATTCTCAATAGAACTAATGTATAGGGCTTCCATACCAGATAACGTGACAAACTGGAAAGTATTCGATGATGATCAGTAGATACTTGATTTTTTGACAAACCAAGACACATTCTAGGATATGGCTATACACGAGGACGAACATGAAAATTCTCTCTCTGATTCCTCGAATGTCATCCCAAAGTATGTGATTAATTTGGAGAGGTTTTACGATTTGAAAGACAAGTTCAGACACAAAACGAATTGTAAAACACAAAGCTCCTCACTTAATTACGAGCAAGTCAATTTAGGGACCGAGCAAGAACCCCGTTTTATCAATTTAGCAATTGATTGCACCCCAGAAGAAAGGCGAGCTATCATTAAACTGTGTAAAGAATATAAAGATGTTTTCGTCTGGACCTATGATGAATTGAAACATTTGACACTAGCGTCATCTACCATTATATACCTATGAACCTGGAAGTTAAACCATATCAATAGAAGCTGCGGAAAATGCATCCCAGTTTAGAGCCTTCTATGAAAAAAGAACTGGAAAAGCTACTCACAGCCCGAATTATTTTTCCGGTGAGTCATACACAGTGGATATCCAATTTGGTGCTTGTACACAAGAAAAGTAGTGAAATCCGATTGTGTGTCGATTTCAAGAATTTGAACCGGGCCTCAGAAAAAAGATAACTACCCTGTTCCCCCCATGGAACAGATTCTTCAAAAGGTAGTAGGGTTAGAAATGTTTTCTCTCCTAGATGGTTTTTCAAGGTACAACCAGGTTATGGTTGCTCTAGATGACCAATTAAAGACAACTTTCAGAACCCCTTGGGGCACCTTCGCCTACAGGCGAATGCCTTTCAGTTTGATTAATGCAGGAGCCACTTTTTAGAGAGATATGGATATAGATTTCCGAGGTTTAACACATAATTCTGTAGTGGTTTATTTAGATGATATTACCATATTTTCAAAAAAATGACATGAACACTTATTTGCTCTTAAGCAGGTTTTCGAACATTGCAGGAAATTTGGCATTTCCTTGAACCCTAAGAAATCCATTTTCCCAGTCACAGAAGGGAAGCTGTTAGGCTTCATCATTTCAAAAGAAGGTATGATCATCGACCCCGAATGCACAAACGCGATTTCAAAAATCAGCTTACCAGGTTCGTGTAAAGCAATGCAGTCCTTCTTGGGTAAGATCAACTTCGTACGCAGGTTTGTACCTAATTTTGCTTAGATAGTTAAACCTTTACAGCATTTAGTTAAGAAAGATGTACAATTCACATGGTCACAAGAACAAAGGGATGCATTCATGGAAATTTGTAAGGCTATTGCTGAAGCTCCTGCTCTCATGTCCCTAGATTTTGATAAAGATTTTATTCTTTATACCTTTGCCACTGATTTCTCCTATGCAGCTGTTTTGAACCAGAAACAAGACAGCGATACAGAGATCCCAATATCTTTCATAAGTTCAACCTTCAAGGGTGCAGAGCTCAACTATTCACAAATTGACAAACAAGCCTACGCAGTTTACAAGTCTATCAAACATTACAGGCCTTATTTGTTAAAATCTCAAACAAAGGTCATTGTCCCATATTCTGCTATTAGAAATGTGCTGATCCAGAAGGAGTTGGGCGAAAAAAGAGCCCACTGGATGACTTCTCTGCAAGAGTATGATTTGGAAATAAGGCCAGCCAAAATTGTCAAAGGTCAAGGCCTTTGCCTTCTTACTGCTCAATCTAACGATCCCCAGCAGCAACAAATTGAATGGGAACAGGAAGAAGACATTCCTACAGGTTCTGTCGATATTATTGATACCCCGGCATCATAATGGTATGATCATATCAAATTTTTCCTGAATAATGGGTTTGCTCCTGAAACCTTGGAATTTAAAAAACGAAGAGCCTTGAGATTAAAGGCTGCACCTTATCAGTTTATTAATGAAGTTCTATTTAGGAAAAACTATGATGGGGTTTTTCTTAGGTGTTTAGAAAAACATGAAACTGATGACATCTTATTCCAATTTCATGCAGGACCAGTTGGAGGTCATTTTTCAGGTGAGACAGCAGCTCATAATATTCTCATAGCTAGGTATTACTGGCCTACGTTGTTTAAAGATGCTTATGCCTATGTAAGGAGGTGTGAACCATGCCAGAAATGTACAAGGAAGTTCAAGAAACCTGCTTTCCCGTTGCAACCAGTCACTGTTCAGTTTCCATTCCAGCAATGGGGGCTGAATTTTGTCGGGCCCATAAATCCCACCTCATCCCTTCAACACAAATACATTCTCACAACAAATGACTACTTCACCAGATGGGTGGAGGCAGTCTCACTTAAGCAATGTAATGCCAGCCAAGTCATTTCTTTCCTAGACAGTCATGTACTCTCACGATTTGGTACTCCAGAATTCCTAGTTTTTTATAATGCATCCTATTTCTCCTCGATTGACATAACTGAATATGCTTTTGAAAAGGGGATGAAACTCAAATTTTCTGCCAATTACTACCCACAGGGTAATGGGTTGGTTGAGTCTTCGAATAAAAATTTGATCAACATTCTGAAGAAGACTGTGGCCTCTCACCATGGAGATTGGCATACACAGCTCAATAATGCTCTTTGGGCAAATCGGATTACTCCAAAGGTAGCAATTGTAAATTCTCCTTACTATCTAGTGTATGGCAAAGAAGTCATTCTCCCTACTAATCTCACCATCCCTTCACTACAGTTAGCCCAGTTTGTCCAAGAAGATGATTCTTCTCCCCTCCAGCAGATAATTGATACCCTACTTAAACTGGAGGAAGATAGAGAAGTGACTAGAAACAAGTTGTATCATCATCAGCAGATGGTGAAAAGATGGTTTGATGAAAAATCTTCATCCGGTAGGGAATTTTCTGTTGGAGACTTGGTTTTAAGATGGGACAAACAACACAAAGATAAGAACCAGTATACCAAGTTTCAACGCCTCTGGATGGGACCTTTCATTGTTACAGAAAAGATGGGTCCTGGTATTGTTCGATTACAGACACTGGAAGGAGTTGTGGACACTTATCCAGTGAATGTTTCACTCCTCAAAAAGTATTTTGTTTGATCAGGATGATGTACTTGTACATAGGTTTGTTTTGCTATTTCTTTTCTTGATTGGATTGTCTGCTTTGTTTTCATTTGTTTGCTTTAAAATCCACACATTTGGAGATACTCATTAATCAGCTTCTCTCCTGGTGATGATTTCAGCTTGGGTTTTATAACTGTTTTTCAGCCACAATTTTGTCCTGTATCAGAGGTTGTTCAGCAAAGGGCACACAACTAATGATTGCAGAACCCTGAATTGATATCTCTCCACAATGGTCATTATCTTACACATGTCTTATTTGTTTAATTGGGGTCTAGAGCATAACAGATTCTCCATTGTCTCATGTTTCATGGTTCAAGCTGCATATCATAATAACCTACCCATCTTGTTTTGCTCTGGATCCTTTTACAATCACCTTGGTAATAAATCTCTTAATAAATGTAAATTACAAGGTGGGAGGTCTTGCTATCAAGCCGACCCATTAGGTTCATAGGTGCTAAGAAGAATGACATATTCACATCAAGCCACTGACAAAGTGTCCTCAGACACATAATTTTATTAATGAAGAAGGAAAATAATTACATCACAGAGATGTGAGGACTAAATCCCGAAAGATTACCTCACATGGAAAACTCGATGGATTTAAATATCCAAAGAGTAACAACTAATTTACCGTTACCAAAACTAACTAAGGGACACCTCACATAATCACGTGAGTGTGTAGATGCCCTTTTACATTTATTAAACTAAACTTCTATTTATTACATTTTGGATCATAATTCCTAACAATCCCCCCTTTGATCCAAAAATTCTTTTTAACAAATACCAAGTTCATTTCTAAACTTATCAAATTTGACCCTTCCAAGAGATTTTGTAAAAATATCTGCAGTTTGATCTTCTGATGGACAATACTTTGGCTTGATGATTTGTTTGACGACGAGAGCCCGAATGTAATGATACGTAGTATCCACATGCTTAGTTTTTGAATGAAAAACAGGATTTTTGGCTAACTTGATTGCTGACTGATTATCAATAAATAATGAAGTTGCTTCTTTCTGATCAACTTTGAGGTCTTGCAAAATCCTTCTTAACCAAACTATCTCACAAGCAGCTTCCCAAGCTGAAATATATTCTGCTTCTGCTGTAGAATTTGCAATTGTATCGTTCTTTTTACAACTACATGCCACTGCAGCTGATCCCATATTCATTAAGTAACTTGAAGTAGATGCCCTGTCATCAACATCTCTAGCAAAATCCGCATCTGAATAGCCAACAAGCTTGAAATTTTTGTTTCTTTTAAACTCAAGTCCAAAATCCTTTGTTCCTTGAAGATACCTTAACACCCTTTTTGCTGCATTCCAATGACTTTCTCTAGGTTCCTGCATATATCTAGAAAGTATGCTAACTGCATAAGATAGATCAGGACGAGTATTCATCAAGTAAATGAAACATCCAATTAACTGTCTATATTCAGTACAATTTACAAGTTCCCCCCCTTCAAACTTAGAAAGTTTTAAATTTTGCTCCATGGGAGTAATCGCTGGTTTACATTCCTCCATTCCAAACTTCTTCAATAATCCAGATATGTACTTAGCTTGAGAAATAAATATACTTCCTTCCTGCTGCTTTACTTCAACTCCAAGATAGTAATGAAGTAAACCCAAGTCTGTCATTTCAAAATCTGTTTGAAGTTCTTTCTTAACCTGAAATATATGATCATTATTGTTACCTGTTATGAGCAAATCATCAACATACATAACCAAGATGACTAAGTTGTTTTCCTGGATTCGAACATACAAAGTATCATCTGACTCACTACGAAGAAAACCAACTTTTTGTAGGTAGGCATCCATTTTTGCATACCAAGCTCTGGGAGCCTGTTTCAATCCATACAATGCCTTAACTAGTTTACAAACTTTATTTTCTTTCCCTGGAACCTCAAAACCAGGAGGTTGAGTCATATAAACATCCTCTTGTAGATCACCGTTTAGAAATGCACTTTTTACATCCATTTGATGCACTTTCCATCCATTTTGTGCAGCTAAAGCTAGCACAATCCTGATAATATTCCATTTCGCTGTTGGAGCAAAAGTTTCTTCATAATCAATCCCTTCTTTCTGAGCAAAACCCTTATATTTATCAATATCTCCATTTGCTTTGTACTTAATTCTGTAAACCCACTTACAACCAATGGGTTTAACATCATGTGGACAATCAACCATTTTCCAAGTCTGATTCTTCATTACTGCATCATACTCACTTTGCATGGCCATTTTCCATTCATCATACTCAACTGCTTCATTAAAAGTAGTTGGTTCAACAACTGAAAGAGCAAAATTTTCTGAACCCGTATTAGAACTCCTTGTACCTGTTTTTCCTTTTTCATCAGACTTAACATCCTGAAGTAACTTAGTTGCCCATTTTGGTTTCTTCTTTTCAATGTTAACTTGATTTGAATCATCCAAGTTAACTTGTGAAGAATTCAAAGTATCTTCAACCTGTTCCAAGGTGTCTTCAACCTGTTCATCATCCTGTACTTCTGAAGTGAGATCAAACCATTGTTCATTCCTTGTCTTATTTAAGTGTTTCATCCTTAATTGTTCCTTAGTTACTTTTTACTCTAAGTGACTAAGTTGTTTTTCAACCTCTTCTACACTTAAACTTTCAGTTTCATCAAAAATCACATCCCTGCTGACAATAAACTTTCCATCTGACAGAAGCCTATACCCCTTTTTTTCATTAGAATAACCAATCAACATGCACTTAACACTTCTAGACTTTAACTTCTTTCGTTTTTCTTTTGGGACAAGTGCATAACAAACTGAACCAAAAACTCTCAAATGTTTGACCATAGGTTTGAATCCATACCAAGCCTCAAAAGGAGTTATTCCATCAAGTGATGATGAAGGAGATCTATTCCTCAAATAAACTGCTGTATGAACTGCTTCTGCCCAATAACATGATTTCAACCCTTTGAAAAATAACATTGCTCTAGCCATGCCCAAAAAAGTCTGATTCATCCTTTCTGATACTCCATTTTGCTGTGGAGTATAAAAAGTGGTCAACTGTCTTTTAATCCCTTTTTCCTGACAAAAAGTCAAAAAATGATTTGATGTAAACTCACCACCATTATCAGTTCTCAAAGTAGCAATCTTTTCCTTTGTTGCTGTTTCAACCAAATTTTGAAATGACTGAAACTTTTCAAACACTTCTGATTTTTCCTTCAAAAAATACACCCAAACCATTCTGCTAAAATCATCAATAAACAACAAAAAATATTTAAAACCACCAAGTGAAGTTTCCAAAGGACCACAAACATCACTATGAACAAGCTATAATCTCCTTGTTGCTCTCCAAGTGCTTTTTGAAAAAGCTATCCTTCTCTGTTTTCCATAAATGCAAGCTTCACACTTTGCATTTTCCTTCCGAAAAGTAGGCAACCCCTTTACCATTCCTTGTTTTTGAAGCTGTACAAGACTATCAACATTCAAGTGCCCAAAATGAATGTGCCACAATCGGATAGGTGAAACATCAGTTTCAACTAAACCTGCAAATTCCTTCAAATGTTCCTTTGATCTAGGAATGACTGTTCCCTTCATCCTAAGAAGCTTTCCGTCTTCATAACCTGTCATAACTGTTTTGTATGCATCCTTTGTTGAATTAACAAAAAGGATACCATCTTCCATTACAATTTGATGTCCTAATTGGCGAATGACAACTAAAGACAACAAATTTTTCTTAAATGTAGGCACATACCAAACATTAGAAATCAATCTTTCTCCAATTCCAGGCAAATCAACCTTAACTGTTCCTTTTCCTTGTGGTAAATGAATAGAATCATCTGCAAGAAAAATTGAATTTAAATGACAATCTTCATAACTCCAAAAGAAATCTTTCCTATATGTCATATGCTGAGTAGCCCCTGTATCCATAATCCAAGCATCTTCAAAATCATTTTTGAAACAATAAGAAGACTGAACAAAATTCACTGATTCCAACTGATGAACTTGAACAAAATCCATTGATTCTGATTGTCTAAGTGCTGTAAAGACATATTCACAATTTTCACTATCGTCTGCATGAGCATAATGTGCCGTTGATGAAGATTCTTTAGATTCTCTTTCTTTTAGAATTTTTTCAAATGAAACTCTACAGTCTGAAGCATAATGTCCAACTCTATAACAACGAAAACATGTGACCTGTTTATTAGCTCTTCCTCTTCCAGAGACCTGTTGGTTTTCTGAACCTCTTCCTCTTCCAGAAAACTGTGACTGTGTACTTTCAGATTCTTTAGAACCTCTTCCTTGATTTCTTCCTCTTCCTCTTCCGCGGCCTCTTCCTCTTCCAAAACCCTGACCACGACCTCTATTTGAATTTTGAAAAGCTTTCTGATCATTGCCTTTTTGATGATTACCTGGAGACTGTTTGCTAGTACTTGCAACCAAAACATCTTCTTCTGCTTGCTTTGTTTTACCAAAAGTTTTTTCATTTGTGGCAAGTAATTCACTTAGTTCATCAAAAGAAATTTTATCCAATTTATTTGTAATTTGTAAAGTTTCCAAAAAATGCTTATATGTCGTAGGCAATCCTGCGATCAAAATGGTCACCATCATGCTGTCCTCAATTTTACCAAAACCAGCTCTTGAAATTTCTTGTTTGATATTTTTTAATCTAGAAATGTACTCCATGACATCACCTCCTGAAGACAATTTTTGTTGAAACAACTTCAATTGAAGATCAATTTTCTTAGCTTCACTCTGAGAATCAAATAAATCTTTCAATGTCTTCCAAGCTGACCACGCAGCAGAACTATTTTCAATATGCACATAAATATCATCAGAAACAGTACTGTGAATCAATGCTAAGGCCTTTTCATCTTTTAGTTCCCACTTTGCAAGCTGATCAGGATTAGTCGGTTTGGTAGGATGAGCATTACAGACACCCTTCCACAATTCATTGTAAATAAGAGTGCTTTGAATATGACGACTCCAAACTTTATAATTTTTCGATCCTTCCAACTTGTCAGATTCATTAAAAAGACTTATAACTTTAGACATTGTAAAAAAAAATAATAAACACCTTGTAACTCCAGAAGATGTGTATTATGCAAATCTTATAGCTCCAAGAATTAAAAAAAGAAAGCACCTTATGTCACCAGAATAAGTAAACAATCACCTTATATCACCAATGGAAGATTTTATGCAAAAATATCACCACCAACATGAAAAGAAAATTACTCATCAACAAGAGTCACCATGAAAGAAATGCTGCAAGAAACACCACTCACCATGCAAAAGAAAGCTATAGGGGCTTGGCCTTGACCCACTTATAGCCTCAAGAAAATAATTTGATAGAGCTTCACTTTGCTCTAATCATAGCTTGAGTGAAAATACAAGTACTCATGACACCAACAATGCGCCTTATTACTCCAATGCCCAAAAAAAAAAATTACACCTTATTACTCCAAAAAATAACAAATCTTTATAGGTGAATTGGAGAGATACAATATTGTTGAGTGGGAGGTCACAAGATCCAGTCCCATCAACTTCAAAAATAACTTTTTTTTTTTTAAGTTTATTTCTCCACCTTTTTCTTCTTAATATAAAAAATCTCCAAAAATAAAAATGAATAATAAAATACCTTATCTCTCCAAAACAACTTATTCACTTTTCAAAATATTACATAAATATTGAATTAAATGAAAAGTGAAAAAATTATACAAGATTGTGAACTCTTCTATTTCTACGCTGGAGTTTTGATGGTTCCTCAGATAACCATACAAGGTCCTTCCTCCACGACCTTCTCTAGACGGCCGACAGAACTCTCCATAGCCAGGCTCCGCGGGCTTCACTTCAAACCTCTGCTTCACACAACAGATTCCACGGACTCTTCCATGACGGCACTCGAGTTCCTTCTTCAGGTCACCGGACTCCCTGATTTCATAAATTCAGCAGCAAATACTTGTGTCTTCACTCTGAATTTTTTTTTTACTCATGCCGGCCAAGTGTGCATATCAAAGCTTTATTTAACATACAAGTTACTTTTTCTTGAAGATGAATGTATGAATTTACAGAGATAAATCCCTATCACAACCACAATCCCGTGATACGTATTCTGTCCTTCTGATGCAACGCAAGGGAGGCGCTATGGACATCAGCCTAAGCCTTAGTGTGGAATTCCTTCCATTCGTGAAAGCATACAGGTATCTCAGTTTGTTCGTAATCAAGTCTCTTAAGTGGATGGCAATTAATAAGCATCCAGGACTCCATCACGGATACCGCTGTATTACACACACAGTGATGAGCAAAATGATAATGCTTGGAAGTCATCGACCCGTGTTTCTGCACAGGAAAGACCTCCTTTGAGTCTTTCAACGCACAGGCGGCTGGTTCTTCTCCAAAATGGCTCTACAACGACTCTCCAAAATGATGGCTCTATGTTACACCTCTTCTCACACACAGGAAACCTCCACAGGTTTCTCCACAGACCGGCTCTAATCTACGACCACTTTGACATTACGGCTCTGCTCCCTCTCCGACCCAACATCGGCTATGCTATCTCTCTCAGTGAGTGAGCACAATAAGAATGATAAAAATTCTCTTCCACAAAATTTTTAAATAACCTTGCCTTAAAAAAATAATAATATTTACTCTCTCCAAGTAAAAAAAAAACTGAGTCTATAAAAAAAAAATTCTGCAGAGATTCTTTTTAGCCCAAAAGAATAGGAAGCATTAACTTACGGTTAAAATTTCGCTATTCCAAAACCTTGAAAGTCACCTTCTTCAAACAACCTTTAGCACCTTCCAACCAGGTTCCAACCAGACCAAGCTTTCAACCGCGTGCTCTGATACCACTTTGACAAAGTGTCCTCAGACACAATTTTATTAATGAAGAAGGAAAATAATTACATCACAGAGATGTGAGGACTAAATCCCGAAAGATTACCTCACATGGAAAACTCGATGGATTTAAATATCCAAAGAGTAACAACTAATTTACCGTTACCAAAACTAACTAAGGGACACCTCACATAATCACGTGAGTGTGTAGATGCCCTTTTACATTTATTAAACTAAACTTCTATTTATTACATTTTGGATCATAATTCCTAACAGCCACCACACTTGGAAGATGACTTTCAGTTTTACTAGGAGTTGGAAGATCCTATCACAGGTCGGTCCATTCATGATCAACAAAGAATCGGTGAGTAACACTACCCATATGTGGTCACCAAGCCATGGTAGTGCCTTGTATTTTTCAACCTAATAAAATTTGGTTTGCTAATTTTTAAAGATGCTCGTGCATATAGGGACAGGGGGTCTTATCGCAATCCATCCCTGCCATGATCATGGGTTTTATTTGGACAGAAACTATCACAATATGGTCATCAAGCCATGATAGTTCCTTTCAGTATTGCAACTGGAAGACAAGGAGTCTCGTTGTCGAGTTGGCTTGATCAGTTTCTGAATTATGCTAGTGAATGACACTACTTATATTTGATCACCAAGTCAGGGCAGTGGTCTTATATACACAGTCTTTTCTCTAATATATATATATATATATAAAGAGAATATCATGAAATGTTGCATGTAAATAAAATCTTGATAAATCAAGGTGATGTGTAATTAGGATATCCAGGAGCATTTTCAAGTATGTGCCTAGGTTCAACACAAGCTGCTTCTCCATGATTACATAAAGGTGAAGGATCTCGGTTGTTTCTTCAACCCCCTTATCAGATTTTCATTATTCTCAACATGATCATATATGGGGATTTATTAATTTCATGTTCCATGCTCGTTAACTGTCTCTCTTGTGATCAATTTTTGGAAAAATTCAGGTTGAAAAAGTGATGTGGCTAACATGTTTCATTTGGATGAATTTCATTGCAAAGATAACTGGTTCTTCCCAGCTAGTTGCCATTTGTTGTGGCCACAACAAATCCCATGCTTAGTTGAAGCACGGGAACCCCATTTTGAATAAACACAAAGGTATTTTGGTGAGTGTACTCTGTAAATTTGAGAATTTGAGTTTTCACTTGTTTAGTTCTCTCACCCATACTTTTGTCCTGTGTGTTTTTCTCTTTCCGGATGATCTCTACCTGTTTGGTTTGTCAAATTCCTCAAATTTTTGAGTATTTTATCCTTTTCTTCCATCGACCCGAAACCCAACAGCTAGGAGACCCGAAACCCGCAACCCGACAATTTCGGGTTGCGGGCTGTTTGTTTTACAGTTTTGGAATTTACGTTCCCAAAACCTGCAACCCGACAGTTGTGGGTTGCGGGATTGTTTGCTCTGTTTTTGAGTTTAGGAAACCCGAAACCCGCAACCCGATGGTTGCGGGTTGTGGGATTTCACTTTTCGAGCTTTGGTTTTCATCAACCCAAAACCTGCAACCCGACGGTTGTGGGTTGCGGGATTGTTTGCTCTGTTTTTGAGTTTAGGAAACCCGAAACCCGCAACCCGATGGTTGCGGGTTGTGGGATTTCACTTTTCGAGCTTTGGTTTTCATCAACCCAAAACCTGCAACCCGACGGTTGTGGGCTTCAGGTTTTTTCTTTGTAAATAATTTTGGGAAATTAACATCCCGAAACTCGAAAACCCGCAATTGCGGCTTTCGGCTTTCGGGCTATGCCTTTTTATTTATTTTTGTTGCGTGTTCCCGAAATCCGCAACCCGCAACTAACGGGTTTCAGCTTTCGGGAAGTCGTTTCTGGTTTACGAGTGTGTCATTCCAGAAACTTGCAACCCGCAAGTGTCGGGTTGTGGCTTTCAGGAACATGTTTCTCATTTTTTGACTGTGGTCTACTGTGAATATTTATTTAATATTATTATTTATAAATTAATAGATTACTAGGTTACTAGTGAAAGGGCGTAACCCTTCACAATGTTGGATCAAGCCCCATAAAAGGCGATCTTATTGTAATTTATCATCATCTATCTATAATATTATCATGTTATCATCCAATATGAGAGTCAGATTCGACTATTAACATCCAACCGGATATGGTTGCTGCATTTGGTATCAGAGCTTTCGCTCCTCCCCTCAGAGCTTGGATTCGACTCTTCCACCACTCTTCTCACTTTCCGCTGCTCATACCACGTCCATCATTCCCCCTCTATCCACCCTTCACCTGCACCACTCGACCACTTCATTCTCCACGCATCGACTCCGTCGCTCCATTGATCCACAGCCTCCACCATCCGCGTCTGTGTCCTCCCGCTCACTCGTCACTTCTGCCACATTCTGCGTCCCGCTCCATGTACAGCCCCCATGCCTGCTCCCGCTCTTCCTCCCTTCACTCCCTCATCCACGCCCTTACCTCCTTCCTCATGCGCTCCTTCCACTCCACGCAGCTCCCTCCATTTTTTCCCACGCCCGCTTCTCCGCTTCCTTCCCCCACCATCGCCTGCATCTCCCTCACGCCCTTCCACCACTGCTCCAGCACCCCGAAATACTGCCCACTCACCACCACTCCATTCCCATTTCCCCCGCTCCCCTTCATCTCCCTCATGTCCTACGTCCTACGCATCCTCTCCCTCGCCCTCTCCCCACGCCTACCCTCCAATCCACGCACCTGTGCCAACGCCCTCTCCTCCCCCATCCTGTCACAACCTCCACGCCCATTTATGACCCTTCACCCCCACGTAGCTTCATGCCACCTCCATATCCATCATCTCCGCTCTCCTCTTCCTTCCCTCGCGCCCCCTGCGCGCTCCACCCCCATCCGCCTTCCCCACTCCATTCCAGCTCCACTCCCAATTCCTCGTGTCTCCTGTAGCCCACGTCCTCTCCTCACCATCCGCTCTCGCCATCTCTTGGATCCCTCTCCTTCACGCCTTATGCACCGTCCTCTTGTTGCGCCTTCCATCAGCACCCTCCTCCTCACACCCTTCTGCCATTGCTTCTCCTCCTCACACCCTCCTACCCTCGCTCGTTCACTCCCACGCCCATTCTTGTTGCGCCTTCCCTCAGCACCCTCCTCCTCACACCCTTCTACCATTGCTCCTCCTCTTCCAGCCGCCACCTCCCATCTCTTATTCACATAGCCCTACACAAAACAAAACCAAAAAAAAACAATATTAATTAAATATTATTATAATAATATTAAATATTCTTATATAATATTTTATTTTTATTAAAACCTTATTGCTCCATAATAATAATTTTATAATTATTATTATAAAATTTAAATTTAAGTGGAAACTATTAGTTCCTATTATTAATTAAGTCTCAAACTTTTAACTATGAAGTGGTTCAATAATGAAGATGAAAGCTATGAAGAGAAGAGACTTAAAGCCATCATCTCTCGTGGAATTGGAACAAGTAAATATGACATTGTTCACAATACCGAGGATAGTCAAACCGGTGTTGCTGATAAGTATCGAAAAGATTGGCCTGCTCTCAGTGACGACGATGACAGTTTTGAGGAAAAAAGATTTAAAACCTATGTCTCCCATGGAATTGGCACGTATAGATATGACATTGATAAGAGCCAAGCCATTGTTGATAAATATCCAAAAGAGGAAATATACACAGAAGATGAGGAAGATAGAATAAGAAAGCCTATTGTAGAAATTGAAGAAAAAGAAGACATCAAAGTGACAGATCATGTATGTGCATTAGATCAACATCCACCAGTTGTGGATCATGAAGTTGTAGATTATAGGTCTACAATAGCAAGTGACATTTCAAATGCAATTGTTCTTATTGAGCAGGAGAAGACACTTGAACATTGTTCCCAATTAGTTTTATTAGATAAATCTATTGATCTGATTGATGAAGTTCGAAGCCATGGAAGTAGTGAATGTCTACTTAAACATGTTGGAAGAACTAATGATGGTTCTACAAACACAAGTGTAGATAGTTATGTAGAAATTGTTTCTTTTCCCACTATCACTTACATTCCAAATGATGGTGAATATGATAATGGGCCTAATGTTGGTAAGCTAGAGGACATAAAAGTTATTTCATCCACGTCGTTAGGAATCCCTGTGGAGAAGGTTACTACAGATGAACAACATTTATGTTGTTCCAGAATTAGATCCTTGGACATAGTCATATGGAAATCAAGAATAAAGGTCCTTAAAGTTCCTTCCAATAAAGAAGCCATGAAGGCTACGATTCAGAGGAAACTAGTACAAGACCTAAAGATTTCTAATCAGATTGATGTCAGTTTAGATGTGCATATTTCTTGTGACAACCACCACATATCTTTGAAATTGTTGGAATTTAAGTGCATAGATACTAAGATTGTAAGATGGAATCCATCTACAATAATATGGCTCCAAGAAATTGAGAAGACTCATATGGAGATTTTCAAACTTCAAAGTCTTAAAGATGACCATTGTCCTAATTTCCAAGATCGAAGAACATCTTTTAAAAATACCTCCATCATTATGACATTCAATGTTGGAACCACAACCAATGCAAAAAGTGAAAGTAATGAAGGTCCACAAGTGTTCATACATGAAATCCAAAAGGCGATATGGAAGACAAATAATTACAAATTGTATTGTTTCAAAATATCACAACTCAAGCAGAAAGGATTACAACACAAATCCAGGATAAAGTTGATACTAGAAAAATTAGCTTTGAGGACAAAGCTCCTTAAAAGGGAGTGGCAATGCTGTGAATATTGATTTAATATTATTATTTATAAATTAATAGATTATTAGGTTACTAGTTAAAGGGCGTAACCCTTCACAATGTTGGATCAAGCCCCATAAAAGGTGATCTTATTGTAATTTATCATCATCTATCTATAATATTATCATTTTATCATCCAATATGAGAGTCGGATTCAACTATTAACATCCAACCGGATACGGTTGCTACATGGTCATCCCCAAAACCCGCAATTGCAGCTTTCGACTTTCGGGAACTCTTTTTCCACCTTTGCCATTTGCGCGACTCCACAACCCGCAACCCGCAATTGTCGGGCTGCGGCTTTCAAGATACCTTAATAATTTTTGTGAATAAGCCTTTCACGCGACCCCGCATCCCGCTTTGGTTAAATCTCGGCATCCTACGGTCATCTTGTAATCTGGTAAATTCAATAAATAGGGATTTTCTATTTTATTTTTACCATTTTTACGTTCGAAGAATTACTCCGTCGCACTGTTGTTTTTACCGTGGATCGCGTAGCAGGTGCCATTTTTCCGTTTGTTTGCTGTTTCAGGTAAGCTCACTGTCATCCTTATACTACCAGTCTGCAATTTTTGGATTGATTTTGATTTTAATTTTCTCATTGATCAGAAATTGCAAGCTCTTTCGCCATGTCGAAAGGTACATGTTCTAAAACGCCACTCAGAGATCCCCTGGTCAAAGACCCTAATTTTGGTTTTCTCTCTGACACCAGTGAGCGAGTCACTGAGACATACCAGATAGATCGGTCGAAAATATACGCCATTTTTTATAATGACGAACTTTCTCATATTGAGAACGATAGACCAGTGTATGAGAGAATTAGGGCTTCCCAAATTCATGCTATTGCTGCGTGCCCTGCTATCTTGCCTTACACAGATGCTGTAAAATGGATAATTGAGAATGCGAGTGTTAAAGACCATTGTTTTAACGATAGCACGGGGTGCCAATTAACACATTTTTGCCCAGAGCTTTTTTTCTAAGCTTTTGCTGTAAAAACACATTTGTAGACCCTCTCCCCCGATTTTATACAGTTGTCCAAAACCCGTTTTAACTTTAACGAGATGATTAGGTCATGGATGCTTAAGCCGAACACTTTTGTTCCTAAGGCTGATAACCTTTATCCCATCATTTGGTTTAAGGAACCCTACTCTTTACTGGCAGCCATGCTCTGCAGGATTTTTGGTCTATCGAATTGTTCTCTTTTCAAAGCAGAATGGGCACCCATAGCACATCATGTGCTACTCATTGGTGAGTCTTTCCCATGGGCCTCTATCCTGTCGGTTGAACTGAAGAATGCCATTCATGAATATCAAAAGGCTCCAGCTCATAAGAAACCACCTTTTTTCCTGTCTGCATATGTCCTTGATTTTTTTTGCTCAGAGTTCCAATACCCTAACTTGGTGTAACATCCCGAATTTTCATAAAAATTTAAAACTTTTGAAAATGACATTTAAAATGTGAAAATTATAGTTGCGGAAAATAATAATTGTTTGAGTACAACAGAAATGATTAAAAGGTCGTTAAGTACTAAACATAATTTAATTTATGTATTAGCAACATTGTGATAATGACAATTTTAACACACACTTGACAAACATGATTATTGTAATTAATGCTCTGACAGGTCAGGAATATGATGCGATACTTTTTCTTTTGAGATGATACTGACAGTTTGCTTTTTGATGACCAAGGGTGTCCTACGAGGTACCGTGGAGTTTACTTAGATGCAACGCTAAAGCATTTGAAATGTTCTATGTGCAGACAACAGGTAAGATTTTCCATGACTGTGTAAAATCAAAGCACGTGTATAGTTTCAATTCAACGTCGTAAATAAATAAAATGTTAGAAATCTGTTGCGACTCACAAAAAGCATATAGGTAAGATTTACATGGTTATATTTACTGTTTTTCAAAGCTGTCTTATAACTCAACAATGTCTACAATAACGTCATTCAAAAACATAATCAGGCTAATAGTTTTGTTGCTGTAATCCTTGTCGTTGTTGTAGCTGGCTTTGTCGTTGTCCTAAGATAATCAATTATCTTCATAGTACTGATGTAGTATTTATACCGCAAGATCATTAAATGTTTGTAATGAGAAAATATGGTAAAAGTAAAATCATTGAATAGTTGTAATGCTAAATATTTATCATTGGATTGATTTACATACCAATGCAAATCCTATATTTCTTGATATTGCAAAAGTACGAAACATGAAGAATTATCGATAAATATACAAAATTTAAAATACTAACATTATCATTCTTTAAGCATTGACTACCCTATGCTTATAATTATGATATTATCTATCTATAAAAAAATGAACATACCTTGTGGCCTATATATAATTATCGTCCATAATATATTTATACATTTAAATGTAACAAAAAGTTGTTATTTTGATTATCGAAACAACTATTGTATGGTCATAATACTTAACATTATAACCTGCGAATCTACCCTAGGAACTATATAGACTTAAATGTTAAATACTCATAACATAATGATTCTATAGTGCGACCTAGGCTTGGATCTATGTACATATATAAACATTGATCAATAATTTAAAACATAACACAAATAAAAGGTGTCGTATACCAAAACTTGGGAACTAATAAACTTTGGATTATTGTTAACATAACACGTAATGTTTTAACGTTGTAAACCAAAGACTTGGTCGACTATACGACTTCGAAACAAAATATAACATATAACTTGAAGTTTTAATGTTATAAATCAAACGTTGTTGAAATAGATAGAGTAGTAAACATGCATTAATTTATTGATTGATAGGTTGATGGTTGGCATGCGTTACAAGCCGGCGTTGGTGATCGTGTTATAGGCCTGCATTAATGGCCATCCATAAAACTATGGTGACGGGGACTTACAACACTTCCACTTAATGCAACTCAATGCATATGGTGACTGCAAAAGTTGCTATGTAATACTTCCCATTGATATTCTTCCGAGCTGGCCGTCTATCTATCCATCGTGTACAAAAGTTGGCAAGGCTGTGCTAAGGGTAATGAATGATCAATAAATGCAATGATGTTCGATCCAAAACAAAATGTGTTGGCACGATTACGATCGTTGATCAACTTTGATCCTGGTCGTTGGATACAACCCTAGTATGGCGTCATTGTGATGGGTTGATAGAAAGTTAATGTGTTTGTCATTGTTGCTATTGTTTTGGTCTGTGAGGGCCGATAGGCTGCTGGTCTTTAGGGTTTAGAAAACAATGTAAGTGGGTATCGACCTCGTGACCTACAGGTGAGGTTGGAAGTTGTAGGTTTCGTCTTTGCTGTAATGGTGTGAACACTCGATGTGAATTGGGTTTGCAATACAGTTAAGTTGATAGTTTAGCTATTTCATTTTCTGAGTTTTGAGTGGAAGGATACTTCCCTGCAGCAACAGTAACGCTACCCTGGTCTTGTCCAAACAAGGAACTCGGAGTTTAAAGATGTATGTACAGAGTTTGGTCACTAGTTTGTAAGGTAAGTGTTCTTTAGAAAACAAAACTCAGAGTTATTGTATCGTTCAGTTTACCATTTAAAAAGTATAATGTTTATGTGGCAAGCACCAAATTTCAACAGGGCAAGCTTGAATCAGGGTTTGGAAATGGATGGCAACTCCAATCCTGGTAAGCTCCAGGTCTTCAAACCATCGTAGGTGCTTTGTCGGTCTTGGTTGATGTTTTTCTCGATAGAATAAGTGACTAGGTTTTCGTCATGCTTCGGTGTGATTTGTCAGTCGAGAAACTTTGAAAGTCCTTATGTTTTTAAGTGAAAACGTTTACAGGGAAGGACCTTCATTTAGTTAAACGATATTTTGTCTTTTACTTTGATGTCTAGCTTTGTAAAACAAAAGGATTTGTAAAACTCATTTCAAGAGTTAAAAGTGGGGATAACCCCGTGTGAGTTTTGTTTTGAAAATGTAAAGATGACCTGTGCAAAGTTATCTTCCTTCGTGAAGTTGGAGCCATTGTTGGTTCGAATCTCCAACTTGGATAATGTTTTTGTTTTAAGTTTGAAGAAATACAATTTGGAGCCGAAGCTCGTTAACTCTGTGTGCTAAGTTTTTAACTCTTGGCAATGTAGAAATTTGTGCGAATGCTACTCATTTTATATTAAAAGTTTGAGATTTAAGTTATATGTTTGAGTACTATAGGGAAAACGTGACTGTCGAGCTATATGAAAACTAAATGCATTCCTGTAGATGACTAAACTCCGTATGTTGCAAGTGATGAAATGGTTTTTTGTTTACAAGAGAAAAGAACAGGGCCATGCCTAGATTCTAGTTTTTCCATGAATGAAAAGAATGTTTTTATAATAACAACTCCAAAAAAACATTTGATCGAAGCTAGGGTTTACACTATAGGTTAAAAGTAGATATAATTCTTGTTTTGTGTAACTGTTGATAACTATGGTGAGAACTTGGAAATACTATCTAGAGTTTACAATGTTACGATTCTATACTTTGATATTTATATACTGTTTGCAATGAGAATGGAAACTACAATAATTGTGTACGAGATAGGGATTACAAAACTTTGTTTTCTGTTTAATAGTAATACTAAAAAATTAAAAAGAAATATTCTAACAGAAAGATTTGTAAAGGAAAAACATAATGTGTGTGTGTGAGATTCGGAAACTGTACAGTGACTAAGATTTGTGGCTTAAGTCCATAGTTAGCAATTTTTATTTATTGCAACAATGCCTATTTAATTTGTATATACGATGTATGGAATTTAAAATTTCTTTTATTTCTATATACATAAAAAGAATTACAATGTATTTGTATAGGAAATAACAATGTTTATTTTTCATGAAAGCAATGGAACATTTTATACTGTGGTAGATACTTTATAGTAATTACTACTGTTATTAGCTATAGGACAGAAAATGAAACACCACTCAATCACTGTACTTATTTATCGAATCAATGGCAGTTTGCCTATCTTTTCATCTATATTTAATTTGCTTCTCTACACTAGAGTATGATGCATAAAACCGCATGTGGAAAAATGTAGAGATTGGTTTATCAATTCTAGATCATCATTTAAACTTAACATTCAAACTTTAAACAAAATTAGAAATAAATTCTTCTTCTAAACAGAAAAATAGAGATTACCAATTTTACTAACAGAATTAGTAACTGAAATAAAATAGGAAACAGTAAAACCTGGATAAATCTATAGGGAACAAACAACCCAAGAAGACTATTCCACCCAACCAATTCGTGAAGACAGTCAAACACTTTCCTTAGGACCCCTGAGCCTATTCACTGAACCACCAGGAGGAAGAAACTTAGGAATTTAGGATCTCCACTTGCAATAGCACTAACTGTGGAATCTTCAAGAACTAACAGTCCAAAAGACCTGCACCAACACCTCTGGTTCTTCTTAGCAAATAGTATGCAGACTTATAATTGCACTCACAACTATCCTCCCTATTCGAATCTCTCAGTGATCACCTGATGCACATGAGGAATTATTTCTGCAGAAAAATATTGTGTAAGAGCTGCCTGCTCAATTTGAATTTTCCTTATGTAGGCTTCCTAGGCCTTTTCAGTTGTTACTGGGTCATCAAATGAGCTGCCTTCCCACTCCCATCACCTGGGGGATAATGCCACATTTTTAGGGGTAGTTGTCCCATAACCAACAGCTAGTGGTGTAGTGCAATTGTTGCCATCTGTCCCATACCTTCCAACAGCTTCCATTCCTCCTAGTGGGTCAGTGAACACTCATTTAACAGTCCCCTTGGGTGCTTGTCTCCTAATTAATTTATTTAAATAATAATAATCAGTAATTACATTCATGCTTGATCAAAATTGATCATAATTACAAAACTTTGTAATTAAATTTAACATAAAGTATTTTGCTAATAAAATAATAATTTCAGAAATTTGGGTAGGTGACACTTGGGTTGGAATTGGACCCCTTCAGATCCTCTTGTGCACATTTATCATTCAGCACTTTGGGAAGAGAATTTTTCACCTTTGTTATATGACATTTGTGACCACTTCGTGGGCACCATCTATTTCAAGATTTTCAGGCAACAACCACCTGCATTCTCAGAAAATGATAAGACTTTCATCAACACCATGCGTGATTGGTATGTAGGTGAGTATTTTTCATACATCAGGATTTGGGGAAGTGACATAGTGCACTTGCTTCCCAGGATTGTCCCGGGCAGGATGGTAATACAAGAAGTTTCTTTTGAAACTATCACTAATGGCATGTATAAGAATCTCACAGGTACCAGGAAGAAAGGTTGGCCTAAGTTTCCCCTCAATCTTGGCTAGCTGGTTATCCCAACTTCAACTTGGGCTACAGTTCTAGGTGACCAGATAGCTGCCTTGAGATTAGGTACTGCCCCAAAAAGGAAACATGACTCTAAGAAGTTCCTGGATGCACACCTCAAATAAGTACATATGAAAATAGATTATGCACATGGGTTAGTTTCAGATGACTTCATATACCAAGGGGTGGACACATTCTCACAGGTTCTAGCTAGAGCAAAAGAATTACAAGAACAGCAGGACATTTTAAAGTACCAGAATGAACTTAAGGTTGGAGTTCTGAGTTACAAGGCCATGCAGCTGAATATCATTGAACAAGCAAGAAGAGACAAAGAAGAGAAAGAAGCTCAAAAGGCCAATACTCCCCTCATGATTACATTCCCTGATGGAAACAAAGGTAAAGCTCCTCTAGGGGAACCCTCTCAAGAGAACGCTAGTGAAGAAGCTAAAATGATGCTACAGTCAGCTCGTGAATCCTAGTAGCAAATGGTACAATTGTCATCGATGTTAAAAACTCAATTGCTAGAACCTCCAAAGCTTGCAGTCGACATTCAACCACCAATTACATCAAATGCTGAAATCTCCACTTAAGAAACTCAAGAAGATGATGATATGGTCATAACTCAGGCTAGCCCTGCTAAGAGGCAGAAAGTCTTGCCTTCCTCCTCACAGGTTTCTACAGTTGAAATAATAGACCGTGATGAAGAAGTGGTCTCACCTCCTCCAGTACCAGTAACAGAAGAAGTTATTGAAGATCCTAAGAATGTCACTGAAATGTTGGATAACATTGATATGGATCAGTCCTTCCCTGAGCAATTAGTGTTGGAATTTAATGTTGCTCCTGGCATTGCATCATCAACATTTAAACTTGCATCTGTCCAACCAGCCTCTACTGTGCCTTTAAAGGGAACACTTCCTGTTTCTTTATCACTCTTGTTCAACACCCTTAATGACATTACTATCCCATCACCCGAACACTCAGTCCCTTTAACAATTCCATTGTCTATTGCTGCAGAATTCCAGCCTTCGGCTGTCTCTCTATAGTTACCCATAGTCAATTTATCAACAACCACTACTGATGTATCTTCTAAGATTTCCTCACCATCTTCACCCACCAAAGTTCATAGTCAACTTCCACTTCCAGAAGCTAATTATGATACTTAGATTCCATTATCTGAAGCCTTTGTCTCAATCCCTTCCCCAGATCCAACTTTGTCAATTCCTCAAGCTATCATTACATCTTCAGTTACTACTCAAGTTACCATACCTATCACTACCCCTATTATTACCCAAACACCTTCATTGATCTCAACAGTTAGTGTCACTTCTACTTCCACACAATTAATTGTTGAATACACAGATGAAGCTATAGTTCCCCTTGGGAATTACTTCTATAGCAAGGATGATAAGACAGTGATAAGAAAGACCAGGAAAAGAGGTCAAGGTCAAGATGGTTTGGAAGCACCTGAACCAGTTCAAGTAATATGGGCTCCCAGGACCAATAATACAAGAATTGAAGTAATTGAAGCAGCAACATCCTTAGGAGATTTTACCATGCTAATTGGGATTCTGTTCAAGGTTTGGATAGGGAAGTTGACCTCAGGGATGAAGAGATAAAAAACCTGAAAGAGGAATTGGCTGAAACTAAAAAAAACATTCTTCTGATGTGGTTGATCTTAGGAAAACTTGTGCAAGTAAGTTGCAAGACCTAGATAAAAAGAATTCCACTCTTCTCACTGAACTCAGTCTCTCACAATCTCAGCATTCCATTGATGTTGAAAAACTAGCTTCCTTGGAAAAGCAAGTTGAGGATGCAACTGCAAGTGCAGCCTCCTCAAGTTTTCTCAAGTTTACACCCTGTGATTTTAAGAATTTGGTCCTCAAGGTGAATCAGGATCATCATAAGCTTTTGGAGAAAGTATACATTACTTTGGATGAAATCAGGGAAAACTTCATTAATTTTTCCAAGATGTCCTCCACCCTTGAAGAACAAACAGAGAAGAGACTCCAAAATTTTAAGGCTCAGGAGGAAATCAGTGAATGGCAGGGTTATGTTAAGAATGCACCAACAAATATCCCAATCCTCAGCAGTTTCCAGTTCAAAAAGATCAAATCCTCTCTAAATACTTGGTTTGATTATAATGAAACAATTGAAGAAACTATTAATAAATCAAAAGATATCTGTACCAGGCGATGGTATGTGGTTGACAACATTATGCATGTTCTGGGCTTAACATTAATGACCCCTATCCTAGAAGCTTTGCCACCAAAATGCAAACTTGAAGAGCTCGAGAGCAGGCATGAGGAGTTCGCACAGAAGATTTGGGATCTTGAACAAGTCAGCATTCAAGATGTGGATGATCTGGTTAGAGAACCAATCGTCATGGAAGGAAAGATTCGTATGTATGTTCGCACTTGGCACAAGCTGGCGAAACATGACATGGAGAATAATGTGTGAAATGTTCAGTTAGCTTTAGAATCTGTCAGTTTCTCAAATATAGACGAGTTGTTAGACATATATGAGAAATGCCAGGATTTCTTGGATCTGTAGTTTGATCCAGTTTTGTAATCTTTGTTTTCTGGGGATCTCCATTTTTTGGACTCTATTGTAATTATTTAAAGAAGGATACCTCTCGTAGTTAGGGGTTGGTAATTTTGGAGTTGTAAGTCAGCAGAATACTGGACCAAGGGATACTCTGTTAAGCAATTTTTTTTGTAATTTTTGTACAAGACCTCTTCATACAGTAAAGTTATCTTTTAATCTATCTTCTGTTATTCCTTAAATTTCTTTGAGAGTTTTCTGATTTATACTTCAAATTGTCATATGTTATGTATCTGATCTTTTTGCTAAATATCTGTTAATGCACAAATCTGTTGTATTGATTTCTCTATATGACTGGTTTATGTTCCAAAGTGCGTTATTGAGTTTTTTCAATGTAAGTAGTTTCATGTTTTATTTTTGCAAATGATTCGGTGCATATGAATTCAAATAATCATTGTTAATTTTTCAATTAGCAGAGTGATTACAGACTGGATCTTGAATGAGCCTGAATACTTGAAAGATTGTCATTTGATTTTCATTAATTGATAATAGTTTAAGTTAACAAGTAACACAACTAAAGACATTTTGTTTAAGCTGTTCAATTACTTGTTTAATCACGTCTCAAGACCAATCTGCACATAAAACAAGCTTTCATTTTAGAATAGGATTAACTTAGTTTTGTTTCCCTTTTCTAAAAGAGGTTAGCTTAGCTTAGCATCACCATATCCACACCTTGATTTTCCATGACTGGAAAATTGATATCATAGGTCAACTCATCTACTATTAGAGTGCCAGCGGAGGCCTAATATCCGTGGGGGATCACCACACCAAACAGGTTGGGGATAGAACTGCCCTTGTGCAGGGTCTTTCAAATCCTTTCAACTTGGGTTTTATTCCTCTGTTGATTGTCTTGGAACATTCCAGCATCTTTTTTATCTAACTTGCACAACCGAGGCATCAAAAAATGGCGTGAGAAGGAGGGCCAATAGTGCAACATGCCTAAACAAGCCACTAAGAAACCTCCTCCAGCAAATACTTCAACCGAGGCATCAACAAGCCTCAATGGAGATACAACAATATTACTTGATTTTCTTCACCGCTTGCGAGTGTCTATAACATCAATGGAGATACCTACATGTTCCCCTTCTACCCAAATCTATTTTCCCTCCCATTGCTTGATGCTTTCTCCCATTTCTTTCTTAGAGCAATACAAGATTGAGGAATTGATAGCCTTTATAAGCATGGGGAGTGATATCTATTATTGAGAACTAATCTAAGGTGTCCTAGTGGATTGTATGAATAATTTCAACTTGTTAATACTTCTCTGTGTTAGTCATGCTAAAATTCCAATTGATGCATTAGTTAAATATTTTATTATTTGGTGGGCCCCCAAGAGAACTGTCATGTCCCCACCCATCGATCAGACCAACAGTGGGGACATGAATGGATGATCGGGTTTCTAATTTTTTCCCCCACGACCATATCACAAAATCCATAAGAATTTAAATGCATGTGCAGATGCAAGGTAAAATACACAGCGAAAAATAAATCACCCCACAGACACACATAATGCATATAAAAACATACTCATCATGGGCATAATAATAATATTAATTCATGCATATTCAACACAACAGTAAATCAACAATAAACACTTATCTTTTAATTGAAGTTGTCCAAGCAACTGGATATGGAAGAGCAACATTCCACCCAGCTATAGGCACTATGTCCAACACTTTATCTCTCTGGTGAGAGGCCACCCCTAACCTGGGCTATGTATCCACTAAGGAGGAACTACATAGGCTCACTTACAACCATTGGAACATATCCTCATGCTGAGACAGTGCACATATGGGTTTATTAAGCATACAGATAGGTAAAGGAGGTGAATGCTAAGACAAGGAGCTCAATCACAAAGCTATAGGCATCTCAATTGGTCTTAGACAACCTTGCCACCCACAATACCTGCCACACCCAACACAAGGAAGTTCCCCTTCTCTGCTACACAGTCCCTCAGGAACCCCTTCCCTCTAGTGCTATTTAGGGTGGGCATAGAAAGGTCCAAGTTGCTAAACCTTCAAATATTTCTACCTACACTGGGTTTATCAAGAAAATATATCCTCTGATCTCTCTCTGACTTCAATTGTCTCTTGGGTCTATGCTTTTCGGTCACACTAACTTGCAACAACGAAATTTAATTTTCGAGCTTCTAAATCTAGGTTCTCCCACAGATCTTTCAGGATTTTTACACTATCAAATTCACCCCAAGTTTCGGGTCTATGGATCCCCCCACTCGATTTCACACCCCACATGAATTTCTGGTCATTTTAATGTTCCAAAATAGGGTTTTTTCTCAAGTTGATATTTCTGTTATTTCTCTTGTTGGGAATGCATAGCATACCCAGAATTGGTTTCTGGTTTCCAAACCAATGGAATGGGAATGATGAGAAATGAATCTTCATGAGAGAAATTGACTTCTGGGCCAAGTAAACTAAACCCGTAACTTGCCATACGAATTTCTGTAGTCATCCCATGCTCCATTAAATTCATGAGCTGATTTATTAGCTTCCTGTTGGCCTGATTTTATGAATCGGGGCCAATAAAGAGGTTTTATCCACACAATCAACTTAAAGCAGTATCCGGTATGTTTGAATTAACAAGACCTCGCAGGTTATGGTCCTGCTACCAGCTAGTTTATCTCTTAAGGAAACCTTAAAACTAGCAAAATCTAGCTTATTCTAATGTTTATCCTATCTATGTATTTACAAATGTCCTAAGGTTGCTTTCGTAAAGAAAGACTTCAATTTTTTGGGAAATTTTCTAAGTATGAAAGCTTAATTACAATATGCAGAATGAGTCAACACTGCTTAATAAACTAAACTTTAAAACTAATTAATCTATCTACCCTATTTAGCCCTATCTCAGCTGAGAGCAAGTTTGAAACTAAGATTAATCATTAATCAATAACAGAAAATTGAAGTATGATATAAACAAAGCATATTTAAGTTATAACAACAATAACTCTGCTATATAGAAATGGAGATGAGATTTAACCTAAAGCACACAGTCAAATTTCACTTCCAAAACTGGTTAATGATTATCTATCAAGGTAGTCATTTAAATTTGAATTAATGGTTATTTAAAATTCACCGTTAACATACAAATGAAATTTTAAATAATCAAGAGAGTATATCATGCAAGCTAATGTTTATAGTGAACACACTAATGAACAAAACCATAATGACGTATTCATTCAATAACTAGCTTGAGACGATAAAGTGAGAAAATTATTTAAACATCTGTATGTCACAACACACAGAGTTTGCATATAAACAGAAGATGACAAACCGAAATATATGTATATATATAAAAATCCAAAAATGAATACCAGTCACAGCATCATTCGCAGATATCCAGTATTATCCACATAAAAGCTTCAGCTTTAAGTTTGATATAATACCAGCAATAAAATATATTTCAAGAAGTTTTCTTCCACACTCCATCCATCCTGGCGGCAGCAGTCTCTCCTCTATCTTCAGATCTCAAAGTCTACAAAATAGAAAATAGAATCTCAGAGAATAACATTTCTCTTTACTCTACAGAGACCCCCCCATCCCCTGGCAGTCGAATCTCCATCCATTATATAGGTGATCAGGAAGATAACCATCTCCACATTTGGTGTTTACAGCTGGTCGCAAAAAAACGTTTCCTGGAAAAATCTGGTTGAAACAGGCCCGAAAATATCCTAGATCCTTCACAATTTCTGGAAACGGCCCGCTATGAAGGTAAATCGGCCCATTTGTGAAGTGGGTTTGTAATGGTTTTAGCTAATTCATCACGGTTTATCCGCAATCATTCGTGCAAAAACCTGTCTTTCACTGGTGCGCGATTTGGTTTTTAATCTTCTGTTATATCTCCTCTTTCTCGTCATCTTAACGGGTTGGTCGCATTTCTGGTGAGTTCTTCCCCAATGAATTCGCTCCACTTTGATCTGGTAATTTTATTTTATCCCTCCTCGCCAAACCTGTACATTAAACCATATATTAAATAACACTGCAGATTATATAAAAATAAATATCAACTGAGAAGAGAAATGATAGTTCAAAGGAGAAGAAGAAATGATTTTAAATGGTAAAATAATAAATATTAATGAATCTCCCTTCTTCATTGATTCGTTGATCCTTGACTTCAACGATCTCCTCTTAACATGCCAATGGTTGGGCGAACCGTTCTGATCCGAGGCTTTCATGATCATATGCACAACAGAACTGCGATATTAAGATTTCACTAAGGTGATACAATATCTCCACCAAAACAAACATTGCCTTGGATTCTCCTCTCCTTCTGCGCATTTGTAGAACTGGACCAATAAAACTATCCATCTGCTGATCTAATAATAAGCATATCTCATGAATCACCATCGTATGTATTCGTGGCTGATCTTTCAACAAACATGTGACAGCTTTGTAAACTGGTGGCACAATCCTCTCATCGCTTTTAATGTGGAAAACTGTCTCGATTAAGAGACAACAATATTTCAAGGAGATATTATTGCATACTACAACAAACTCATTTCCCAATCCTCCACGTTGCGGTGCAGGTTCTATCTTCTCTATTCATGGCGATATTCCCTCTCTGAGCATTCTGTTTTATAAGACTACACTTTATATTTCCAAGTGGCATATTGACCAAGTTATCCATTGACGAGATAACTATGAGAAGTTTCTATTGATTCTGGCAACTTGGTGTCTTGCATGCACTGGGCGTCTAATTCTTTAAGTGATATCACCATGTAGCACAAACCTGTACCATTTAATGAGAGGATGTGGTTGTTTTCAAAATATTAATCGCCCATATAACACTTCAACCTTATGTTAGCCAAAACGATTCAAAAAATGAAAACGTTAAGTGGAAAAAGATATAAGCATAAATGCACATGATTCCAGAGTTAATTTCAAACGAATTCAATTCTATGATTTTATCCAAAATCATATTATGGTGAGTAATAAAGTGAAGTATGAGATTCAATATGTTGCATAACATGATTAAGAAAAAATATATCAAAAACATTTTTGATATATTATGTTTACCTTTTTCCAATGGTATGAATATATAAAATCTTAAGCTTAGTTTGTGATAGACTTGAAATATGTGTAATCAAAATGTAAATTTAATCTCTTATGAAAAATCGTATAATTTATAAATGAAGCAATACTTTGGAGAATTTATACGTAAAGATATGAATATTTTCATTCCAAGGATAAAATGAATATAATCTTCATTTAAGAATATTTTAATTAGAAAGTCATAAGAGTTGTGAATTCATTACACATCAAATTCAAATTAAGTAAATTGCACAATGCAATCATTTTGGATAAGTTTATGTAAGCTTTGTTGATTGTAAAGAAAATCAAAAGACCAACACGCATAGATCAATTTGAACCATCAGAGCTTCATTGTATTAAAAGCAAGCCAAAGAATGAGCAGTGTCAAGATCAAAGAAAACATCAAAGGAAAAAAAGCCATGAAATCACCTACAAAATCAAGAAAGCAAACCATAAGTTAAGTATTTACAAATTTTTAATGGGGTCCCTTTATTTTGTGCAAAAATTAAAGGGAGTTGTTGGGGTGCCAACAAATGGCGACATGCTGGGCGAACCAGTTATCTCTGTATGTTTACTAGAAGATTAAAAATATAGGGAAACAAAATCAAGGTTTTCTCGAAATATCAAACTTTCACACCACATGACATTCTCACATCACTAGCCTATATAGTAAAGTTTAAACTTAAAGTGCTGTCACACTCAAATGAATTATCATAACTATTATTCAAAGACTTCGTAAAGATGAATGATTTTAAAATATATGCATAGCAAATAAACCTTATCAAGAATGCTTTCTCAATAGTTAAAGATAATCGAACAACACTAGCATGAAGATACGACCTCCATATCTTAAGAAGATATCTAGATAAGTTCCCCATCCATTAAATATAAATAATTGAAAGATAAAATTTGTTTTTCTCTTCTTTTTCTTATTTTTTTATTTTTTATTTTTATTTTATATCTTTGATTCAAGACTACTATCCTGGCTTGGTAACCAGCTATTGATAGCATCATTCACGAGAACTGTCAGAGATAAACAAGCCGGCTCGTGATGAGACCTCCTGTCCCTTGATCTTATGACCAAGAGCCATCACCCTGGTGATCAGAAATGATGTTATCCGTGACAGGGCTGATGATCATGATTAGGTCGGCTCGTAATGAGACCTCCTATTCTTCAATCAAAGTTTAGTTTAGTTTTAAAATTTTTCTAATGGATGAGAAACAAATCCAGATAATACCCCTATAATAACATGGAAGGCCTAAAGATGACTAATGCCATTGATTTATAAAGATTCTGAGAGAAAAGTTTCCCAACAAGTTGACTTGCCTAGCTAATGATATCATTCTCAAAATAAAGTCCAAGAATAATAATCATGAGTTCAACTGACTGATTAGCTAAGTTCATAAGAAATCTTTCAAGGCTAGGAATGATTCAATCACAGTAAGAACATTTGATATGGCAAGAAACTCCTTACAATGGTTTCCCTTAAAGATATTGGGTTGATTAGTAGAGAAACATATGAACATCGAGCAGTGTGCCATCAAAGTATTATTTATCTACAATGCTCCCTTAAAAACAAAGAAGAAAATCAAAAGCTCGAAAAATATTAAAATTACTACTGAAACCAATCAAGCAAACAAAAATCACTAATAAAACACTCAAAAGATAGAATCCGATCAAATCCAAAATTCAACCAAAATGTATGTATTGAAATCCAAAAGAAAAATTTTAAAAAATTTATCGAAACTTTAACTGAGAGTCGAAGAGGGTCAATAGCCTCAAAAATCAAAATTCAAGATATGATTACTTTCTATATGATGAGCTATATAAAATAACGTAAAAATCATAGAATTATGACATACGCAAGAAATAACGACAAATCTCCTAAATGACATATTAAAATTGACCACAATATAAAGGTCTAAAAATAAATTTCAATATAAAATAGAAAATAGGAGACATAAATATGTATGTCAAAATGGTGATTTTTACAAAACGTATCATAAACTTATTATTGATGTAAAGTTTCTTAAAATATTTTTTCATTCTTTTAGGACTCAATTAATTAGTGAGAAGATTGAGTAAGTCGAATCCTTTTATTCATCATTATTTACAAAAGGAAAAATGAAAAATTTTAAGTTGTAAAGTTTCGTGGAAATAATTACAAAGTGAGGAAGATGTAACAATTACAACTCTTTATTTTGAAAAACAAAACTAAATGAAAAACCTAAAAGAAAAATGGTCACAACAAAATCTTCTAAATCAAAAGATAATCAAAAGAAATAAAGAAGACTTGTAAGAAACCAATTATTTCAAAAAGCAAGATTTCAACTCAAAATCTAGTCAATATGTACAAGGTTGAGGTGATAAGAAATCCAATCATCTAGGTCTCAAAAGTGAAAACGAGAAGTAATCAAGTGAAACCAAACTCAATATTAATTTTCTTTGATGATTAAATTGATTTGTGCAAGTCATTATTAATTTCATGTCACAACTTCACTAAGCATCATAATCGAATGAAAGAAAATTCTTAAATCGAAGATCAACATGTAATAATATTTTACAAGATTTAATTGATCTGAAATTATAAAATAATTTTCAATACCCTCAATTAGATTTATCTTAATTTGTGGTTGTGATAATATCAAAATAAGACTTTTCCTTAATTATAAATATGGTAAGTATTCATAGAAAAGCCCAAAATTATTAATTTTGAAGAAATGATCGATTTACAAAAATTTAGAGAAATATTCATCAAAATAATCTTTATGAGCAAAATCAAGAATTGGCATGAATGATTTAGAAATTCAAGGAATTGATTTGGCAAACTCATTCCACGAGAAAATCAAAATTTGAATGATAAAAGAAATAATTATAAGGCTAGTCTACACCTTTAAATAAATTGATGAATGTCACTGTAATAATTTTAAATATATTCGAAAGGTATATAATTAATGACATCATCCCACAATCGTGTAAAATAACTTAATGATAGATTTATCATTACTTCATTATTGTAAATTTATGATTTCTCACAATTAATACCAAAATTCAAGGTTTATAAGTATACAAATTTTGAAAGGGAAATAAGATAAAGAATTCACTTCCCTGATGTAAGGCCATCTCGTATTCATGCATTCTCGATTGTATCACTTGCTTCAAAACGCTTTCTAACTTGTCAATCCAACCAAGTGTACCTGACCAAAAATTAAGTAGAGATCAATCTATCCTTAAAAAAAAAACTATTGGGCTGATTAATAAATATATACATTCTTATATTTACCACTATGTGTGAAATCAAAACTAAGAAGTAAAGAAAAAGAAAAGAAACTACTCTATCTTATTCCTAGTTTTATTTTATGTACACTAAAATCAAATATTCAATCATAATCAGGTAAAGTCAAAAAGCCAATGAAGCCACTGAAGCATTTGTAATCCTCAATGCTTGATAATTATAATCCTCATGCACATCAATGAATAACTCCATAAAATGTTTCCATGAATGGATGGACTTCGCTGGTAACATTTCGAAGCAGCCTCGAATTCTTCTTTTGAAAGTGACAGTAAAAAGCCTGCAAATCGTACTCTCACATACTATACGAAAATGGTTACAAATATCTATAAATTCAGTGAGATGTTTCAAAGCAGTCATTTTACCTTCTCCATCAAAAATTAACCTTTGAAAGAGTTTTACTGCACTTTCAGAAATACCTCCAGCAGGCCCATGCATGCTGAAAGCATGTTCTAAAACAGTAATATGAGCCATTTTTAAAATAGATAAAAATTTAAAAGAAATAGCTCAAAGGGCTTACTTGCCGATCTGCCCTCCTTCTAGCGCCATTTGTTGGCCTGATTTTATGAATCGGGGCCAATAAAGAGGTTTTATCCACACAATCAACTTAAAGCAGTATCCGGTATGTTTGAATTAACAAGACCTCGCAGGTTATGGTCCTGCTACCAGCTAGTTTATCTCTTAAGGAAACCTTAAAACTAGCAAAATCTAACCTATTCTAATGTTTATCCTATCTATGTATTTACAAATGTCCTAAGGTTGCTTTCGTAAAGAAAGACTTCAATTTTTTGGGAAATTTTCTAAGTATGAAAGCTTAATTACAATATGCAGAATGAGTCAACACTGCTTAATAAAATAAACTTTAAAACTAATTAATCTATCTACCCTATTTAGCCCTATCTCAGCTGAGAGCAAGTTTGAAACTAAGATTAATCATTAATCAATAACAGAAAATTGAAGTATGATATAAACAAAGCATATTTAAGTTATAACAACAATAACTCTGCTATATAGAAATGGAGATGAGATTTAACCTAAAGCACACAGTCAAATTTCACTTCCAAAACTGGTTAATGATTATCTATCAAGGTAGTCATTTAAATTTGAATTAATGGTTATTTAAAATTCACCGTTAACATACAAATGAAATTTTAAATAATCAAGAGAGTATATCATGCAAGCTAATGTTTATAGTGAACACACTAATGAACAAAACCATAATGACATATTCATTCAATAACTAGCTTGAGACGATAAAGTGAGAAAATTATTTAAACATCTGTATGTCACAGCACACAGAGTTTGCATATAAACAGAAGATGACAAACCGAAATATATGTATATATATAAAAATCCAAAAATGAATACCAGTCACAACATCATTCGCAGATATCCAGTATTATCCACATAAAAGCTTCAGCTTTAAGTTTGATATAATACCAGCAATAAAATATATTTCAAGAAGTTTTCTTCCACACTCCATCCATCATGGCGGCAGCAGTCTCTCCTCTATCTTCAGATCTCAAAGTCTACAAAATAGAAAATAGAATCTCAGAGAATAACATTTCTCTTTACTCTACAGAGACCCCCCCATCCCCTGGCAGTCGAATCTCCATCCATTATATAGGTGATCAGGAAGATAACCATCTCCACATTTGGTGTTTACAGCTGGTCGCAAAAAAACGTTTCCTGGAAAAATCTGGTTGAAACAGGCCCGAAAATATCCTAGATCCTTCACAATTTCTGGAAACGGCCCGCATTGAAGGTAAATCGGCCCATTTGTGAAGTGGGTTTTTAATGGTTTTAGCTAATTCATCACGGTTTATCCGCAATCATTCGTGCAAAAACCTGTCTTTCACTGGTGCGCGATTTGGTTTTTAATCTTCTGTTATATCTCCTCTTTCTCGTCATCTTAACGGGTTGGTCGCATTTCTGGTGAGTTCTTCCCCAATGAATTCGCTCCACTTTGATCTGGTAATTTTATTTTATCCCTCCTCGCCAAACCTGTACATTAAACCATATATTAAATAACACTGCGGATTATATAAAAATAAATATCAACTGAGAAGAGAAATGATAGTTCAAAGGAGAAGAAGAAATGATTTTAAATGGTAAAATAATAAATATTAATGAATCTCCCTTCTTCATTGATTCGTTGATCCTTGACTTCAACGATCTCCTCTTAACATGCCAATGGTTGGGCGAACCGTTCTGATCTGAGGCTTTCATGATCATATGCACAACAGAACTGCGATATTAAGATTTCACTAAGGTGATACAATATCTCCACCAAAACAAACTTTGCCTTGGATTCTCCTCTCCTTCTGCGCATTTGTAGAACTGGACCAATAAAACTATCCATCTGCTGATCTAATAATAAGAATATCTCATGAATCACCATCGTATGTATTCGTGGCTGATCTTTCAACAAACATGTGACAGCTTTGTAAACTGGTGGCACAATCCTCTCATCGCTTTTAATGTGGAAAACTGTCTCGATTAAGAGACAACAATATTTCAAGGAGATATCATTGCATACTACAACAAACTCATTTCCCAATCCTCCACGTTGCGGTGCAGGTTCTATCTTCTCTATTCATGGTGATATTCCCTCTCTGAGCATTCTGTTTTATAAGACTACACTCTATATTTCCAAGTGGCATATTGACCAAGTTATCCATTGACGAGATAACTATGAGAAGTTTCTATTGATTCTGGCAACTTAGTGTCTTGCATGCACTGGGCGTCTAATTCTTTAAGTGATATCACCATGTAGCACAAACCTGTACCATTTAATGAGAGGATGTGGTTGTTTTCAAAATATTAATCGCCCATATAACACTTAAACCTTATGTTAGCCAAAACGATTCAAAAAATGAAAACGTTAAGTGGAAAAAGATATAAGCATAAATGCACATGATTCCAGAGTTAATTTCAAACGAATTCAATTCTATGATTTTATCCAAAAGCATATTATGGTGAGTAATAAAGTGAAGTATGAGATTCAATATGTTGCATAACATGATTAAGAAAAAATATATCAAAAACATTTTTGATATATTATGTTTACCTTTTTCCAATGGTATGAATATATAAAATCTTAAACTTAGTTTGTGATAGACTTGAAATATGTGTAATCAAAATGTAAATTTAATCTCTTATGAAAAATCGTATAATTTATAAATGAAGCAATACTTTGGAGAATTTATACGTAAAGATATGAATATTTTCATTCCAAGGATAAAATGAATATAATCTTCATTTAAGAATATTTTAATTAGAAAGTCATAAGAGTTGTGAATTCATTACACATCAAATTCAAATTAAGTAAATTGCACAATGCAATCATTTTGGATAAGTTTATGTAAGCTTTGTTGATTGTAAAGAAAATCAAAATACCAACACGCATAGATCAATTTGAACCATCAGAGCTTCATTGTATTAAAAGCAAGCCAAAGAATGAGCAGTGTCAAGATCAAAGAAAACATCAAAGGAAAAAAAGCCATGAAATCACCTACAAAATCAAGAAAGCAAACCATAAGTTAAGTATTTACAAATTTTTAATGGGGTCCCTTTATTTTGTGCAAAAATTAAAGGGAGTTGTTGGGGTGCCAACACTTCCTTCTTACAACATAAATAAATATCAACAAGGAAGTCCACTTAGGTAGCTCCTTACCATTTATGTCTCACGGTTTCTCAGGATGACACTTGGAAACAAAGGATTTGATCACACAACCCCTCTGCTCTCCCTAGTGGATAAACACGACCCCTTCATTTTAGTTTCCCTCATAGCCAGCTCTTGGACTTTATTTATATTATAAATATTGACATGGTTTTAACATTGTTCCACAGCCCACTAGCACATGTCCACAAAATATAAAATACATGCCTTTATAATTCTAGGCATTCACTAGTGGGGCCTTGGCCTTAAGCTCCACACTAGGAATCATAGATTACATTTTTACAATATTTACATTATGAAGCCAATATGATCTAGGGGTCAAAATGGGGGTATTACATTCCCCTCCCCCTTAGAATATCACCGTCCTCGTTGTTCACATCATTTTCTTTCCTCATAAAATCATATATTCGGCTTCCAACTACTCACATGATGCCTTTATTTCTCCTCATCAGTATCATGTATCTATTTCCAATCTTTAGTTGCATATACTAATCTTTTCAAGACAACCACATGTCCAACTACATCCTTAAGATGCCTTTAGGATCCTTGCATCCAGCAATAACTATGCTCAAACAATGAGTCAATTCACATGTCAAATACATTTTTTTATAGGATTCATCACTTAATAGGATTTTCAAATCCATAGCCAAGGCATATACACATGTACATTCTCATTAAATCAAAAAGAAGATGCAAAATAAACCAAATACATATCTTTAAAAGTATATTCCTTTGGCTCCACAGGTATCCCACTTTGACTTCAAACAACTATGGAACCCACAAGACTTACCTCACCCAACACAAGGATGGTACCTATTCTCTGTTATACGATCCCTTGAGTATACCCACCCCTTACAGTGCTCTCTAGGGTGTGCATCGAAAGGTATCCAAATTTCTGAAAGCCTCAAATCACCTGTGTATACATATAAATAAAATGTTAGGAAAGCACATTGGCTATGCCACAACATTCTAATAACCAATGTCAAGCCAGTATGTTGACTGGGTTTATTAGGAATTTTATTAACATGTATGCTAAGCCATCTCTTTCACCAGGATTTTCAAGCATACAACAATTGTTGCCAAGCCAACACCTCTATTGGGTTTATCAAGCAATAAAAAAAGAATACAACTACATGGCTCCTTCTCCTATGCGAACCAGTGGTTCTCTCCAGGAAATCCATAGGTAACTCACTTGACTATAGGCTAGCACGATCCCACAATACCCACTCACACAACACAAGGATGGTACCCATTCTATATTGCACAATCCCTTGGGCGTACCCATCCCTCCAGTGCTCTTTAGTGTGAGCGTAGAGAGGTTACCAATACCCTCGCAATCCTTTTGAGTACCCATGTTCTTACTGGGTTTAACAACACCGCGGAGAGACAAGCACATGCAATGAATTTTATAGGGTTTCTCAAACCTAAGCCATTCTTGGCATTTCCTGTGCATTCTTAGCATCAACAGCCAACATCTGCTTCACAAGCATAATTTCACCATCTCACATGCATTACATACAAGCATGCAGTTCACATGAGATGTCATCATAATAATTTCAATTGTTTCTCAAATATGTTTCATACGTAAACCGAATTTCCCAAACATGAGGTCCTTCTCATGATGTTTGGCTCTTGCAAGTGGAAGCAATATGTCCCTTATGGTTTTACACTTGTTTCCATAACCTGGACATCCACCCACAACATGTCCTCTTGACATAATTCTAGATCAGCAAAATAGTCATTAGCAAAAATTTCAAATGTGAAATTTACAAATCTGTTTCCTACAAAAATCAGATTTTGCAACCATGAGATGCTTCTCATAAACTTAAATCAAAAAATTTCAAATATGTTTCATACAGAAATCAGATTTGACAACCTATTAGGAACCCATGTCTTTACTTTATTAGTGTATTGTGGTTGGACGCATATGCTTTGTAAGTCATCCCGTAGTATTTGTTGATCCATAGTTTGTGTTATTGTTGTTTGGCGCATATGCTTTGTAAGTCGCCCATAGCATTGTTGATCCATAGTTTGTATTGGCCCATGGTTTTGACCCATAGTATTAGCGCCTAGACTTAGTATATAAGTTTGTGTTGAGGCCTATGAAGGCACCGTGAAGTTATTTGTATTGAGCTTGCCCCCTCAAAGTGGCCTGAGATCAATATAAAAGTGATTCTTGAGTTTTGTTATTTCTGTTGTCCCGTGTATTCTCATTAAATATTGTTGCAGGTTCTTCACATCTGGTATCAGAGCACTTTCTTGGGCTCGCTGGGTGAAATTTCTGCCAAATTTTTTTTTCGCATCTATTGCAGCTTCGAATTTGGGAATAATCCCTATCCGCTTAACTGTGGGAAGTACTTGGGCATAAGCCCTAAAACTCATTGTGAGGAGTACCACAGGAACCCCAAAGTAGCTTTTCCATTGAGAGGATCTGCCAACGAAAAGGGCAACGACCCCTACCTGATTGACTAGTTCCCACCCATGAGGTAAACCAAGAGCTATCGTTTGTGGCAAAGCAGTTATTAGTTTTACCTGATCCGTGGAGTGAGGGGTATTGCCCCAATACGCAAGCCATCAGACATCATTAGTGGCCGAGTGAAACCCATGAACTGTTAGGAAGCCGCACATACCTAGGGTCCATATCTATTTTCAGCTGAGCTATTGTCGATCACTGCCACGCCATTTTAGATCCATTCTGAAAGCCGTTCCAGATCTAGTCGTTTCAGATCTATTTCAGATCCAACCATTTTCGATCTAGTTGTTGCTGCTTCAGATCCCTCTGCTTCCGATCACTTCCACACCGTTGCAGATCCATCTATTTCATATCCCTTCTGCGCCGTTGAAAATCCATTTCTGAATTTTTTTTTTAATGTTTTTTGGCCATATCTCCCTTGTTTTCACTCTGTTTCCCTTGAAACTTCCCTGACACCCCGGTAATCCCATTCTGCATATATCATTCCTGAGGAACCAATCCCAAATTCTACTTTCCAATGCCTGAAATCTCACTTTTGTCTATTTTTAGGGTTTGCCATAACTTTTTCGGATTTCACCCAATCGCCTTCAAATTTTACCACCGAGTTCCTTTCCTAATTCTACTTCTTTGTCCCTCTCTGCCAAATTTTCTCATTCTTTCACCCTGCTTTTGAAATCCCCATTTTTTGCTTCTCTGTCCATCAGAAAGTGTCCAAAACCTACTCAAACCCCAATTACCCCTCCAAGTTTTTCCCAAATCCAAATTTTCATTTACTAAAGCAGCTTTTGTTTGTGTTTTTCTATCCATTCCCCCCCCAAAAAAAAACTCCTGGTTATGGTTGTCACCCGCGCAGGAGCAAAAACCATGGAGGAAGCACTTGCAGCCATCCAAACCAAACTCCAAGATCTGGATGAAAAATTTCTCATCCTCCATCTTCAGCATTCAGCCATGAACAATAATCGACAGCAAGAATCTTCTGCATCCAATGGGTTCTCTTCTTCCAGCAATTTTTGTGGTCCGAAGCTTGAATTTCCTCGCTTCAACGGTATTAATCCGACTGGATGGATCTATCATGCAGATCAGTATTTCAGTCTTCATAATACTTTTGGTGTCCAAAAAGTTCCACTTGCATCCTTTCATTTGGAACAGGAAGCCCTTCAATGGTACTAGTGGTACATCAAGGCTCATGATGAGCGAAAATGGACAGATTTTTGCCAACTCATTTTGCAACGATTTGGTCCTAGTGCTTTTGATGACTTCACCGGAGCACTCACTAAACTTCGTCAAAGTGGCACTGTGAGAGAGTATCAGACAGAATTTGAGAAACTAGCCAATCACACAGAAGGATTGTCTAATTAATTCTACAAGAGTTGTTTTATCAGTGGTCTTAAGGATGAAATCCAGTCAGAGGTTAAAATGTTTTGTCCCAACACAATGATGGAAGTCCTAGGGTTGGCTAAGTTTGTAGAAGACAAGCTTGCAGCCCAACAACGCTCCAAACCCTCTTTTGTTCCCTTCCAAATTATGGGTTCTCAACGACCTCCCATTCCGCCAGCTCCTCGACCAACTCCTATCAAGCATTTGTCTGAAACAAAGATGCAGGCACGTAGAGAAAAAGGGCTCTGTTATAATTGTGATGAGAAATTCACTCGGGGACATAAATGTGTTCAGCAAAAGCTCTATCTCTTGGATATGGATTCTCCACCTGCCTCTAAAATTGGTGAAGAAGCTCCAGATACAATGGATGATCAAGTCGACATTCTAAAGTTGCCTATTGACCCCCCCATCTCAGGACGACCAACCAAAGATATCTCTCAATGCTTTATCCAGCGTCACCAGCCCCCAAACAATGCGGGTCAGTGGTTACTTCAAGAAGCTTCCTCTTACAATACTCATTGATTCTTTCAACACACATAACTTCATTGACCCTCAAATCGCCAAACAGGCTGATTGTTTTATCCATCCTTGCTTCAACTTTGAAGTCATGGTTGCCAATGGGGTCACCTTACCTTGCAAGGGAAAGTGTCACAATGTGTGTATCTCTCTGGAAGATTATAACCTATGCTCTGACATGTTTTCCTTGTCTTTAGGAGGATGTGATGTGGTTTAGGCATTCAATGGTTACGCACACTTGCCCCCATCTTATGGGATTTTGCTGATCTTTGGATGCAATTTTCCATCAATGGGACACAACACAAATTTACGGGCTTACAACCAAGGTCTCTCTGCATCATCAGTTCATATTGCCTGGAAAAGATCCTTAAGAGAAATTCACATGGTGTCATCGCTCAGCTCCATTCCATTTCGACACACCCACCAACGGCCTCCACTACTTCCTTCGATAGATATGTGGGTGTCTTTGCTGCACTAGTGGGATTGCCGCCTTCCTGAGACCTTTCCGGTAAGCATTTAGCCGAATCTACATCTCAGCAAGACATGATGGCTATTTTTCATGCAGTACAGAAGTGGAAGCCATCCCTATTGGGGAATTATTTCTGCATCAAGACTGATCTCTCAAGTTTGGAAAATTTCCTGGAACAATGGGTCTCCTCCCTAGCACACCTGAAATGGGTTATCCAAATCATGGGTTATGACTACGCAATCACTTACCAGAAGGGTAAGGACAATATGGTGGAAGATGTTCCTTCTTGCACATTTGATGACCCAGTTTCTCTTACAGCTCTTTCTCTGCTTGTTCCAAATTGGTTGAAATCTATTCAACGGGGCTATCTCTTCTATGAACTCCATGCTTCTTCATCGGCAGGGCACTCTGAGTTCCTCCAAACGTATGACCAGGAACATTGTAACTTCTTTTGGCATGGACTTAAAATGACAATTCAACATATGGTGGTTGACTGTGATACTTTCCAGGTCAACAAGGGTGAAACGACACTCCTTTCGGGACTACTCGAACCCTTGCCCATCCCTACACAGATTTGGACAACTATTTCTATGGATTTCCTAGAAGCGCTCCAGTGGTACAGTACCACATATAAAAGGACACCATATGAAGCAGTCTCTGGACAGGCACCACCAGTTATTCTTCCATACACCTTCAGCAGCTCCCCAGTTCAGGCAATTGACTCGATTCTTCGAAACCGTGATCAGATTCTTCTCATTCTACAGCACAATCTTCACATGGCAAGAATTTGACTGAAACAATAAGCCGATGAACACCATTATGATCGCACTTTTCACGCAGTTGATATGGTTCTTCTTCTTCTATATCCTTCCACGCAATCCTCCCTGAAACTCAAAAGGCGTCAATGGCCCGGCATGCAACCTGAGGATGCTATAGGGGAACCACTCCTTCAGATTCTGCATCAATTTCCACATCTCAATCTTTGAGGACAAAGCTTTTTCTAAGGGGGAGGGGATGTTAGGAACACATGTCTTTACTTTATTAGTGTATTGTGGTTGGACGCATATGATTTGTAAGTCATCCCATAGTATTTGTTGATCCATAGTTTGTGTTATTGTTGTTTGGCGCATATGCTTTGTAAGTCGCCCATAGTATTGTTGATCCATAGTTTGTATTGGCACCTAAACTTAGTATATAAGTGTGTGTTGAGGCCTATGAAGGCACCGTGAAGTTATTTGTATTGAGCTTGCTCAAAGGAGGTTGCCCCCTCAAAGTGGCCTGAGATCAATATAAAAGTGATTCTGAGTTTTGTTATTTCTGTTGTCCCATGTATTCTCATTAATTATTGTTGCAGGTTCTTCACCCAACCATGAGATCCTTCTCATAATGTTTCACTTTTGCAAATGGTAGCTTCCAATCTTCATTATGGACATACATTTATTAATTCCATATCCAAGACAATTCTACCTATGATCTAAATTTTTTGATCAGCCAAACAAGTTGTGAGTATCCTTGCATACAATATTTTCATGGCAGCATTTACAACAACCACTGAAGTGATCTTGGAATGATAACAAATAATAATTCAAACACTATCAAGTGGTAATATCTCAAAGGCAATGAAATGCATTACTTTATATGCGTTATTATCACAATAAAATTGCACGATATGGGCACATTATCTATGGAATCAAATAAAATTTTAAATACTCATGATTACACAATCCTATACTTTCATACAACTTTGTCCTCCCAACAGAGCATTCTAGTAGGCCATCAAACATGACTACCTTCTTCATGCAATCCCTTCCCCTGCATCTATAGTAGCTCATGAAATGGTCTTAGAATTGTCATTATATCATTTCATCTATTAGTGAATTGCAATGAAGTACATATCACAACCATGCATTCACACAATGCATCTTGACATACGTACCCACACAGATGCATGCATAACCATAATTTTTACATAATCTTTTAATGCACATTCACTTATGCTCATGCCCCAATGCACTCCAGCATTGCTCTAGAACAATTTTGTGCCTAGACATGTGCCTTACCATGGTAAGTTGGACCTCATAGCCAATGCTTCAACAAAATACCCAACCATCCCCCCAAACACTTGGTTAATTATCTAGGTTCCTTCTTTCTTCACCCGAACACAACACCAAGAGTTCACCCACTCTGTGCTTGTTGGAAAAGAGTTTTCATCCTATATTAACACCAACATAGACTTCATGGAATATTTTTACAGCACTACAGGCTTCACAACCCAACATCCTCATGGTGTCACACATGGCATGCTCTTATTTCTTATGAATGCATTCTAAATTTTAAACAATTAGATGGTATAAGGATCCTTTCCCTTACTACCCCATACCTCACCATACCCTATGGGATTCCATTCACATAAATGCATTTTGTATCACATGCATACTATTTTATGATGATTAAAACATGGTTGAAGGGATTCTTACCCATCCTCTTTTAACACTTATATAATTAGCATAAATAAAACATTTCTTGGATGGCTTCCATTAACATATATGATGTTACTTGATTAGTTTGGCCTCTTACCGAGGACTACACCGTCCTTCCACCAACCTATTTATCATAGATTTGTGCTCCAGCCTTTCTTCACAAGACCGTTGGTCACATGCAACAACATCATCAACATCTTCAGCCATGTTTATGTTGTCTTTGAGCCTACAACCAATACCAACAACAATAATTATTATCAACCAAAATAATTATCATAAGTGGCTCATTGCATATGAAAAATCATACTACTTTCACCAATTTGTAACATCATGTGTACGCACAAGCATATTCGCATGCACTATGCATTATCTCATAATATGCCCACTATTTCATATGCATTTCAACTATCCAATCTCTTGCATTTCCAACATTCCTATGCCAAATTTTCTATACATGGAACTTAGAAAATATAAATATATAAGCAAGAGAAGAGTTGAGGAATTCTCCCTTTCCAATTCCTTATCATAGCATGGAATTCACGTTCCACATCAAATCTAATCTCCTTTATGGCCTCTCTATCAAGCACACAAGGGCTCATTAGCTATGATTTTCTCACCAAGTAGCAATTCAATACATATACACACGTATGACATTTATACTTGCTACTTTCCTAGCATGCAATTTTTTTATATTTCAACCACACAACCAATTCACACATGAGAATGCCTCATCCCCTAATTCGCAGCATCCGTTCTCATTATTTGTTCATAATTTGTTGGTCCATATCCTACAACTTCTTGTAGCATGCATACACTTTCCCACAAGGTTGATTCACCCATCACCTTTACAATTTGCGTGTCCTTTACCAGTTGGACCAAGCCATACATGGTTGATAATTCTCATATGGAATACAATATCCATATCCCATAATAAAGAGTTCCCATGGCTCTTCCCTGCAATTCAAAATGCATGCATTAATCACAATAATACTCTGGATGCATTTTGATCCATGGCACCAATGTCCATTATTGGTCTATTTTATTCTTTCATGCTTAGACATGGTTATCATTCTCCATTATCCACGTTCCCCAACTATGCCTCCACTTTATTGTGCGAGCACCATTACCATGGTATGAGTATCATTACATCTACTCATTTTGAATTACTCGCACCTTTGGCACACACTTGTACCATCTTACAAAACTTTTTCAAAAAAATTGGTCGCTTTGGAGGTCACCCACATTAAGAATTTCTTGCCCAATCAAGCTTAGAAGATTTGCTTTGCTATTATTTGAAGCAATCTAAAAACCTGTTTCAAAAATAAGACGTTCAATTTGATTCTCCTGAATTTTTGCTTCCCTACATTCTGAGAAATACACCAAAAAAAATAATTTTCATACATTTTGGAAAACCCCAATTGACAATTTTTGTTATCTTGTTTTTTTCTAAACCAAGGTTATAGACACTTTTTTGTTATGATATCTAAGACATATGAATTCATCATTAAGCTTCTAACTATGCATCATCATTCCCCTGTGGATATTATTCCCAATGCATATGTTCATGCTTCATTATGATCTAGGAGTTGAAACTTACACTTTCCCAAAAATGTTAATTTTGTCGAATTATGGATTGTTTCTGTAGGTGCAATTAGCTTCGAAGGAAAACTTTAGCCACATGTAGAAAAAGTATAGAGAGAACTAGAAAATATTTTCTATTATCTCTATTATTACATATAACAAGGATCACTCAACAACTTTTAGATCTTCACAAGTAGACATTTTGAAAACAATTTGGAAACTTGTGTAAGAGAGTTGAAATCAACGTTTCGGGCTAAATAGCGTAGCCCATACACAGGTTTCCAAGTTGTTTTCAAAACTTTTAGATCTCCAATCTGATGCTCTGATCATTCTTTATAAAATTTTGGAATCAACTACTTTTGTCTTTTTCCACTTTCTCCATACTTAGAAATTTGTTTTTGACAGTTCTATAACACCCCTTCATGATCCACAATTTGCCCAATTTTATATTTTTCTTGTAGCCGCACTTAATTAACTCAGGGACCAACTTTGTAGATTTAAAAAAAAATAATAATGGGGGTCAAGGGGGCTTTCCCCCTTGTGGCTTTCTTGCATCACTATAGGGTGAGTCGAGTGCAGCGCCCTCATTTTTTTTGTGTAATTCATTGAATTTCGCACAATATGGAGCATAAGTTTAATGGAATTTTATGCTTTTGGCATTTCAAATTCGAGGCTCAAAACCATTTCTTATTTCCATTTCCAGAAGTGGTAACGGCTCACCAAGAAATCAATTTTGGAAAGGTTGTTGTTGGATCCATCGTCAATTAAAATTGAACATGTTGATAGGCGATATCTACCCAATAGCTTGCTCTCCCTTTATTATCTAGTGTGAAATTTGCATATGCGTTGTGAATCATAATCATCGATCACGATTTCATTTCCCCGCAAGTGTGCATCGAAAACCACCACGTAGCTCTCCCCATAGGCCTATTCCTTCAATAACATTTTGCATCCCCGAGATGCACATATTCGATCGCCAATTGATGACTTATGACCTCCACAAAACGATATTCCATTGTGCCCGCGGACTGCTCTCTACGACCTATTCCATGAAACGCATTTTGGCAATCCCATGGGTGTGCAACGATAAGTGACGACTGATAAATGCCGACCAACGAATGACATCCGACTACCACTGACCAATGAGCTCCACGTACCCTTCTGATTGTCGTGGTTTTGGACCTTTATCTATCGTTCCTGTGGACCTTTCTCCGCAGCACTACCGTGAACTACTCTTTGCGGAATTCCGTAGACTCTTCCCCGTTGTTCCCGTAGACCTTTCTCCATGGCCTAACAACCGCTGACTAAAGACCTCCAACCAATGACCAACCACTATCGAATGATGAGAGAAGACCGTCGACCACTAACAAAATTCCTACAACCGTCGATCGACGATTGTCATGGACCTATACTCTATTGCACATGTAGACTTATCTTCACGGTCTATCCTTGGAGACATATTCTTGTAACCCCACAAAACTCTCTCCGCAATGCCTGCAGTTTATGGATGTTTGCTACCCACACATCCTTCTGGTGTGGCTAGTCCATGTCATACCCCACTTTCCCACATGGCATGAGTGGGGTTCATTTCACCATTTTATCAAATCTTCATATTTTTATAAATAAGGAAAATTTTTATTTTCCTCCATGCTACGAAATATCTATGTTGCATAACAGAGAGGAAATTCATCATTGCTAACTCTTTGAGTTCTGAAATTTTCTTGAATTTACTTAACCACTCTTCTACTGCTGCTGGGAGAATCATGGGTACCATTCCCTAGCTCCATTGAAACACCAGTCATTAATTTAAGTCCACGAATTTTACAAAAATGTTTATCAATGCTTCCTGTGAATTTGATTTCCTACCTATGAGTGTGGATTCTAGCCCAAACAGCCCCAGTGCTGCAACCATTCGCTCTGATACCACTCTATCAAGTCCCCACTCATCGATCTGACTAACGGAGGGGACATGAATGACTTATGGAGTTTCTAATTTTCACCCCCACGACCATGTTACGAAATCCATAAGAATTTAAATGTGTGTGTAGATGCATGGTAAAATACACAATGGAAAATAAATCACTCCACACATACATAATGAATATACCAACATACTCATCATAGGCATAATAATAATATTAATTCATGCATATTCAACACAACAGTAAATCAACAATAAACACTTATCTTTTAATTGAAGTTGTCCAAGCAACTGGATATGGAAGAGCAACGTTCCACCCAGCTATAGGCACTCTTTCTAGCACTTTATCTCTCTGCTGAGAGGACACCCCTGATTTCGGCTATGTATCTGCTAAGGAGGAACTAAAAAGGATCGCTCATAGAAATCAGAACATATCCTCGTGCTAAGCCAACGCACAGCTGGGTTTATCAAGCATACCGAGAGGTAAGGGAGGTGAATGCTAAGCTAGTGATCTCAACCACATAGCTACAAACATCTCAATTAGTCTCAAATAGACTTGGCACCCACAATACCTACCACACCCAACACAAGGAAGGTCCCCTTCTCTTCTACACAGTCCCTTAAGTGCCCCTTCCTTCTAGTGCTATTCAGGGTGGGCATAGAAAGTTCCAAGCTACTAAACCTTCAGATATTCCCCCCTACACTGGGTTTATCAAGCAAATATATCCTCTGATCTCTCTTTGACTTCAATTGTCTCTTGGGTCTCTACTTTTTGGTCACACTAACTTGCAACCACAAAATTTAATTTTTGGGCTTCCAAATCTGGGTTCTCCCATGGATTTGACACTCTCAAATTTTCCCCAGGGTTCGGGTCTATGGATTCCCCACTCGATTTCACACCCCAAATGAATTTCTGGGCATTTTTAATGTTCCAAAACAGTGCTCTTTCTCAAGTTGTGATTTTTGCTATTTCTTTTGTTGGGAATGCATATCATAACCAGAATTGGCATCTAGTTTCCCAACAAATGGAATGGGAATGATGTGAAATGAATCCCCATGAGAGAAATTGACTTCTGGGACAATTAAACTAAGCCCGTAATGTTCCATACGAATTTATGCAGTAATCCCATGCTCCATTAAATTCATGAGCTGATTTCTTAGCTACCTTCTTACAACAAAAATAAATATCAGCAAGGAAGTCCACTTAGGTAGTTTCTTACCATTTATGGCTCATGGATTCTCAAGATGACACTTGGAAACAAAGGATTTGATCCCACAACCCCTCTCCTCTCCCTAGTGTATAAACACACCCCCCTCATTTTAGTTGCTTTCATAGCTAGCTCTTGGACATTTATTTGCATTATAAATATTGGCATGGTTTTTACATTGTTCCATAGCCAACTAGCACATGTCCACAAAATATAAAATAGATTCCTTTATAATTTTAGGCATTCACTAGTGGGGCCTTGGCCTTGAGCTCCATACTAGGAATCATACATTACATTTTTACAATATTTACATTATCAAGCCAATATGATCTAGGAGTCAAAATGGGCATATTACAAGAACTAGCAAGTGGCCAAATACCTGAGCATCAAGAACACATAACAAACAGTGGGACTAATACTATGCTCCCCACCAAAATGAAATTAATGGAAACTACTTGATATCTTGATGTATAGTTTTGAAGGATAGATCTTTTTGAATATTTCAGGATGATAAATTCATCATTCGTCCAGGTGGACTCAAAATCTTAGCACGAGGATCAATTCAAAAGAATATCAAGATTAGGAGCAATGGAAAAGTCAAAATCAAGCAGTAAATAATAATGGGAGATGATTCCTAATCTACTTTAAATCAAAATAAAACACCACAATCAAATCAAAGTGAAACAATTGAAATGGAATAAAGGCTCTATTTATGTGCAAGATTGATTATTTTGACACAGCTAGGAAAAGTATCATTTTAGGACTTGACCATTGATAGGGAGAGGGTCTACTTCTCCGTCCAATATTTGGATTTTATATGTGCTAAGGCCAAGCTTTTCAATGATCAAACAAGGACGAAGCCACAATTGTTTGAGCTTTGTGTTTTTTCCTTTTTTCTTCATGAGGCTTGTCCCATTTTAAGACCAAATCGCCCACCTTAAAATATTTATTCTGAGCACAATTAAGTTTGAACCATTTCTTGACCATCTACTTATGCATATCAAACTTTCATTTTTCCTTGTCCCTTTCTTCTTCAAGTTTCAATAAGGTGTTTATCCTACTTTGAACTACAAGACAAGCTAAGAATCTAGCTACTTGTGACCGTTACAAGGAAGGAATGAAATTGTTGGGAGTGAGTATGCCTTCTTTTCTATACACCAGGAATTAAGGAGAGGTCCCTAATGAGTTATTCAAGGTGACTCTATCATCCCAAAGGTCCTTTGGGAGAGAATTGTGCCAATTTCTTTGATGGTTGACTACAATTTTCTTTAAAATGTGAACCAAGTTGTTATTGGTGGATTCAACCAACCCATGCCCTTGGGGATAATAAATAGTTTAATAAATTATGTTGTTTTATTTCTTTATCTAAATCAACTACAGTCAAATTCAAAGAAGATAAGTAAGTAGTATTATCAAACCCAAGAGCAATTGGAACCCCAAACCTAGTACAAATGTCCTACTTCAAGAATTAGATAACCATGTCTTCATTGAATTTTCATAAAGGTATAGTTTATATCCATCTTGTGAAGTAGTATGTGGCATCCAAGATCAACTTGTTCTAAATTGAGGAATTAGGATTGATTTCTCCGATAATATCCAATCCTCACTGATTAAAAGGCTCTTCAATGATAACTGGTTGAAGCAGAATGGTAGGCTTCATTTCTCTCTTGGTGCTTTTTTTACGAGTGACGCATTTTCTTGCATAAGAGTGTGCATCCATGAATAAAGTAGGCCAATAATAACAAGCCTTCAAAATTTTATGCACATTAGTCTCATTTGCAAAATGGCCTCCAACTGACCCATCATATAATTCTACTAATACTTTGTTTGCATCATCCTTTTCAATGCATCTTAATAATACCCCATCATAATTTCTCCTATATAGGATTCCATTTATTAATTGATACTAAGTGGATTTGAGCCTAAGTGCTCTTCTTTGTTTCGTCTTCATATATTCGGGTGCATTACCATGATGGAGATATTGTTGTAGGTCATGATACCAAGAGTCCATGACAAAATGGATATACTAGACATCTTGGACATAGAATGAGATTACATTTTTCCAACCTTCCTCAATTTATTATATAGGATCCAAGGATTTAATAACCAACTTGCATAGGCCTTGGCCTTTAACTATTGTGGCTAGCTTGAATTCAAGGTCGTACTTTTTCATATCAGTGATTGAATTTTCTCTCCCCAAATCCTTTTATATGGAGAGTAGCCTCATAGTTGTGTGTGGGACAATCACTTTGGTATGATTCTTCAATATATAGGGATTGAATTGCTTAGTTACTTTAAAAACGAAGAATGCTTGTTTATCTATGGATGGAAAATTCAATTCATCCCCTTGTAATGTGATTTTCATAAATGATATAGGGAACTCATTCCCTTTCTCTCCTTCCTAAGCGAGCACTGTTGCAAGTGAATGATCTAATGCAAAAGTATACAGTAAAAATTCTTGTTTTGAAATTGGGACTATGGAGTGATGGAGTAGCAGCTATGGCCGCTTTGATCTTTTTGAATGCTTCCTTATCAATAGTAGTCCACTTAAAATATGCATCCTTCTTAATCCTTTGTTGAAGAGGTTTGACGATTTTTGCAAAGTTCGAGATGAACCTATGAACAAAATTTATCTTTCCAAGAAAAGATTGCATTGATTTCTTACTGTTGGGCATAGACACATGTGTAACACTTCAGTTCGTTGAGGATTTCCAAAGACATATTCTTTAGAAATGACATACATCCCAATAGTTTCCGATTTTGAAACAAAAAAAAATACTTTTCATGGGATTAAGGAAGATGCCATACTGCATGCATCTCTCAAATATATGCTTCAAGTGAAAGATATGGTTGATTCTTTTCTTAGAATACACTGTGATATATGTTGGGCACTCTATATGTCAGTTAATTAAAGCTGACACACAGAATGATCAATATAAATTGTCAAACCCAGGAAGGTCTTTTATTTCAAAGGCAATAAGCACAATCTATGCATAAACAGATTAAGCAGTTGATTAATTAATGTAAGTAATGATCCTACCTAGATGCTCAGCTAACTCATTCCCTAAGCAACTAATCTAATTCACACATCTACAAATCCCAATTGAAACAATCCTTCTTACAGAATCAATCCAGAAAGTTAATGATCTAATAATGAAATGAAACGAGATTACTTTTGCAAGAAGTTAAATCCTTATGATCATCAAACTACAGCATTCAACCTTTACCAAAATGATCTATCCAGTGACTACTGTAACTCTATCATTATCTGTCTAATCTATGTATGCAATTAAAGATACAACAGCAACCCGAATTGAAATACAAGCTTGAACTCTACTGATGATTACTGGAAGTCCTAGAAAGCATAAATAACTACAAATTGATTGGGATCGAGCTTGGCTGTCACAGCTGATTGAAACACACATGCAATTAATTGAATTGTCCTACACAATCAACTGTCACACCACTCTGCTACAACTATTCAAGATGCAATTGTAAACTACCAGCAAGGAAGCTAATCTCTGTTACAGCTACCAGCAATGTCTGCAACATTCCACACCACACAACAGAAATGAAATTAAACTATTCTACCTACTTAAATCAGCTATCTCTATGAGAAGGCGGGCCCTGGCCTTCTAACAGAGACGCAGAGAGTCACAGTTAATTAAAACTCAGAAGTGAAGAATTCTGCTCTCATATTATTAATGGAAGATCATGAGCCTCAATGCTCTGTTACAACTTACACAAGTAATGATTGTCCAACCCCAGGATACAAGAGCCTTCTGGAATTTATATAAAAAGAAAGACAGTTTCAGATCCACAAAAATTGCGCAGCAATGCTGCGCAGTTACAGCTAATTGATACAACGTGTTGAATAGTGCTGTTAATTATGGAGGATGTTGTTGTCATGATAGCAATTGGATCAACAGACTCGACAGCTGGAATGCCACCTGTTTGTTGCAGCTAGGCTCTTCTTCAATGGGATCTGTTACAGTGGAAATATATTACAGCTCGTGTGGAGGATGCGTTGTCCCTTAGAATATGAGGAGCTGACACTTGAAGAGTCACAGCTGGCATTGTTGGGCTGATACACCTGTGCTTTTAGACCTTGGCTAAATGAGGTCATATAAATTAGTATAAACCAAGGACTAAGATCCATAATCTTTAACAATCTTAGGCATAAAAAAAATAAAGTAATAGCAAATTATACCTGTCAATGTTATAGATTGATCTGGAAAGACATGGATATAGCTCATGAAAATAGGATGGAATTAGGGCAAAAAGGTGTAATAGAGGTAGCCAAAAAGGGGCATTTCCTAGACCCAACATCTCCCCCCAACTATCCAATTGCATGTCCTCATGCAACAACCCCCCTTAGTCTGAATCTGAATCTGAGTGAAATTTGTGGAGATTGGTGATGTTATAAGCAAATTCTGGTGCCTCCCCTCGAGGGACAAACCCATAGCAGTATACCCAATGCTCCCACCAACTCTCTTCTTCTTCTAATGTTAGAGCATAACTGGTTCTGTAATAATTGCTTATATGCAACCAAATGAGGGGGAATTTAAATCTTAAACGAATCCACCAAGGTCCACACCTCTGCATGCATTGCACATATCTAGGCACCCTAGTAAAGGCTTGCCTAAAATTTTTGAATCCATATGGATCCATTTCCTTCAGAGATGAGGATGAGTACATCCATCTGTATTCACTACCTTCCAGGGCATCCTGCTACATATTAAGAATCATTGGGAAACATGTAGTAAGGAGTTTATCTCGCAGGCTCCCAAAATATTGAGCAATTGAAGGAACCCTGAGGGATTTAGCATGACTGGCCATGAATGCTGGTGGATTCTGAGGTTCCTCCCTAATCCAGAGAGTAGAATTCTCCTCATTCCTGAGGATGGTTTGGAAGGCATCCTTCCATCTTACATGGTTAATTACAAAGGAGGAAAATGCTCTCAGCTAAACATCCCCAAGAACAGGTAAAGGGTCAGATGGAACGGTAATATAGCAAGCCCTATTATGCAAATATAACTCACATAAAAAATGTTGATCCTCAAAGTCACTCTTCAGAAAAGTCCCCAGAAATTGATCAGTTGTTTCCAACTCAAATGATCTTCCATCTTTGAGAGCCTTCAATTTAAATAAGGTTTTCTGCTCATAGAGGAAGACAGGATAAGAGGGGGATGGAGCTCTGCAACTCATCAATTCTATAGAAAGATTATACATTTGGTTTTTGTCCTGCTGTAGGGAATCAAGCTTCTTCAAACCTTCTAGTTTTTCTTGGAGTTTCTCCCACCAAAGTTTCTGGAAGAATAGCTCCTCAGCCCATTTTTCTCTTAGTCCCTTAATGACATTCCCATGCTCCTGGAGAGGGATCATACCTTCTTTGAACTATTCAATCCATTTGAGCCATTTATCCAGTTCAAGGTTTAACCAGAGAATTTTCTTCTCTAGTCATTGAATCTTTCTGTCTTCTACCTTCTTTTCATCATCAGAATCTAGATGAATGACTTCCTTGTCTTGCCTCAGCACTGTGACAGCTTCATCTTCTATCGGGATTACAATGGTCTGTGCATGTGGTGCTGTATCAACCATGGGGTCTAAGGATGTTGGTTCTTGTGTAAAAACATTCTTCATTTCCATGTCCATCTCAGCTTCCTCGGTCAGTTTTACAGTCTCAGTCAATATTTTTAGGGCTGTTGGTTCTTGTGTAACAGCACCCGAGTCTTTCATTTCAATCTCAGCCATCTCAATTTGTGTTGCCACTATAGCAAATGATTTTGGAAACACTGGTTCTTGTGTAATAGTGTTTCCCTCCTGATTCTCCACATCAAATGTTGCTATCTGAGTTGCATATTTAAACATTCTCAAGGGTATTGGTTCTTGTGTATAGTCCCTTGTTCCTCAAATTCTTTAAAATGTTGAGATTGTCTCTGGTTTTTATTAGATTTTTCTAACTGGTAAGACTGGTCCTAAAGGAGCTCAGTATCCCCTTATGGCTGAGACTGTACCGTTTCATCCCCTAAATTCAAATTAGGGATTTCTTCCATTCTTGGCTCATTCTCCTCTATCAATTCGATCCCTGGCATTCCTTCTTCCACCTCCTTTATCTGTCCATGACTCTGTGATGCAAGTCCCAACACAACAACTCTGTGTCATGCTGAAGAAAATATATCTGCACATTCTAGGCAAACAGTCTCCCCATACTTCTCATTTTCAAATGCAAAAGATGGCTTTTCCAACAAATTTGCAGCATTTGCTAATGTATCCAATTTTTTCTTTGCTTGTCTTCCAGCTGTTCCCTTCCACTTTTCCAGCTCCTTTCGTAATGTCTGCACTTCCTCCTTTAATAATTCATTTTCAAACAGGAGGTTTTCGATTTGGGGTTCTTCCATAGAGGGTTCTTGTGTAACAGTAGACAATTTGGGGTTCAAAATAGGAATCTCTATATCTACCCCTACTGTATGTGCTTCTTCTAACACAGGTGACCCCCTATTCCCTTTAACTGCTCCTGTCATTTCTGATAGGGGTGTTCCACTATTACCCCCAACAACATCCACGGTATCAACTTCTCTTGTTTTCCCTGTTAATTCTGTTGCTATTACAGTTACTTCTGTTGCTGCCACTGTCATAGCTGCTTCCACTGTTGTTGCTGACCGAGTTCTTCTTTTCCTCATCAATCCCACCGGGTGTTCCTCGCCACTTGCTGCTACTGATGCTTTGACAGTCCAACTCTTCTTCCTCTTTGCTGCCATGGGTGTATGACCCCTGTTTCTTGATTCTATTCTTCATTTCTTTGACACAGTGGTGTTCACCTTGGTTTCTTCTTCTTCAATAATGGTGCCCATTATTTCTGAAGAGGACTCCACTTCCAAGACTTCCACAGTCCCTTCTGCTACTGTTTCTGGCCGATATCCTTACTTATGAATCCCTACTTCTGCAATTGTAACTTCAACTATCGTAGCTTCAACAGCTGCTCCAGTTTCAGCTTCTTTCAATTGAGTACTTGCCTCTGCAATTACAGATTCAATTTTTCTACCTGCTGCTCTAGGGTTTCCATCACACTTCCTTCAATTATAGGGTTTTCTACTACTCTAGCCTCTCCTTTACTTACTTCCCCTTCATTATTGGCCTGACTTTCTGTTACTCCAACCTCCCCCCAACTAGATTTGAGGAACTTCGGTCCTCACTATCCTCACCAGCACCTCCCTCTTCTAATATAGGTTGTATGATTGGCGCATCCCCAGCCAAAAATTGCTCCCAAGTTAAATGATGACTTGCAATGGCTCTTAGGACCAATAATTTAATTAAACCATGATTAGTGAGGGAGGAAACTGGGTGCTGGGAAGTTCTTGCATAGCCAGCCATGGTTTGTAGGGCTTTAAACAGATAGAATGGTATATTTACTAAGATACCATGTCGTAAATGAGACAATAAGGGAAGTTCAGAGAATGAAACAACTTGGTACCTACCTCCACAAGAAATATATCTCTTCACAAAGACTGCAACTTGATTCCAGGGTGGTGGTAAGGATGCCAGTTCTAGCCCACAGAGCTTTGGAATGACCTGTTCTCCTACTAACAGAAATTCCCTCACTGCATTCGTATTATGTACTTTCCGCCCAAATGACTTCTTTCCCACCATGGGAAAACCAGTAACCTCAGCTATGATTTCTTTTGCAACATCCACGTACAGTCCTCTGACCTCGGCATGAGTATCAGTCAGGCTGAGGGCGAATTGCAATGCGGTTTCTGTGTGAAAACCATTCAACCGTTCGAAATATGCCGTCCAACTTGCTTCTATAAAAATATTGAGAACCTTTGCATTGGCACGCACAGCGTCTGTATTCACAGGTTCGTGTCTGACTGGATTTCCCATTTTAACCTCTCCTCAAGGTTCAGACCTCAACAATTTCTGGTTTAGAAGTGGAGAGTTGCAGCTTACGAACACGCAAAGGGTTGTTTGGGTTCAAGAATAAGGTTTCAGGCTAGTCTATGATAGTATGAACGTTCTATGGAAGCGACGAGGTTCGCAAATAGGAGTAACAGGTGCAAAATCAGGTAAGGTGACGGAAAAATAAAAATCACAATTATGACCTTTAACTTAATATTTAAAGTGTGATTCGAATGGGTTCATTGATTGAGGGTTATGACAGGACATAATCGTTATTACCGTATTAATTCTATGCCAAATCATGTAAAAGATAGGACCCGTACCTTACGTTTATGCGTTTGAGCCATGAATTAATCATTGTGGCCGGCCGTCGTCCGGGCTGATGTAAATGCACATGTGCTGAAGTACGTGGCCCTTGCCACCCAGGCTGACAGCTACTCAAGGCATCCGAATTTTCCTTCGTGATGGATCATGGTTGGACCGTGTGGAGCAAGCGCCAAAACTGATGCCTAGTCACAACATTATTGGCATCATTAATCGGAGAGTAGACAAACTGGTGGAGTATCAGCTGTGAAATCTAGCAAAATAAATGAAAAATGGCGGAGTCGCAGCTGTACGGAAGGAGCGATAATGAAGTGGAAGGAATGGAGCCGCGGTGCTAGATTTAGCAGAAAGGACAAAGGTGGCAGAGTCTCAACTGCTATATTTAGCGGAATGAACAAAAGTAGTGGAGTTGCAGCTACTGGGAAGGAGTAAAAATGAGACGGAAATGGCAAAGTAGCAGCTGCCAATTTAGAAAGATAAGCAGAAGTAGCGGAGTCGTAGTTGCGGGATTTGACCGAATGAGCAAAAGTGGCAGAGTTGCAGCTGCGAAATTGGCAGAATGGACAATTGTGGCGGAGTCGCAGCTGCGAAATTTGACAGAATAGGCAAATGTAGCGGAGTCGCAGCTGCGAAATTGGTAGAATGGACAATTGTGGTGGAGTCGCAGCTGCGAAATTTGGCAGAATGGGAAAATGTAGCGGAGTCGCAGCTGCGTCAGACTGTAGTATAAGCAAATTTTATCTGTGAAAGACCATGAAATATCCATTTTTTCCAGAGAGCTTTATTAGACCAGGAACAAATATGGGGTGTCTGCAGTCCGCTGGCCCCATCACGGCTGCTACTCCTCCAATGAGTCCCTGCACACAGTTCTTCAAAACAAACCGATCAAGTGCAAGAAAAAAAAATTAAAAATAGATAAAATACAGAATGAAAGAAAAACCAATTATTTATATACAAAAATATGTGTGGAAACTGCAACTTTTAGGAATTCACAGGGTTTAAAAATCCCTGTCCTGGCGCTAACTGATACTCTGGATCAGATGCAACTTGTGAAATAAAAGCCTCCCTTGAGATCGGCCTGTGATACAGTCGTAGCCGGTGACCATTTGCGAATAATGGTACTTTGTTCTCATCAATGGTGATCAATCGGACTGTTCCATTATCAAATACCCGATCTATCTGATAGGGTCCCAACCAATGGGTGCGTAATTTGCCTTTAAAATCCCTCTTAAACCGTGAATCATACAACAGGGCCCAGTCTCCTTCCTGGAAGACTCTTTTCTTTATAAATCTGTCATGCCATCTAGAGTGTTGTTGTTGGATTAAAGTTGTATGATGCACTACAGCTGTGCGCTTCTCATCCAATTCATTGAGTTGATTCAGTCGATTCCTCTGAGCCTCTGATAAATCCAGATTTGCTTCAACAACTGTTTTCAAAGTCCTGATTTCAAATTCAATTGGGAAAACAACGTTCTTGCCATATACTAGCTCATATGGGGAAAAACCAGTGGTGTTACGCCAAGTAGTACGATAGTCCCACAGTGCCTCTGGAAGTCTTTCAGCCCAATCTTTACGATGGCTCTTCACTGTTTTTGTCAAAATAGCCTTAATAACCTTATTTGTGCTCTCCACCTGCCCATTGGCCTGTGGATGATATGGTGAGGTTATTCTGTGCTGAATATGAAATTTCTGCGACAGTGCTTCCAGCTTGTGAGATACAAACTGTGGTCCACCGTCTGTAATGATCTCCTTGGGTACTCCAAAGCGAGTAAAAATTTCTTCATACAGGAAATCAATCATAGCCTGATCATTTCCCTTAACTAAGGCATCAGCTTCCACCCATTTAGTCATATAGTCTATGCAAACCAAGATATGAACTTTCTGCTTTGAGGGAGTGTTGATAGGCCCTACAAAATCTAGATCCCACCTATCAAATGGTTCAACCACAAGCTGTGGATTTAAAGGCATCTCATCTAATCTGTTGGGTTGGCCCATCCTCTAGCAGCTATCACATGCATGAACATACTTCTTCGCATCCATGAATAATGTAGGCCAGAAATAGCCCATTTTCAAAACTTTATGACTTGTCCTTTTGTTAGCAAAATGTCCCCCATAGGGCTCATCATGGCAAGCTTTAAGAATGCTAAAGATTTCATCCTCTCTAACACATCTTCTGATTTCTAAATCAAGCCCTGTGTAGAAAAGATGGCCATCAATCCAGCAGTACCTAGCACTCTGTTGTATGATTTTCCTTCTTTCTCTCTTCGACATATGTGTTGGAAGCTTACCTGCAGCCAAAAAGTTAGCAATATCTGCATACCATGGGGAATGAGCTGATACTGCGAACAAATGTTCGTCAAGGAAGGAATCTTCGACTGGTAAATTGTCGTCATTGTTAGTAAGTCGAGATAAGAAATCTGCAACAACATTTTCCTTTGCTGGTCTATCAATAATTTTGATATCAAATACCTATAGCAGTAATAGCCATCTAGTAACTCTAGCATTTGTGATTGGTTTATTCATTAAATACTTGATGGCAGAATGATCAGTGTGAACAAAAGTAGAATATCCAGTAATATAATGCCTAAACTTATTGATGGCATAAACAATGGCAAGAAATTCTTTTTCTGTGACAGTATAATTCAGTTCAGCAGGAGACAGATTTTTACTAATATAATAAATAGCATAAGGAGCATTACCTTCTTGCTGTCCCAAAACTGCTCCAATGGCAGTGTCTGAAGCATCTGAAGAAATATGGAAAGGCAAAGCCCAATTGGGTCCTCTTAAGATGGGTGCTGTGGAAAGCCTCCTTTTTAGCTCAGTGAATGCTATTTGGCATGCATCATTCCAGATAAATTGTGCATCCTTCATTAACAAAGTGAACAAAGGAGAAGCCAGTTTGGAAAATTTTTCTATGAATCTTCTGTAATAACCAGCATGCCCCAAGAAGCTACGCACATCCTTCTGAGTTCCAGGAGTTGGTATGTTTTCAATTACCTTGATTTTGGATGGGTCTACCTGGATACCAGCAGAAGAGATGAAGTGCCCTAGCACTATGCCTTCACTCATCATCATGTGGCACTTTTCAGTGCTCAAAGAGAGCTGACTTTGTTCACAGTGTTTCAACACCTTTTCTAAGTTCTTCAGTGCTTCTTCATAGCTATCACCATATGGAGTAAATTCATCCATAAATATTTCCATGCAATCATTCACCATTTCTGAAAAGATTCCAATCACTGCCCTTTGAAATGTAGCTGGTGCGTTGCACAACCCAAAAGGAAGTACTCGGTATGAAAAAGTCCCCCAGGGACAAGTGAAAGTGGTTTTGTCCTGATCTTCTGGAGCAATCTGAATCTGGTTGTAGCCACTAAAGACATCCAGAAAAGAGAAATACTTCTTCCCAGACAAGGTATCAAGGACCTGATCGATGAAAGGTAAGGGGAAATGGTCTTTCTGCGTTGCCTTGTTCAATTCTCTGTAATCCACACAGACCCTCCATTTCCCATTTTTCTTTGGCACGATCACAAGTGGAGAAACCCACTCACTGTCTGAAATTGGATATATGAATCCAGCTTCCAATAGTTTCTGGATTTCCTCTTTCACTATGTCTCTCAAGTTCGAGTTCATCCTTCATTGGGGTTGGCATACAGGCCTGGAGTCACTTTTAATATAGATGAGATGAGTGCACATATGAGAGGGAATTCCTTTCATGTTTGTGTACTCCCAAGCAAAAGCTCCCCTACGTTGTTTCAGTAGAGTGACTAGCTGTTCCAGCTCACTAGGTGCCAGATTAGGATTGATATTCAATGTTTTTCCTAGCTCAATTTCCATTGGAACACTCTTCGAATTCTTAAGTACTGGAATTGCATTGTCATCACCGATCAGAGTTTCTTGTGTAATATTTTCTTGTTCTGTTGCAGCTAAGGTACTGTCCAAGATCTTATAAACATTCTTATTGATTGATGTGGGCTCACTGATGAAACTATTAATGGCATTATCCTCTATTTCATCTTTAAATGCCAAGGCTCTCCCTATGGTTAATAGTGGCTAAACACCCTCTTCCTCCTCCAAATATTCCCATAATGGAGTATCAGCTTCTATGCTTGGTCGAGCTGGAGGGTACAGGGTCAGATTCTTGATCTCAGTCCCATCTAAAATGGTCATAGAACCTGACCGACAGCTGATATAGACATCAGCTGTGGCCAACCATGGTCTTCCCAGGATCAGTGGGTGTCCCCCCAACTGAGATTTTGGCTATAACACCAAAAAGTCTGTAGGGTATTCCCATGAGTCCACTGAGATTACAAGGTCATCTAAAATTCCTTCAGGTTTGATCGTTGATCTATCAGCAAGTTCCAAAACAGTAGGGGTTGGCCGCAGATTAGTGAGTCCCAATTTCTTCACAGTCTCTATGGTCATAACATTAATAGCTGTGCCCAAATCCACCAAGACATTTGGAATCCGTGTGTTCCCTATGTGCACTGTAACAGTCGGGTTTCCAGGTTCATCATACTTCGCTACACGAGCCTTTCCCATTATTAATTCTGAAAGTTTTCCTAGCACGTGGACATTGGGAGGATCCCTAGTCCTTCTCCCTGGTTTCTTAACTCACAAATCTTTAACTATATTAGCATAAATAGGCACATCATGAAGGTCCTGTAACAGTGGAATTTTAACATATAAATTTTTCAATTCTGCCACGAGATCAAATCGAGGCTGTTCCACTGTTTTCTGCAGCTGCAATCGTTCAGGATATGGTGGTTCTCTGTTCAACTGTGTAAGCTGTGGCAGATCGTGTGTTGCTTCCTAAGTTTCAGCTGCTGCTTTAGTAGGAGTATCAACATCCTCAATAATGGGGCTTGCTGGATAGTGTTGACTTACTCCAGTTCCAATCACTGGGGATGACACATCATTGCAGGGAATCTGAGTAATGGAATAAGCAGGCATGTTGGCAGTCTCAAATTGATGGACTGCTTTATTGATTGGGTCCGGGTTAGGTTGTGCAGGTAGCTGGGGTCGAAGTGGTGCATTCATGGGTGCGACATTGTTCTGGAAAGGGAGCTGTGGTTGCTGATACTGCTGATGTTGATACTGTTGAGGAGGGTATTGTTGATACTGAGTCTGGTGACGGGGAAAGTTATTTCCTTGGTAAGAGTTTCTCCAGTTGGAATTCCAAGGAGCTTGGTCTGACTGCTATGGCCATGGTGTCCATGAATTAGGATTTTGCATTGGGTTCTGAGATGGATGCCACTGGCTGTTGGAATAATGTGAAGGGAATTGTGTATTCATATTATGCAGAAAAAATGTTGGATCTGGATTCATACCTTGGTTTCTAGGTTGCCATAGTCTCTTCTATGCCATAAAGTATGTTGGCTCTACATCAGGAATAGATGCCTGCAGGACTGCTTTAACCTTAGGTAATGAAGGACACTCCTTAGTTTCATGCTCGAGTTCACATATCCTACATACCTCTACTTTGTCCAACGGGCACTCCTTTAGTGGATGCTTCTTTCTACATTTAGGATAGAATACTCCAAGTGTAAGATCTTCTACTACTTGTTTCTGTTTTTCCTTAATGGCATCCAACTCTGGGGACAGGGAACTCATCATGTTTGTTTTAAAGTTCTCCAATAAGTTGCCTATTTTTGCCCAAGTGGCACCTCCACTAGCTGACTTCTGAGTCCTAGTAAAGACATCCTAGTCTCGGTCCTTGTCTCGTTTGTTGGTTCTCGAGGATCCCCTGGAATACCTTCGACATAATTCAACAATCTTTTCAAAAGGTTCCTTCGAGATATCCCCTTTTTCCAGCAGATTCAACATATCAAGGCAATCTTCCCTAATTCCTCTAAGTAATATGATCTTGAGCACATCCTTGCCAATCTTAGCATGACCAGATCTTTGCAAATTATACAGCAATCTCTCCACAAAGTCTTCCAAACTCTCTTCATCCTTCTGAACCATTTTGAACAATTCTTCCTTTCTGTCTCTAGTTCTGCAATATTTTTGATATTTAGAAAGAAAGGTGTTCTTCATTTGGTCCCAGGTAGCAATGGTCTCATGACCCAAACTCATGAACCAGCTTAGAGCATTTCCTTTCAAGGTGGTTGGGAATAGCTTCAGCTTCTGAGCACTAGAAGTGTAATCATAGCTGCGACAGAGGATATCAAACTCAAAAAGAAACTCATCAGGATCCTCATAGGACTTACCATGAAAATTAGGAAGCACTGATGGTGAAATATTCTTCATAGGAGCTACTCCAGGTGTCTGAAGGATGGGGAATTCCAATGTAGCCACCGTATTACCAGGCTGATTGCTTTCTCCTTCTTCCTCCCGGTGGTCCTCATGTTCATTCTCACCCCCCTGTTCTCTACCAGCCATGGTTCTGGTCCAAAATTCAATAGTCTCTTTTATGCGTTCTTCCTCTGCTTTAGCTTCTTCCTCTTTTCTCCTCTCTTCTTCTTGCCTTCTTTCTTCCTCTGCTATTCTGCGAGTCTCCAACCACACCTCTTTAGTAACTCTGGTTCCGTCAATATGATAAATCTCCTCTCTATCTTGTGCACCTACAACACTTCCCTTATCTTCAGGAGGTTTACTTTCTGCAACAGGAGTTGAAGGTCCCGTTGTATTCTCCACTGTGGATGCCGAATGTTCAAGATTGGGAGGAACAGAATTTCCCCTGCTTGTAGAGTTCTGCTGTGGTCGAGTGGAAGAATCATCTTTCGCAATTATCTCATCAATATATGTGTGTCTTCCCTGACCTGCATTATGACCTCGACCTCTTCCACCTGCAATGTTAGTATTCAAAGGGGGTTCCCGATTTGTTTTTCTTCTATTCATGCATGCCGTAAAAAAAATTGAACTAAAGTAAAATCAAATGAAACCAACTACTAACTCTGTCTATCTATTACCATCCTCGGCAACGACGCCAAAATGTTGGGCACTCTATATGTCAGTTAATTAAAGCTAACACACAGAATGATCAATATAAATTGTCAAACCCAGGAAGGTCTTTTGTTTCAAAGGCAATAGGCACAATCTATGCATAAATAGATTAAGCAGTTGATTAATGAATGTAAATAATGATCCTACCTAGATGCTCAGCCAGCTCATTCCCTAAGCAACTAATCTAATTCACACATCTACAAATCCCAATTGAAACAATCCTTTTTACAGAATCAATCCAGAAAGTTAATGATCTAATAATGATCAAATGAAACGATATTACTTTTGCAAGAAGTTAAATCCTTATGATCATCAAAGTACAACATTCAACCTTTACCAAAATGATCTATCCAGTGACTACTGTAACTCTACCATTATCTATCTAATTTATGTATGCAATTAAAGATACAATAGCAACCAAAATTGAAATACAAGCTTGAACTCTACTGATGATTACTGGAAGTCCTAGAAAGCATAAATAACTACAAATTGATTGGGATCGAGCTTGGATGTCATAGCTGATTGAAACACACATGCAATTAATTGAATTGTCCTACACAGTCGACTGTCACACCACTTTGCTACAACTATTCAAGATGCAATTGTAAACTACCATCAAGGAAGCTAATCTCTGTTACAGCTACCAGCAATGTCTGCAACATTCCACACCACACAACCACACAACAGAAATGAAATTAAACTATTATACCTACTTAAATTGGCTATCTCTGTGAGAAGGCGGGCCCTGGCCTTCTAACAGAGACGCCGAGAGTCACAGCTAATTAAAACTCAGAAGTGAAGAATTCTACTCTCATATTATTAATGGAAGATCATGAGCCTCAATGCTCTGTTATAGCTTACACAAGTAATGATTGTCCAACCCCAGGCTACGAGAGCCTTCTGGAATTTATACAAAAAGAAAGACAGTTACAGATCCACAAAAATCGCATAGCAATGAAGATCTATGATCTTCATGCTGCGCAGTTACAGCTAACTAATACAACATGTTGAATAGTGTTGTTAATTCTGAAGGATGTTGCTGTCACGATAGCAATTGGATCAACAGACTCGACAACTAGAATACCACCTATCTGTTGCAGCTAGGCTCTTCTTCAATGGGATCTATTACAGTGGAAATCTGTTACAGCTCACGTGGAGGATGTGCTGTCCCTTAGAATATGAGGAGCTGACGCTTGAAGAGTCACAGCTGGCACTGCTAGGCTGATACGCCTGCGCTTTTAGACCTTGGCTAAATGAAGTCACATAAATTAGTATAAACCAAGGACTAAGATCCATAATCTTTAACATTCTTAGGCATAAAAAAAAATAAAGTAATAGCAAATTATACCTGTCAATGTTATAGATTGATCTGGAAAGACATGGATATAGCTCATGAAAATAGGATGGAATTAGGGTAAAAAGGTGTAATAGAGGTAGCCAAAAAGGGGCATTTCCTAGACCCAACAATATAATCAAGGTACATGACTACACTTAGGCCAATCAATCCTCTTCATGAAATGTCCATGGCTTGTTGAAACATATTTCTTGCATTAACCAAGCCAAATGACATTCTTCAATAAGAAAACGTGCCCCGTTTTGTTTTGAATGTAGTCTTCAAATGATCATTTTCTACCGCTAAGACTTTATTATAACCCAAAAGCCCGTCTAATAAAGAAAACATGTTTGATCTTATGAAGAGTTGTAGTATTTGTTCCATAGAAGGAATAGGGTAGTTATTGTGTTAAAATAGAGTTGGAATTCAAAATGGTACACTTGTTCTTGTATGGGATCCAAGTTGAACTATCATGCACCATGTATGGGATCCCTAGCCATCAAATATGGATTTAATAGGGAATCCATGTCCCATGAGTTCAATGTGGTGGCTATTTCAATTTTAGGTGCACTTGGGATGGTTATTTTGAAGAATTCTTGATAACGAGGATCAAGGGCCATGTGTGAGCCCTAAAACCATCACATTATTCCCTAATGTCAATTAACACCTCCCACCTCTTACACAATATCCCCCGACCCCTTGGATCTCAAACATGACAATAAAAGCCTAAAACCATTTATAAGGAGGACCTCAAGCACACATTGCCCCATTATCACAATGTCCATCTATCACACTTAGAATCCCCCACACACTTATCCTTGACACATCATAGTTCACAAACATGCTATGCCCCATTATACAATAATTGCTCCCATCCCTAACACACTAAACCATAACCCATAAGATCCTAGAAATGGAATTAGAATACTAAGACACCTTAACCCTTGATCATTATGACTCTTAGCACACATTATCCCATTACTACAATGAACCCATCACACATAGGACTCAATTTTGGTTTTTTCTACAATAGGGAATCTTTGGACTAAATGTTAGATATGGTTTTGGTTTCAAGTTTTGCAACACCAAGGATGGTTCTTGGAGATAATGTGTGGCCCAAGATCAAAATACAAGGTATAAATCCATATAAATGGTCTCCATGGATCATGGTTCATGCATAGTACCCCAAATAAACATGCAATCCCTACATAGGGAATCTTTAATATACAAGTGAGGTATGGTCCTCATTTTGAGGGTTAGTGCATTAAGAATGATCCTTGGATCCCATGTAATGGTTCAAGGTCACAATTTTTTGTATTACAACAAGGGTTCATGCACCATGTACAGTATCAGTAGCCATCAAATATGCACTTAATGGGGATTCCATTCCCCATGAGTTCAATGTGGTGGTTATTTGATTAGTTGCTTTGGGATGGTTCTTGTGAATTAACCCTTAGTATGGAGGATCAAGGGCCATGTGTGAGACCCCAAATGATCACGTTGTTTCTTAATGGACACTAACACCTCCCATCCCTTACAAATCATCCTCCTAACCCATGGGATCCCAAACATGGTTGTAGGCCCCTAAAACCCTTTACTAGTGTGACCTCAAGCACACATTGCCCCATTATTGTGATGACCATATAACACATTTACTTGGCTACCAAAACCAAACACTTGGACTTGAACATTCTATGCCCCAATATACAATAATTTCTCCCACTCGTCACACACTACACCCCTAATCCATTTGACCCTAGAAATGGAAGTAGGTTGCTAAAAATTCTTAACCCTTGATCATTATGACCATGAGCACACATTATCCCATAACCACAATGAGCCCCTCACATGCTTACACACCCCACACACTTGGACACACCCATTATGGCCCGAGGAACATTTTTTTCCCAATGCACACTAATCCCTCCAACCCTTCGCACATAGTATACCCTAATCCCTAAGATTGCTCACATGATAATTGAGCCCTAAAATACCTTAAAATTTGAATTTATGAAATTGGGGTCTCTTTAGAACCAATACTAGAGTGGGTGTGGAAAAGTAAAATGGGATATGTGCAATGGGATCCCCTCGATGGGGAGAAAGGGGAGGTTGTGTTTGATGGGCGGCATGAAGTGGTAGGTGATGGTTGGATGACTAACATCAAGGGTGGACAAGATGATGTCTAAGTTAATGGTTGGACAAAGCTAATAGTTTGTAGGTTGATTGATTTTCCTATGACTCTTAATGTTATTCCCTTATTAATGTAAATTAGCCTTCCAAAAGTTTCAATAGTAGGGGATGAGTCCCTTGAAGCTAATTAGTGAAGGTAAGAAAGTGTCAGTTATTGTGAAGGGCACTGAGGGCATATCTTAACAACCAATAGCTATCTACCTTGGGTACAATTGCAACCCCAAAAAGTCAGTGTGGATAAGATATTTGGCATCGAATGGTCATAAGTCCTAAGTAAACAAAATCTATGTGGCTCAATAAATATTAGAGAAACACCCAAACCTCGACTTTATCATCCTAAGGCACCTCATCACTCTTATCTTGGTTTTTTCACACTTGGTATAGAAGGTTTAAAGCTCTCTAGAAAAACAACTATGTTTCAAATGAGAAATGATTGAGGAGCATTGTTTGGATGCCTAGCCTCACAATCCTAATGTAGACTATAATTTGTTAAGTGAACCCAACAAAGAAGAATTAATTTGGGTTGTTATGTTGCTTGAATTAAGGTTTCACTTTGATTTATTTGATTGCTCAATGGTTTCGAGTAAACATTTAAAGGAATCCATGTAAAAACTTATGAAATAGATGTGCAGTTTATTGGCTAAACATAAGCCAAATTCTATTTCATCGTTTTGTACTACTGAATTTTTGTAGAACTTCATGGTCTTCAAAGTCAAACGCAAACTTGAACCAAGTGACTAAGGCTATAACAAACAACCCTTTTGGGTGTTCTGGAAACCTCAACTAAGATGCACAATGCTCCAAGTTTGAATAGAAATGACCACATGAAATGTTTGAGCCTTAAGTAACCTGAATAGAAATCATATTGTCTATTAAATGTTAACTTCAATTGGTGGGTTAGATATTCTTTATTTGCAGTAAGTCAAAATTGTAGTGTTTCTATTAAGTACAACCCTATTTGTAATATGACTAGGTGCCAATTGCTTTTTTCTGATCATTATGAGGGACAAGGTGGTGTGCCAATGTTGATCTATGTTTAACTTGCTAACTTTGTAGTCAAGTGGGGAACATGCTCGATGAAAAGACTTGTTTGGGTTCCACCCACATTGGATGGCTATCTCTTTGGGTTGGCCAACATCTATGCTATAATGATGTTGGGAAAAGTGTGGTGTTTTTGTGCTTGTTAGTTGATGAGCTACCTAATTCCTTGTGATTTATTTGTGGGGATTTCAATACAATCGAATTACATTGAGACAATGAGGGGAATACTACATATCTCACTACCATAGGGGGGTAAAGATGCCAAGCTTGTTCTCAGGTTCAACATGGGATTTATGACCCAGTAAGAATTTTGTGGTGGTGTTGTAGTGGGTTTATTTGATAGATTTTATGACTCAATAAGAATTTCATGATGGTGATGTAGTGGGTTTATTTGATGGTGCTGCCCAAATGGGACAGTGTGGTAGAGAAATGATTTTGAAACTCAGTCAATCTTAAAGTTTTCATCTTTGGTTGGGGTGTCCAGCACTCGTGTTGAACTTTTGGCATTGTGGGGCTTATTAAAATTTGCCTCTAATATTGGTATTGTTGCCATACAGGTCCTTGGAGACTCCAAAATGATTTTAGACTGCACTACAAGTGGATCAAAGATTCAGGTACTATCTTTGGAGCATTGGTGTGATAGCCTAAGGGCTCTTATTGGAACTTTTATAGATATATCCTTCAAACATATATTTCTTGAACTAAATACAAGGGCTCCATTAAGAAAGGCATTGACCTTTCTACATGCACATTATTTTTTGAAGAACACAAGGACAAAATCATTTGTTCTCAAGGTTCTTTTTATATATTTTAATGCTGTCAGTGTTTTATTTGGATGACTGTATAATTTGAGCTTATGGAATATAGTATGATAACTGTATTTACAGTAAAAAAACTATAAATATTCTGAAATATTTTGAAGATAGCAGCATATAATTATCTTTTTGGTTTGAAACTTGGCTCAACATAATTCAAACTTTTTTGTAATTATCTTTTTGGTTTGAAACTTGGCTGAACATAATTCAAACCTTTTTGTAATGACTATGTTCAAACCTTTTTGTAATGAAGTCATTAGAGGTAAATGCTTAGATAGTTACCTTTGCTCACTGAGGAGATGATCACATATCTATTCAAATGGCCTTTTATTAAAATATAACATACATTCAACAAACAAACACTATCAACCCCGATATCAAATAAAAAGATAATGCACTTTGAAAATTGCATAAAGACATGGAATGTGTTGCGTATACTAACTTGCCATAACAACCAAAGAATGATTAATAAAATAAAATAGAAAAAGTTTAACAATTATTTTAACACATAAAATTATACTTTTAACACAAAACCGCCATTTCAAAATCTATTCAAAAGATTTGAAATTGTAAAGATAAACATAATTATAATTCAGTATTATTATGAAACAACATTGGCATGCTCTAGATGTTCATTTTCTATTTCTAAAAACAACCCTTCTATTTAATTACGTTTAACATGATTCATATTAGAGGAATCTTATCCTCGACTATGTAATAACTATATTTCAAAACAATCATATTTAACGTGTTATCTCAACTTCTAATTACTTAATGTTATGCAAATCCCATAGTTTCGTAAGAATACCCAACACACAAATCAATCCAATCCAGATTACATATGTTAAATATATTATAGAATTTACATCCATGGCGTACTATATTATGTTAATTATTTGACACAATCCCATATTAGTTAATGTGATTGTTTATAGACATTCTTTATGGAATGAGCTTACCTCACCGTCATATAGTCAACACATACCTTCTTTGTGCATATATTTACACTCTGCCTAACAAAGGAACGGTCTGCAACATGATAAACGTTATTCATTATTTGGTTAAACTAGCATCACCAGTAATCTCCACAAGAGCACAATCCATTTTTAAAATGGTGGAATCGATTTGCATCTCTTACAACAATTTCTCGCCCAATAATCTTGGAGATGAACTTAGTGGCATTGTGACAGTCATTACAGACACGAAGGTTCTTCATTATATGGATGGGGGTGCCTGGGCTTGTAGTGATGATCCCAAAACTAATGGCTAGTTTTTCACTATGACTGCATAGAATCCTTTCCTTAGCCTCCTCGTCCACATCCTGCAGCACAATATTTGTGTTAGGCACATAACCTACCTCCTTCATTTGCCCATACAAGGTTTCCAACATTGCATAAATTTTTTCAGATTGCGGATGGGTTCTGTCTCCCACAAGGAATGTGTGAACCTCTCTTTGTACCGCAACAACACTGCATCCTGGTTGCTTTGTCACTCCCCTCTCTTTCATCATTGTCCTCAACTTTACTACATCCTCCCACCTACGTGCCTCAGCATAGATGTTTGACAACAGTACATAGTATCCTGCATTGTTTGGTTCTAATTCAAAAAGATGTTTTGCTGCTTCTTCTCCGAGCTCAATATTGCAGTGAATTCTGCAGGCCCCAAGCAAGGTTCCCCACACATCTGGACCAGGCTCGAATGGCATCTTTTTGATAATGTCATGGGCTTCATATATACGCCCTGCACGCCCAAGAAGGTCAACCAAGCATGCATAATGCTCCAGCTCAGGTGCAAGGCCATAATCAGATTTCATGCATTGGAAGTGTTGACAGCCCTGATCTACTAAACCTGAATGAGAGCAGGCAGTCAAAATAGCAGTGAAGGTGATATGATCCGGTTTTATGCCTGTTTGTTGCATTTGGGAAAAAAGAACAAGAGCATCCTGACCATGTCCATGAATTCCGTATGCCAGAATCATTGCATTCCATGACACAACATCTCGTTTAGGCATTCTTTCAAAGACTTTGAGGGCAATGTTAACATTCCCACATTTTGCATACATGTCCACAAACCCAGTGCCCATAACAACATCAGTTTCAAATCCATTTCTTATTGCATAACCGTGAATCTGCTTACCTTGTTCCAAAACCAATAAATCAGCACATGCAGGAAGAACACTAATCAAGGTGATTGCGTTAGGTTCTACACCCTGTACTTGCATTTCATTGAAAAATTCCAAGGCTTCATGAGGCTGGCCATTCTGGGAATAACCAGCTATTATTGCAGTCCATGAGACAACATTTTGTTTAGGCATTCTTTCAAACAATTTGTGGGCAATGTTAACATTCCCACATTTGGCATACATGTCTACAAGTCCAGTACCCACAACAACATCAGAGTCCAATCTATTTCTTATTGCATAACCGTGTATCTGTTTACCTTGTTCTAGAGCCAATAAATGGGAACATGTAGGCAAAACACTAATTATGGCAATCAAGTCAGGTTTTAATCCCTGAGCTTGTATTTCATTGAAGAATGCCAAGGCTTCATGGTGGCAACCATTCTTGGAATAAGCAGCCATAATTGCAGTCCATGACACAAGATCTCGTTCAGGCATTCTTTCAAACACTTTTTGGGAAATGTTAACACTGCCACATTTGGCATACATGTTTACAAACCCGTTGATTACACCAATCTCAGATTCAAATCCACTTCTTATTGCATAACCATGGATCTGCCTACCTTGTTCCAGAGCCACTAGATCGGCACATGCAGGCAGAACATTAGCAATGGTGATTGAGTTGGGTTTTATCCCCTGGACTTGCATTTCATTGAATAATGCCAAGGCTTTATCAGGATAGCCATTCTGAGAATAACCAGCAATCATTGCAGTCCATGACACAACATTTTGTCGAGGCATTCTTTCAAACACTTGGCGTGCTGTCTCTAAACTCCCGCACTTGGTATACATTGAGGTCAGCGCAGTACCCACAAAAACATCCGACTCAAATCCCCTTGCGAGGATATGTTTGTGAATCTTCCTGCCTGCTTGGAGATCTGATAAGCTACCGCATGCTTTGATTACGGAAAGAAATGCCAACTTGTCGGCGTTTATGCCTGCGTCTTGCATTTGAAAATACATCCTCAGCACTTTGTCCCATAAGCCGTTTGTTACAAACCCTATGATCTTCTCATTCCATTTGAAAGTACTGTTCTGTTGGTGTTTGTGTATATCTGTTTGTGTGAATTGGTTGGCACATGCCGAAACTTGTCTGGTTCTCTTCACATTATTCCTACGCCGCTGTTTAATTGCTGCGGCAACAACAATGGAGGTGGGAATAGGACGAGGGCCATAAATACAAAGATATGAAGCATGCGTGTGATGAAACGAAGTTTGACTGGGAGATGGAGAAGATGGTAGGAAAAATAGCGACAAATTCATCTTACACAATGTATAGAAAAGGCATGGGAAGAAAATGCCTACCATAATACCGCCATTGTTCACACTAATTTCTCTGCACCAACAACATTTTCATCTCTTCTCTTTGTTGGAATCACGGGAGCCAAAGAATCACAGGTTTCTTCTAATTTTATAATGTCTGAACACTCCAAACGGCTCTGAAAGTAGCCGATAGCGAATCACAAGATGTTTTGGTGGACAGTTTGAAGCACCATAAGTCGCCATGTCTTAATTCGCCATATCAGGCAGAGAGATTGCGATGATAATGTGAACATGGACGGATCCCTCAGAGCTGCTGTGGGAAACACGCTGGCCAAGCTTCCGCTCAGACTTCGTGGTTTCTATGTTTTAATGCAATACTGTCGGAGTTTTTTAATCTGAAGACACATCAGTCCTATGGAAATTTTAATTTACTGTTTTTTTCTGTTTTGGAAAACGAGGGTAGTCGGAGCTTCTAATCCAGGCCGCATTTGAACACACATCGGTAGATTAGGAAGTTTTGATACTTACCAGAAGGAATGGGATTTGACTGGTATATGCCCCTCATGAGGTATTTTACCTATCAAAATATGTTAATTTTTTTTTTAACAAACCGTATCATGAGGCATTTTACCTATCAAAATACTGTTAAATTTTTTAACAAACCCTATCAAAGAACGGGTAAATATCAAAATATGTTAAATTTTTTAACAAACTCTATTAAAGAATGGGCAAAAATGGTCATTAATTTTTGTTAATACGTTACATTAATAAGCTTGTTAAGATATGTGTATGATTATATAAATTGCATGAATTATGTGGCATGTTATTATATATATATATATATGTAATAATGGAAATTGAAACTTTTTCCCACTTGAGTGATACTTTCCCATTTGATTGAAGAATAGATTTGAGTGAAGAATAGGTGGGTGAGTTTGCCTTCAATGGGGATGGATTTTCTTTCATTCTATTGGTTCTTTCTTTCTTATATTGGCCTAGCATTGTTTCAATATAAGGTGGTGCCCTTCCTTTTGGTGCCTATCCTTAGATAAATTAGTTTTCAAATTCGAAAGTGCAACTCCAAGAGAGAGGTGGGTACCTTTTTAGAATAATAATTCAGTTTTAAACTATGTTAATGAAGGAATTAACCCAACCACCCACCAAGCATCAACTATCTATTAGCTACCAAATTTACCATGCATCATCAATTTATCATAGTACCTAATTTACCAAGCATCACCTATGGAATTTACGCTTGCTTTTTGGTTATGGGCCTAAGAAGCTAGAAGCACCTACTGAATTTAGATACCCATTTCTTTAGACAGTTTGAAAGTGCTCTAATTTACTAATTTTGGTAAGATGTTATTTTCATTTATTTTTACTAATTTGATAATAATCTAAAAAAAAATTAATGGAACTATTCTTTGTTTTTTCTTAAACATGAAATTGTTTTTGTTATTTTGATATTGAGCTAGGTTAAAACTTGTGAGTAGACAAAGGCATGGAAACAGGGTTTTGTTGTGGGAGTCTCTTAATCCCACTTTGATCACTTCCAATACTTCCAAGTCGCAATTTATAGGTCTTGTTGCTAAAAGTTTTTCACTTATCTATTCACATTTTTGTAAATGATTTATTTGATATATGTTAAAACTTCATAACATTTTATTATTCTTGTAGTCTTAGTAATTGGTTGAAACAATTACTTTTACTCATTGGTGAAAAAGCTTCTAAACAAGTTTGAAGTTGAAAGTGGTTTCTTCTTATTCATTTATAGCCAAGGGAAAGTGAATGGCCCAAAGAAGAAAGTAGGAACCCTGAACTGGTTGGTACAAATTTTGACCCCCCCCCACAAAAACACATTAAGAATTAAATTGAATCCCATGGTTGTCAATTTGAATGGAAAAAATGTATCACATCACTAGGTCTATATTAGCAAAACTTGTGCCCCGAAAATAGTATTTACCATAAGATTTACATCATGGATAACACATAGGCAACTCCACTTCCGTGAAAGATTTGTTGTAGCTTGGTATGTGCAAGTTCGCGTGCAATAATGGTTGAGGAATCCAAAATATTCCATACATTGGAAAAACAACCTTATTAAACTTCTTTTGACAACGGACAAGGAGAACATCATAGTACAATCTCAATTTCGATGTGTTTTTTAACGAATTGCCTCTAGAAAGGGCATATTATATTTATCTCACCTTTTAACTCAAGTCCTTTGGAATAAAATGTCACAAATTCAATTACACCATTGATGCAACATGTTAACCTTCAAAATTTTGGTATGTTGCATTACATGTGGCTAACATTAACCTATAGAAAGGATTCTAGGTTCCACCTTTTGTTTGTTTCCTAACTTTGTCACTTAATCTACTTCAGATGCATAATGCCGACACAAGTTACTTTTGAGTTGTCCGTGTCATTGTTAGTAGTTTTTTTTGTTCCACCCTTCCACCCTTGAATTTGAGAGTACATGATCAACAAAAACATGGGTAAATGGGTCCATTGTTATCTTTTAATTGGAAATTAAACTCCTTAATAAAAACATATCTTTTAATTGAAAATTAAAATTTCACAATTTCAATTACACCATTGATGCAACATGTTAACCTTGCAAAATTTTGTATGTTGCATTATATGTGGCCTGGAATTAACCTTCGGAAAGGATTCTAGGTTCCACGCTTTGTTTGTTTCTTGAGTTGATCACTTCATATATTTTAGATGCATAATGTTGGCACATGTTACTTTTGAGTTGTCTATCTCACTCTTAGTAAGTTTTTTTTTTCCACCCTTGATTTTCAAAGCACATGATCAACGAAAACATGGGTAAATGAGTCTATTGTTATCTTTTAATTGAAAATTAAAGCATATTTTTTAATTGAAAATTAAATTCTTTAATAAAAACATTATTATTAAAGGTTTTTTTTAATAAAACTTCATTGTTGAAGGGTTATTTTTTTACTAAAACGTTGTCTGATGGGAAAGATAAAACTTCATAACATAAAAAAGATTTAGTCAGAAGGGTAGAGTTGAAAGGAAATTCCAACCCTGCTTCCCAGTCTTCATAAGCTGGCTACATCCATACCTCTTAATGATGTTTATGTGATTCAAGTATATGGGTTTCCAATCATTACAAGCATTATCAAACTCTAGATTTAAGAAAAAATGTGTTTAGGCTACAAATGTTTTTCAACATTTCTTAATAACACAAAGATATGCAATTGGATGGGTAAATTTGTAGTTGAGGAAGAATACATCCAAAAAGAACATGTGGTGTTCCTTGGTTGGGCATCCTTATAATCTATGTTGGTACCTCTTCTAATAGTGTTGTATTAGATAGAACTTCCTTCCACATACCCTAGGGTATATCCAGAGCACTATAAGCACACCTGAAATCAACCTTACATAAACTAGCAATCATCATATTGTTATAATACAGTGAGAAAAACATTAGAGGTATCAAATAGTATGACTTAGGGTATGATTGATCCTTCTTAGTTGGTGTTGTGAAATATTTGATTGATAACAGTTGTTGGAAACCCTTCTCTATATCAGAAAGTTGTAGCACTTGACATACCCTTGTCCTTACGACCCCGAACACCCTACCCTCTATAGAACACCAACAAAATTCCTGCATCTTTGAGTATAGAAGTAATTTGAGAATTTTTTCAATGTAGTAATACTCCCACTAGATTCTAGGTCCTCTTAGCACCCTTGTGGGATACCTATATCAAAATATTTCTTAATTTATGGTGATCATGTTGGTATACCTCTATAGTAACCCTTTTTTTGTGGACTTGGACAATATATATCTCAAAAACTCATATCACACCATTGGTTATATTGAGATAAATCTACAATAATACCTCGCCATAATCTTAAGTGGTACCATGGACCATACCTGAAACATGGTAGACATGGAGGAAATAAATCAATTCAGCAAAATAGAAGGTCTACAAACTAAGTACCATAAGTTTGAAAAAATAGTTTCTCGGCTTGAGTCAAAGGTCGAAAAACATGGTATGATATCTATGTACATTCTTGGGTATCAAGGTACCAAGAAAACACATGGATCCACCCTTGATGGAATCTTTAGAAAATGAAGAGTAATGCTCTTAAACAATTTTTTAGGATAGCCATCACACACCCTTTTAGGACCACAATTCTTGCCACCACTTACCAAAAGTCAACATGAAATTTTTTGATGAATCTGATCCCTCTGGTTGGGTTACCCAAATGGACCATTATATCTCTCCCCATGGAATTACTAATGACCTAATGAATCTTAGAATGGTTGTTTTTATATTTGAATGGTGGAAATGGCATAAAAAGCCTCATAGTGGCTACATTTTCTTGAGTCATTTGATGAAGGCCAATATGCTCATTTTGAATGAGACACTTGTTATTCAGAGTAACTAATAAAATTATGCCAAGCAACAATCTATTTTTTAAGGATTCTAATATTATACTTAAGTACAATATTCTAGGCAATTATTTCAGATTAAAAAAACATATATATAGATAGGTAGGCGAATATTAAATATGAAACATACAATTTACTATTGAAACTTGTAAATTTTGGTGAATATTATGATGAAAAAACATATTTTATGTAAATATAAATGATATTAGAGATTAAAAATGACAAAATAATGAATTTATTTTTTGAAAAAAAGCCCAAAAAATAGCCAATTAGCGAAATTTCACCCCTAAAAATTACCCTGCCAAGTAGGCACAATTATAGATGTTATCATAGACTTTGAACAATTGGAAATCCGCACAGAGGGCCTATGATTCATTTTCTAAATAATGTTTCACATGTGGTCTCAAGGAAGAAAATTATAGCAAAATCCATGATGGAGTACCTAGGTACTTGGTTGGAAGCCTATAAGAGAGATGAAGAATTCGAGAGGGTGATCAATGCACAAACCAAAGGCCCTCATTCACTTCTCACACTTGCCTTTCTTTGAAAACTACCACCAACCCATACCCCTCTCAACCCTTCGAGAATCTAGAAATTATCCCCAAAAACAGATGGTTAAGCGTTAATGCCTCAATATTTTATGTAATCATGATAAGTTATTTTTCAAAAGGCACAAATATAAAGAGAATATATTATTTCAAATAGATGTACCCCCAATGACCACTTGGAAGACATCCTAATTGAAGGAACTCTTGAATCGGGCTTTCAAGACACAACCCCTCCTACTCAAGAAGAAACAACCTTCCAAGCTACTTGTGAGGAACCCCAAATTTATCTCCATTCCAAGGATAATTTTAGGGGTGAAATTTAGACCATGGGCTATTTTTCCATGTTTTTTTCCACAAAAAGATTCGCCAATTTGCATTTTTTGAAGCCCCATTTTGCCCAATTTTTATGGGGTAAAACTTTTTCACTCTAAAAATTGCCAAATTATTATATAAAATATATAAAATCCTTAGAAATTGAAATAATTTTAGAAAAATATCGCCAAATATTTTATGGTTGACATTTCAAGAATTGGTAAGATTCACCAAGGTTTATACACTTTTAAATAAGTATGGGTCCTTAAATTATTCCTCCTCCATGCTTTATCTAGCTTTTCTACACCCAAAACCTTGAAGTTGATTGGTTATGTCAAGAAACAAAAGGTACTTCGATGATGCATCTCTAGTGTTATAAGGTTCGACACATAAGATTTCACCTTTTAGGGCCTACCTTCAATGAGACATCTCTAATGTTGTTGGGTTTGGCACATCATATTTCACTCTCTCAAGATCCCCACTTGCACCTTCAGCATAAATCTTCGATAACAGATCTTCGATGGGGCTCTTCTTGACACATCGTTCCTAATCCATTGGGATCCTCATTCCATTGGAACTTTGGATTATGCTCTTGGACACACTTCTCAATAGACACAGTTTGATAGACTTATCGGACTTCGGACATCAAGATACCATCACGATGAACCTTCGATGGTGAAATTTTGATGAACCCTTTCTGATAGGCTATACTTAGCCGATCTATTGATTCTAACAAAGATTGAATGATAACTACCTCTAGAAATTTGGCCTTGATTTCTGGGGTCCTTGGGCCCTTTTATGCCACTCATTAACCTCTGTGACCGAAGTCTAACAATATGCACGATTTATTTTTACCTATAATTATGATTATTTCTACTCATGCAAGCATACCATCCTACATGCCATTAAGCATATATATATATATATGCCAAACTACACAGTCAACTTGAATACATGTTTTCAATGTTTATACATACATTCATCATCATAATGCATAGTCATAGAACACTTGATACAACAAAACAGATATATTCATCCCTTTCAATCATTAACTGAAATCAACAAAACAAATAAAATAAAATGAATGATTTTCCAAACAACTGGTTGTGCAATAGCAACGTTCCACCAAACCGTAGGCACTCTTTCCATCATATACTCTTTCTATTGAGATGTCACCCCCGATATTGGCACAATTTCCACAAGAAAATTAGAACTACTAAGGCTCACTCACAGTCATATATAACACACTTTCACATCTAAGCCAACCCACAACTGGGTTTATTAGGCTGTCAAGATATCTATGGAAACGGATTCCTAAGCTAGTGAGCTCAACCATAGAGCTATAGGAACCTCAAGAAGACAAAACCAACCTAGCACCCACATTACCCACCCCACACAACCCTAAGAAGGCCCCCTTCGCTTCTCCGACTCCCTCGATGTTCCCTTCCTCTAGGTTTTATTCAATGTGTGCATAGAAAGGTAACCCAAACCTTGGTTATCTTCTAATAAAGTAGATTCCATCCTTCACTAGGTTTATCAAGAAGATCCAAATCCCACTTTGTCACCATGATACAATTGCACACAACCAAGCTATTCCACAACTGGGTTTATCAAGCTAGCAAGAGAACTAAAGGAAGGATTTCTAAGCCAGTGAGTTCAACCACAAATCTACATACACCTCAATAAGATGAATCAATATTGGACTCACATTACCTACCCCCCAAAACACCAAGAAGGCCCACCTCTCTAATTGCGGTCCTTTGGGTATTCCCTTCTTCTAGGTGCTATTTAGTGTGTGCATAGAAAGGTAACCCAAACCCTAGTCATTTTCTAAGAAAGGAGCTTCTATCCTTCATTGGGTTTATTAAGAATATCCAAGCTCCCTCTTCTACTCTTGGATTTGCTAATATATTGTTAATAAGTAGAAATCAGTTATAACACACTGCATGAAATAAAATTACTGGTCATTCCCCTAACTAACCCAAACTCAAGAGTAGTAATATTCATCTTTTCTAGCCAACCAGGCTTCTAGAGAGATAAGACTCATGAATTAATACAGGGATGTGCTCTAATTTGTAATTGTTCCAAGGTACAACAAGAAATCCCAATTTCAAATTACATGGCGAATCAAACATGAAACAATACCCATGCCTTCCCCTTCCGAAGATAATGATTGCCTCAACTACCTCCTTTCTAGAAGAATTGAATGAGTGCACAAGTCAACTCGGTAGTTAATGGCTCATGGGTTCAATATCTCACTCCGTAATCTTATGAAGATCATGTCTCTTGATTCTTGTTGTGTTTCGTAGTCATTTGTGGGTTTTTATTTTATGTGTGTCTCTCTATGTATTTACATCGCATACATAGTATTTATTGTGCCTAAGCAACACACAATACCAACTATAACATATTTGACTGCCGATACACAATAGAGAAATTAATGGCAGGACCTTGGCCTTGAGATCCTCACCAATATATCCTTTACATGGTCATATATAATGGGGTCAAAATTAAGGGTATTAGTTTACACTCCCCTTGGTCAAATTAGGATTGTCCTCAGTGCTACCCAGTCTTGAACAAAAATGGGTATTCCTCCTTCATGGCATCCTCTAGCTCCCACATAGCCTCATTCAGAGCAAAATGCTTCCAATGAAAATACACTTTTAACTCCTGTTGTCAATTTTTCTTCTCAACTCTTCTAGAGCATGTGCATACGCCAAAAAATTAGAAAAATGGGAGACACTTTACTTTGTGCCACTCCATGATTCATGAGGAACCTTGCCTTTCACACTTGTTGTTGGAGATCTGTTCAGGATGTAGACTGAACATGAAACAACTTAAGCCCAAAAGTAATTTGTTAAATTTTGGCTTTAATCATACTTCTCACCATGTTCATAATTGTTTAGTTTTTTCTTTCTACTACTCCATTTTGTTGTGGAGTGCATCTAGTGGTGAACTGCCTTATGATGCCCTGCATGTTGAATGAAGTCGAATCTCTGAAGCATTGTACAACCCAGGTAGAGATGTTTGACTGATCTGAGTGATTAAATGTGATGTGAGAAGCCTCTGAAACCTGTATGTGATGCCTGATACTGCTCAACAATGTCCTAGGTGGACCAGTAGAAGCGTACATATGCAGAGTAATATACATAATGGATGCATTAAAAATAATTGCCTAAGCGTGAATCATCATACAACATAGTCATGTTAAACATAGGGTGTAAGCCGAGGAAGGGTGGAAGATTCAATTCAAAAGATGTATAACCCACAACTTTGGTGATGCCCATGTCAAAGTCGTCTGAGCTTCCTATGGGGACCAGTGAGTCACTCTTTCTACAAGTGCATCCATACTTGTAACCAACTTGAAACTTGTGAAGAACCCGATGTTGATCATTTCACTACTTATACTTTGCTATGAATATTTAATTAATATTATTATTTATAAATTAATAGATTATTAGGTTACTAGTGAAAGGGTGTAACCCTTCCTTCCTTATGCTTGCTCAAGCTTTATAAAGATGAGCTTATTGTAAATTTATCATCATCATCTAATATATTATTCTTATTTATCATTCAATATGAGAGTCGGATTCGACTATTAACAGTCCAACCAGATACGGTTGCTGCATTTGGTATCAGAGCGGAATGCTCCTCCATCTGAGCTTGGATTAGGCTCACACTCGGAGCTAACTCGCTCCTCCTCAGGTGAGCTCGGACTCAGCTCATTCCTCCATTCTGCTGCATCACTCACTCCATTCCGCCTGCTGCACTTCCACCACGCTACTCCCATTTTTCCCTCACGACCCACCTCCATCAACCTCCACCTCCACCACCTGCGCCTTCCACCATTCCACAGCCCTCTATCCTCCAACTTCACCCTTGCATCCACCCTTTCCCCACATCACTGTTCCCCAATCGCTTCCATCTCCACGCTACCCCGTTATCCTGCACTCTGTACCCCACCCCTCCTGTGATATCCCACTCTTCACGCGATCCAAATTCTCCTGCGCTAACTCCCTCCACTCGCAACTTCCATCGTGCAACTTCTCCGCTGCATCCCCCAACTCTACGTGCTAATCCCTCCACCTGTACCCCCACACTGCACCACTTCCGGGGCTCCTATTCTCCCTGTACCTCCATCTCCACGCACCCATCCCAGCTCTCCTCTACCACTGTTTCCGCTCCACTGTATGCCCTCTCCAGATCCCTCACGTGTGCCCACACTACACTTCCTTCCCACGGCCAGCATTCACTTCTATTCACCACACCCGCGACCTGCGTCCACTCCTCCACATTTTCTCCCTCCCACCTTCGTCCCATCCCCCTTCCCCCATCCTCCCGACCACCTTCCAAACATTGCCTCTTCCTCCTTCTCCCACAACTCTCGCACTTGGGTGTTCTCGTCCACACGGCTCCACTAGCCGTCCCATTTCTCACAACCCCCGCAGCCTCCACCCTACACCTTCTACAACGTACTCTATCCAGCACTCCACCCTCCATCAACGCCATATGCCCTCCCTCCTCCCATCCACCTCCCATGAATCCTCCCACACTCATCCTCCATCTTCTCCTTCACTCCAACGTGGCTACCTCCCTACTTGCTGCTCTCCCTCCTTCCAACCGCCACCTTCCGCTTGCAAGTTCCTCTCCCTCCCCTTCACATCTCTGCGCCTTCTTCCTCAACGCACCGCCCACCACCATCGCGCCTCCTTCCTATAGCTCCCACTCACGTTCCACGGCCGTGCCACCACTTGCGAGCCCCTCATCCCCACCCTCTGCTGCTATAGCTGCTCCATCTCCCCGCATTCCACCCCCTCCTATGCTCGACGTCCTCTGCTCCTCTTTCACCCCATGCTTCACACTCCATTTCCTGGCTATTGTTCCACGCCATAAACCCGAATTCCACACAAACAAAAATTATAATATTATAATATTACATTATAATATTTCAAAATTTTCAAATATTAATAATAATAATAATAATTATTATTATTTTTAATATTGTAAAAAATAATAATATTATAAAAATAGATATATTATTATTATTATTGTTATTAAATAACTTCTTATCTCTTAGGCCAAGTCCCTTGTTCAAACATCCATGGCATCTTATAGTGATGAATTCAAAGATCTCCTTGAGAAAATCATTAAGGATATAGATGAAATAAAGAAATCTATTGACGAAACGTTTAAAGAAAATGAAGATGGATGTGAAAATAGGGTAGAAAATGAGAGTAATGTAAAAGGCGAAGATACAGTAGACTATTATGTCATTTCCGATGAGAGTAATAACATCAATGAAGACATTGTGCAAGACAAAGATATAACATACCCTAATAATGAAGAAAATGACAATGAAATATTTGACAAGAAAAAAAATGATCCTCTCCAAGATTGTGATAAGAGACAAGCCAATGTTACTAACAATAGCAATGATCAATGCATTGACAATAATATCACAATAACAAATGCACGAAGGACATATGCCAACACAAGGACTTCTATAAAGAACATCATGGAAAGCAACTATAATATCTATCAGACACAAGATAAGGCCCGTGTTCTTATGAGCGTTATAAGCACAAAGAGCCCGTTCAAAGGAACTGACACAAAATGTGTTGAGAATAACAACACAAAAATAGTTAAGGTCGTAATGTATGATGAGCATGTTCAATTGATGACAAACATAGTTAAAAGAAGCAATCACACAAGTAGAAAATGGGTAAACAAAACTTCACCAAGTTCATACTTAATGCAAATACCAAGACAAAATAATCAAAAGGAGGCAATGGTCGTAATAAAAATCGCATCTCTCAAGTCATCAGTGCGACATAGAGCCAGAATAAAAGACTTCATGAGAAAACTCAGCGTTGAGGACAAAGCTTTCCTAAGGGGAAGGCAATGCTGTGAATATTTAATTAATATTATTATTTATAAATTAATAGATTATTAGGTTACTAGTGAAAGGGCGTAACCCTTCGTTATGCTTGCTCAAGCCCTATAAAGGAGAGCTATTGTAAATTTATCATCATCATATAATACATTATTCTTATTTATCATTCAATATGAGAGTCGAATTCGGCTATTAACAGTCCAACCGGATACGGTTGCTGCATACTTGGTGTTTGTTTTATGTAGAATTCCATTAATTTTTTCTTAGATGTCTGGATATGTTAAAAAACTTCACTGCTTCATCTGCCTCATTTGAGGATAGGAGGACTCTTCTCGTGCTAACACAATGTGCCTACATCAATTGGGGCTAATGGGTGGAACCTCAAGAACATCTGAAAAATTATGGCTCATATAATTATTGTTAACAGTTTTTAAAATTTAACATAAGTAAGGTTTTCATCCCATGTACGTGGATGCTTGGAGTTGTACATTTTGAGGATACGTATCATCACCATGTTGACTACCTCTGTTTGTCCATAGGTCTAGAGATGGAAGGTAATTTATTTGGTTAGTTTGGTGTCCATAAAAAAAGAAAGGTTGGACAAAAAGATACTTAGGAACATGTTGTCCCTATCAGAAACAATGGTATTTGGCAACCCAAAATGAACCTGTTAAATTTTCAGAATTTACTTCAATCTGATCTAGGATCTTAACTAAGAGAACAACATGTACAGCATATCTACAGCATATCAATCATGGAGACAATAATGCAAGCACACAAGAGACACAAAGATTTACTTGGGGAAAACCATAAAGGTGAAAAACCCCAATAACTTCCTCAGAGATAGATAGAGCAATGATACAACCCAACCATAAGAGATAGACATATCCTAGTAGCAGATCCTTCTCCTCCATAAGTGCGCCACTCCTCCTTGAGTGCATGAGTGAGAAGTGAGTGAACAAATAGAGTGCCTCCCGCACTCTATTTATACTTGACTTGACTTTCCTTTTACATAAATCATGTAGGCTCGAACTTAACCACATAACATAATGCTGACTGGGCCGACCCCCAATAAGGTGGTCTAATAACCCTTTGACCCACATGGCCGACCCCCAATAGGGTGGTCTAATAACCCTTTGACCCACATGACTTATACAGGGCCGACCCCAACAAGGTGGTCTAATAACCCATCAAGTATAAGTTATGACATTTACAATATAAATGACGACACTTCCGTATAGAGGAATAATACCATCTCTATAGGAGTACATGCAACATATATGAAATACATTCCGAAGTTACATATACATCAACAGAACCCAAACATACTAAAAGAAGAGCTCAGCAGTGGCTTCTACGGTGATGCTCTTGTTGCAGGGTGCCAAAACTGCCATCTTAGATAACTGATCAACAGCCACAAAAAAAATCGTTACGTTGCTTGGTTGAGGGCATACTTTACATAAAATCCATGGAGACTTACTCCTAGGCTTCTTTGGAGTGGGCAGAGGAATGTACAATTCCTGCTTATTAATTTAATTTTTAGCGATGCCACATGCAGTGTACAATCTGATATATCTGTTGATGTCTTGTTGAAGCTTTGGCCAGTAGAAGTACTTATGCAGCACTGCCACTGTATTCTCCATGTCGAAATACCATGCCACCTGACTATAGTGTGCTTCCCAAATAATCTTGTCACGCTCGCTTAAAGGAACACAATAATGGCCCAGATTGCACAAAACTCCATCCTAGAGGTGAAAGTTTTCAACTTGTTGGCACATGACTAGTGTCTGGCTAGTATGTAGCAGTGAAGTCAGGATCACTGTACTACAACTAGGGCCACTCTGAAGTCTTCAGTCCTTAATAATTGAGGATTGTATTCAATGCCACAATCAGAGATCGATTAAGGTAGTATGTAACTTGATTGGTGCTTCCCTTATTTTACTTTATTTTTATGTGGAGTTGTTTAAGGTATGTGGACAAATTTTGATGGTAGTCATTTTGTCACTTTTGGTGGATCACTATTTCGTTTCCCATAATATAATGCTTCCACTATCGATGAGCCTGTACAATTGAGCAAATCTCCTTGTAATAGGTGGGGTATTTTCCAATTGTTGCAAAGAGTGTCTCACCATGACAGGCCATTGAATGTGCATGTTATGTGAGAACTACATTGATGGCATAATCTGAGGCATTTGTCTTGATTCAAATGGTTGTTGCATATTTGGAAAAATAAGTACGTCGTGTAAAAGCGACGCTTCAACTCCTTGAATTCTGTTTGTTGTGCCTTGACCCAAAAAAATTTGGCATTGGCTCCACCCTTGGTCATTGGGCTTAGGGGCTAGAGGATATGAGAGGACACCAAAACAAACTTGTGGTAAAAGTTGGCGAGACCCAAGAAGAAGCTGTGAAGCTCCATTAGTGTCTTTGGGGCTGACCAATCACGGATGACTTGGATCTTGGTTGGATCCTGTTGTGACCACAACAGATCCCATGCTTCAGTTAAGCATGAGAGCCCCGATTTCAAATTAGCACAAAGATATTCGTGCAAGTGTTCTTGTGAATATGAATTTTGAGCTTGGTTTCTGCAAATATTGTACTTATGCCTTTGGTTAGCTTGATCGTACTGCTTTCATTAGAATTTTTCCGAGTATTTTGATCGCAGAAAGATTCAAATTTCAATTTTTTCATTGTTTGTTTTTTGCGTGCTCGAACCTGACTTTCTGACATCCCGAAATCCCAAACCTGATAGTTGCGGGTTGCGGGAAAGCAATTTTCAGTTGTTTGGGTTTGGTGATCCCGAAACCCACAACCCGAAAGGTGCAGGATGCGGGATTTTCTTATTAATAATTTTTGGAATCGTCACGCCGAAACCCGAAACCCGCAGTTGTGGCTTTCGGATTTCGGATTCCCGTTTTTTCTTTTAAGTTGCGTAGTATGTTTCTGAAACCCGCAACCCACAATTTTTGGGTTGCATATTTTGGAAACACGTTTTGTATTTTGATCCATGTGTGCAATCCCAAAACCCGTAGTTTTCGGATTGCGGCTTTCGGGAATCATGAATAAAATTAGGACAAATCCCTCAAGGCTTTATCCCGCATCCTGTATTGTTAAATCCTCACCATCTGTTCAGTTGATCCAATGGATGAGATTCAATTATTCCAATTTACATTGCAATGTTTTGTTTCACTCCGCACTGCATGATCATCCTGGAAGATATGATTGCTTGACAAGATTTGTTATGATCCATTTTCGATTGACATGCTGTGACGTCGTTTCATTCCAGTTCAAATGATTGTAAACCCAAATTTGCATGATCTCAATCATTGCAGCTGGTCACATTCAATCATTTTGATCCTCTTTAACTTATCTTAAATATGGTCGCAGGTATGAAGTACTTAGCTCGTCATTTGAATTTGTTGGAAAGTTTTCCTGTTATGGCAAATTTTCCTTCTAACGATTTGGTGAATAACATGCCGACTGGTTGTGAACTTTTCGATGAATCTTCCATGCACGAAGAGCTTCACTCTTTGCTATTTCCGAAACCTATGTCACCACCGTTTAATGCAGGTGTTTTTGATATCAACTATGGTAGCGGAGAAGAAGTTCTGAAATTCTGCTAGTTTGTTCACCATCTCCTTGGAAGAACAACAAGGAAAGTAGTGAACAGTTGCATGATCAAGATGATTCTATTATCCAAGATTTGATAATTAATGAAGAACCCGAAACGCCACTAGATCCCATGAAAAAAAGACCCGCTGTCCAATTTTTCTGTTTTCAATAGTGTTATGGATCAACCAGGAGATTCTACAGCGATTCAACAGGAAGGTTTGGAGGACCGGCTCTTCCCTGTTGTCGATAGCTATTAAGCTGTTGACAAATTCTCCAATTTTTCTACGGGATTTTCCAGAAATTCCAAGATGACTTTTGTTCAAAATTCATCTTCAAGCGGGGGGAATTTGCTGAGTTAAGAGTCATTTAGATTATTATGGTCGGATTCCCTGGATTAATAGTCAAATTTAAACTTTGTAATCCCTACCTTTCGGGATTCCCTTTTGGACTCCATTGTAATTCTTATTTAAGGAAGAATACCTCTCAGGCATAGGGGTTGATAATTTTGGGGTCATAAATCAACAGGAGACAACGTGGAGATACTCTGTCTTATCAGAGCCTTGTAATTTTGTTTAAAGACTTCTTAATGCAGTGAAGTAATCTTTCAAATCATCTCTTGTTTATCGTCAAGTTTCTTTGATGGTGTTTGATTTCTAATTTTAGAATTTTCATCTACGGGATGTGTTTCCTTTGCATGTATAAATTAATGCACAGATCTGTTGTATTGATTTTTCTTATGACTGATTGTTGTATAAGAATGTCTTGTTAAATTTCTTTAATTAAGATACTATCTTTATCAATTTCTGCAAATGATTCGCAACTACTTAATCAATGTTAATTTTTCAATTAACACAGTGATTACAGGTTGATCTTGGACAGGTTTAAATTACCTAAATTATCCTCCTTTAATTTTCATTAATGGATCATAGTTTAAGTGAGTAAGTGCATACGATTCTTGACATTTTTGTTAAAGTTGATAAACCCACTTATTCTTTCCACGCCAAGGTTAATCTGCACAACACCAAAGTCTTCCATAGAATAGATTCTAACTTAGATTAGGCTCTCTTCTTAAGTAAATTAAGTTAGAACAGACTTAGTTTTAAGCTTCTGTTTTCCATATTGAAGTTCTGATCTATTGATCAAACCCATATACTCATAGAGTGCCAGCGGAGGCCGAATATCCGTGGGAGAATTCCATACCAAACAGGCTAGGGATAGAACCGCCCTTGCGCAGGATTTTTTGAAGCCTTTCAGACTGGGTTTTCACCCTCTGTTGGGAGCCTTGGATCCATTCCAGCACCTCGCGTTTACCCTGCACTCTCGAGGCCTCAATAGATCCACATGCACACCACACTCCACAATGTACCAAAAATATTTATTTATCTGAACACCGAATGATCACTTTTCCAAGTTGGTGTATAGCTTGTGTTACTGCATGGTGCTCAACACTTGTTGATTGTGCTTCATATGCACTTCCTAGGTTCTGTTGAGGATGAGGATGTCATCTAGGTATACGACCATGAAAAAAAAATGGTGAATGGTCGCAGAATATTGTCCATCATCCTCATGAACGTCACTGTCGTATTAATAAAGCTAAAGGGCATTACCAACCAATCAATGAGACTTCTTTAGAATTGAATGTTGTCTTCCACACATTAGTTGGCTCAATTGGAACCTAGTTATACCTTGACTTAATACAAATCTTATGAAAAAATTCCTTTGATCTAATCGAGCAGATAATAACTCTGGAGGATGGAGTATCATTTCTTCACTGTTATTTTTTTTAAAGGATTTGTAGTCAATACATAGTCACCATGTCCCATCCTTCTTTTGAACAAATACATAGAGCTATCGCAAGGTGAGGATCTTGGTGGAATATGGCCCTTCTGTATAAACTCTTGAATCTGGTTATAAAACTCCCCATTCTCCAGAACATAGCATGTTTATACGCAACCACTAGGAAAAGGAGAACCCAGTGTGAAATAAATTGTATGTTTTACCTAGCGGTGCAATGGTATTCCTACATTATTCCACTGGACTATCTACAAGTCTTTGCTGTGTAGAGGGACCCCTTGTAGAGGCCTTAGTGATTGTAGTGATTTTGTTTGCTCCTTCCTATTGAATCGTGAAGAGGACAAATCTCCCCTTCAGAGAGATTCTCTTCATGCATTGCTTACTAGTGATCAGAGAGACTCTAGTAGTCAGTGCTACCTCTGGTATCCTATGGAGATGATCTCCTAGGTTGATAATAACACTATGGGGCCTATATTGGTAAAAAACATGACACTTCCACATATATGGTTGTCCTTTATCTGTAAATTGTTGTAGAGATTTCATTGCACAGTTCATCACAATAGATCTTACAAGTTTTTACAAAATCCTATGAAGTTATCCTCGCCCTCAAAAGGACGAGACCTAACGGACCTCTATTATGAAGCGTGTTTTTTTTTTCCAGGGACAAACTCCTTGGGAAACTCTAGGGCACTTCCCCCCGATTTTAGGATGGTACCCAGTGTAAAGTAGGTGGCGCAGATTAGTGTGCCTGAACCCTAGGGAATTGAATCAGAGACTTGCATAGTGCCTCGGATTACCGACAATGTCCTAGAAACAGTGGCACCAACCAATTGAGTTAACCCTCGGGGCTCCATTATGTAGTGCTTACTTACAATTTTAAATGTAATATTATAAGTCGGTCGCTCAAAATACTAAAATGAATTGAGAATATAAAAGAGAAGCTACAACAATAAAAAGAAAAAACCATGAACATAATGAACACAAGATGTACCTTGGGAAACCTAATATGGAAAACCCAACAGGAAGATGAGGGTTGTGCCTTGCTCTTCACTTCTCATATTTCAAATGTGAGATACAAAGAAAGATGGATTCACTGACGGGCCTTGGATTTAGCATATTTTTACCACCATTTCACCTTATTTATAATTTGTTTTGCCTATCCATATTCATGCATTAATCCTTTCTTACGCTCATATCCGGGTTTTTATGCTCAAGTAATTTTTCCATTACATGTCTTAGTATTTCATTTGATTTTTGACTAACATTGAGGGAATCAGTGTACTATGTATTTGCTTTGAATATTGAATCAATTGTTGGAAGTAGCTACAACATATTTGAGGGAGTTTTGTGGCAGTGCATAACATTTGTTGTAGCATTACGGAAACTCCATCTGCAGCATTACGGAATCTCCATCTGCAACATTACGGAAACTCTATCTGTAGTATTACGGAAACTCTATCTGCAGCATTACGAAAACTCTATCTACAGTATTACAGAAACTCCATCTGCAGCATTATGGAAACTCTACAGATATCTGCAACATTACGGAAACTCTATCTGCAGCATTACAGAAAGTCAATAATTCAAATTTTACCTTCAACCACCAACTTTGGAGAAAGATATTCATTAGGAGTAATGGATTTTTATAAATCCATTATTTCTATTATTCTTATATGTCTCAAATCATGATGTTAAATTAAAGTTGGTAAATGGAGGTGGATATGAGTGCATATTTGGCTTATTCACAAATATTTGAAGATCTCTATCAAATATATGATGGACCTAAGAAGTCAAAAGTTGTTAAGAGACATTTGGGATGAGTTTTGACTATTTTATTGTAGCCTCTATCCCTAAATTCGAATTTGACTTCAAAGGTATTCTAAATAGCATGTAGTTAGTAAGGATGTTGGATTAGTTTTGAGATCCAAACTTTTAGGAATTTGTTGAGGATATTTTGGATCCTCATTTATTAGTTGTTATGGAGAAATCATGTATAAATAAGAGTTCTTTCTCCATTCTATGGAGAGGACTCTTAGAGCAATAGTCCAATTGATGATGGAATAAAGCTATACTCTCATTTTGATTCAATTAGATCATAGTTTTATTATTTTCTTTTTGTAGCATGATTTTATTTATTTTATGTTGGTGTAGTTATAATTTGTTGCTTTGTTTCAATTAGATAATTTTGCGTTTTTCATTATCTAGTTTCTTTCTGCAATTTGATTTCAATGCATAGATAGAGATTTAAATGTTTATTTTACAATCATTGAGTTTAATGCAATAATGTTATTTACTCCATTGGATCATAAACAGTAACTTGTATTTGACAAGGATTGCTTTTAGATTTTATTTCTACAATTTACTTTTTTGTCAAGTGTGTTATGAACTTAGATTTAAAATTTACTTTCTTGCACAGTGTGAACGTAGTATTAGAATTTACTTTTCCCGCAAAGTGTGACATAGTTCTAGAATTTACTTTTCTACAGAGTGTGAATGTAGTTTTAGAATTTACTTTCAAGTGTGAATTTAATTTTAGCATTTACTTTTATGCCGTGTGTTTTACTTTCATGTCATGTGATTTACTTTCATTGCAATTTAGTTTCAATAGTTGTTTACATGGCTAGTTCTTTTCCAAGACAATGTAACTACTCATACCATTGTTTGTAAGTAAGGTTATTGAACTACAACTTCAAGTAGATAAACCAATGTAAGTGGAGATTGTGGTTTGCACATACAGTGCACGGTAACTCGCAAGTTCTCAACGAACCCCAGGGTGACAATTAATTTACACTTCTTATTTGTTTTCTAAGTAATTAGAAGACAATTAAAAAGCCCGTCATTTTGGCGTCATTGCCGGGGAGTTACCACTACCACTGTCTTTTTTGCTTGAGTAAATTTTCTTTTGGTAGTGAGTTATTTGTTTTTTTCATTATACATGCATATGTTTTTTTGAAGGATGGAGGCGCAGAGACAAGTAAGACACAAAGACAACCTCACTGTAGCATTGCTATAGTGTAATAGCCAGTCGCAAGTCTCTGCAAATCTGAATCATGTTTATGCAATAATAGTAGATTTGTTTATGCTTTCTATTTTCATGAATAAATTAAAGATTCAAGATGATGATTATGTGGTGGAGTAAGAGCCACACATATTACTAATTTGTCTTTTGTAGAAAGTTTGGAAAGAGGAATGAGGCTTGGTGAATGAAGATTTTATTGAAGGATTCAAGAGGATTCGAGGGGAAGCCATTGAAGAAAGAGCACACAAGACTCGAAAATTTCAAAAGGAGTATGTAATATGCTATTCAATTCATAAAAATACATAATTTATCACTAAAATACAAATTTTGAAGTTTGACTATAATAATTTATTCATATCTTGCAAATTTTTCAATTTTTGAGGTTCCATAACTCAACTGCGAAACCTTCAGAAAACATATGGATAGTTCAACTCAGGGTTTGGATTGTTTATTTTATTTGTTATTTGATGTAATACATTGAAATTATATCCATTAAAACATTCACTTCCATCTAAATTGTCGTTTTAGTGAAAATTTGGCTATTTGGGCATTTTGGCATGTTGGGCTTACTAAAAATGCAGTTAGGACAGTCGTGTTTTGAGAGACCATATAGACACATTTTTAAAAACTGTTTCTATCCAAAGTAGACCTTGGAATCTAGTTTCTAACGCAATTAAAATTTTTCAATTTGGATATCAAACGAAAAGTTATGGTCAAAATACTGACTGGGTATAGGGTAGACAACTCAAGAACACGGTTGGGACAGTCAATGTTTGGGTGCCTAAATGGATGAATTTTTTAAACCTGTTTCTAAGGAATATTATCCTATGAATATAGTTTACAATTCAATTTGAATCACTAAAATCCGATATCATACGAGGAAGTGATGCCCAAAATACTAACTGCCTGTCCTAAATCAGCACTCCCGGAACTCTGTCTCATGGGATGTTCTTTGGCATCGTCGACCCATCAATTCTTATTGAATTAAAAACCTATTTCTATTGAAGGTACATATGGTAATCTACTTTAACCTCCAAGTGGAATCGATTCAATCCATCAACAAACGAAAAATTTATGCTCAAATCACTGACTATTGGTCTAGGCTAGAAATTGCAACCAGTCTGTCTTACATGATGTTCTTTAGCAGATTTGGAATACCATATTAATGCATTTTCAAAACCTATTTCTACTGGAGTTACCCCTATGAATCCACTTTCATTTGGATTTGGAATCACTCAAATCGGTTGTGAGACGAAGAAGTTATTAGCAAAATACGGTTGGGTTGTCTAAGGTGGCCATCGCTCTCCAACAGGTAAAAAGTGAATTTTTGTTTTATCTTCCTTGGATTTATTTTATAAGAATTTGTTGTATTTATCTTGTATATTTTTGGGATTAAGATAGATTGATCACATCTCTTCATCCATGAGCTCACATTTTATTGCAGGTAACTGTCAATTTTTTTTTGTAGGTCCTTGGAAGATTAAAGAAGGCTAATCTATGCATGAAGTGATTTGTGAGGACCAAATTTAATGCTGACAGGAATTCTCTCCAAACATCCAACAATGAAGATTCATTAGCATGATATGTGCTACTTTTGAAGCTCAAGTTCCTAGAAGCCTACTCCAGTAGTGTCTCACCGAAAGACAACAACCAGAAGACTTTTTTATCAAAGATGGCAAATGGATCCATAATGAGGCATATGAATAATTGATATGAAGAAGCTAAAGACCAATGTTCTAGAGGTCAAGTTCCATTCCCACATTCCCATTTCCACATCCCTAATTTCAGTAAAGAATCCTTTTAGAAGACCTAAGATTCATCATGCTCATTCACTAGCACCATGGTATGCTTATGTATTTCATTTTCCCATTTTGATATGCATGCCTACTGAAGTTAATAAATCTTTCATTTCCTTAGGTGGTTGATAATATTTTCTCATGAACATCACTTATATCACCACTATCATTAGATTGACTTCATCCCCCACCATTCCATTTCTCCCATGACTTTCTGCTCCACCCATCTCTGACCCACACAATAAAGCAGCTGGTCTCACTTACAATGTCAAGCTCCCTCACCTCTCTACCCCCCTTTCCAAATAAAATTTGATGGTGAAAACCTGTTTCAAGTGCCATCAGACCTTGGAATGCTTGAAAACCATCTTTCTGGCGGGCATCCCTCGGGAATAAAAATTTTCTGATTATGAAAACCCTCTGGGCGCAGTCAGACAGATCTTGTCTGAAAACCAGCTTGCTGGCGGACAAGGTTTTCAAATAAGTGAGAAATAAAGTATTCCATCATGCTCTTTAAATAAAGTTCCAAGATTTGATACTACATCAGAAGATCATTTTTCATCTCCAAATCCAAGCTCCAGATTCCGCATTGCTCTTTCTTGTAAGTTTCTACACCCTTGCGGACCACATCAGATCTCATGCTTCTCAGGATGTTGCTGCACATTTCACGATATTCATAAGTAGGTACAGGTATGCTCATTTTCTTTATTGTTAGTCAAGTTCATTGAATGCTATAGATTTGTATTTGGAAAATCGCTTGAGCCTTTATCACTATTGCCTCCTATATTTCTAAGGGTAGTAGAAGCTTTTAGTTTGGGGGAATGGGCACACCATTACCTACCATGACTACACCATTACCTACCATGACTACACCATTCCCTACCGTGAACACACCATTACCCTTACATTACTCGTCATCATTCTTTTCCATCCTCTACCATCCTTTCTCAACCCAAACCTTCATCCTTCCATTCAAAAATTACCTCATCTTTACTTCCCTAACTAAGTCCACTCTGACATCTCCTAACACCCAAACATCAAACGAATGTTGCTACATAAGCCCTATTGTTGTCACACAAGAACCAACAATAGGAAGTCTTGCTGCTGCCACACAAGAACCAGCAGTGAGAAGAAAATAACATCTGATGCACAAGCCAAAGAAACTACAAAAGAGAAAAAAGTCTTATTGCTGTCACACAAGAACCAACAATAGAAAAAAGAGGAGAAGCTCATCTACAAGACAAGGACACTACAAGGAGAAGGGAATAGGTTGGACACAAGAACCTACAACAAAATAAACTGTTGTAGAAGCCATTCCAAAATATGGTATGCATGAGAAGAAGGATAAAGGCTTGGCTGAAAGAAACACAAATTTGAAGTATGATGCATATGAGAGCAAAATTTGGAAGTAGCAATAAAAAGGTGAGTTGCATTGAGAAGTGGTGGCAGCATAAGCATCAAAGGACAATATGGTTTTAAGATTTCATATTACAAGGACTGCCTCTAGCTCTTTCACATGATTTCAACATTGGTGAGTGAGTTGTCCTATAGTAGCACATTTGACAAAGCAATTATTAAGTAGGTGCAACCACATATTCAGATTCCTTATTCCACTTTGCAGAGGATAACAAAGCATAATGGGATTGCTTATTATAAAATCTGTTTTTGGTTTATGCACAAAGTCAATTTGGGTAATGAATGCAAGTTTTAGGCACAAAGGTTTGATTGAAAATTTTCATGAGTGGTGTGGTCCCTATCCTAGTAGTTATTATCTGCTTCATGCATTCTTATTGTTATGAGAGCAACAGTTTGTAAATTAAAAAAAAAATGGATTGCTTTAACTTTCCACTAGAATATAGGGTCTGCAAATTTGGTGACTATCAAACGATCTTAGATGATCTTGGATCCACAGGCTGTAATGAAGACTTGCTGCATAAATAAGAGAACTTGGGTGTGGCATGGCATCATTATGCAGAAATATTAAGAAAGCAGTGGAAATAGAGATTTACTTCTTGAATGCGCATTGATATTACAACAGAAGATTCTTGCTGTCAAATTATAAGTTTCATGAATTCTGCCAATAACACAGCTTTATCAATGCAAATCTTTTTTCTCAAAGGACGATTTACTCTTCATTTTGGGGAGAACACTGGATGGACAAATAGAATGCATGCATCCTTGTCCAAGTAAGCATTTCTGTAGGAACATCTTGAAGAAATTCATTTCCACTATATATTTGGGTCTCTAATCAATTCCTGTGTGCCAAAACGGATTGAAGTTGACTCTAAGTCATTGTAGCACACTGCCATCACCAGTTGTATGAGGAAATCCCAGGAATCAATAAATATATCAAAGTTGACTTGTTATAAGAAAAAGTTGCACCAGAATGAATAGGGTGTGTGCCTTTTGAATTTTATTTTAAATCAACATTCCTATAGTAGCCTGCATATCTCTATATGAGGGAAACTATTTCCAGCTTGAAAGAATAACTTGAGATGGTTTTAACCAACGTTGCATATAGCTGAAGATTAATTATTTTGGGTGTCTTTGACCTCTCATGAATTAGCATAACAGGTCATATCTATTTTTCCCCACTTCTTCACATTTGTCATTTTTTTTTCGAGGACGGAAAAAGTGCTCAGTTTGGGGGAGTTGGGAGACATTCGCTGACCTAATGATGTCCTGTTGCTATCACACAAGAATCAATGGTAGGGGAATCAGGCAGAATAATGCTAGCAGAGCATTATTTCTATGGTAGTTAAAAACAAAAAAAATGCAAAACCGCAAAAATTTATTTGATGGTGTTTTGCAGGGGCGAATTAGTGTTTCTTTGGGCACACTTACCTTGCTATTGCATGATTTTTTTTTCATGGATTCAAATCATTAATGGCCTGTTCATATGCTCATAGGGTTTCTCTTGATAAATAAAAACTTAAAACAGATCAGTGGGCACTTTGAACAACATTTGCAATCAAGCTCATGAATTTTAATCATTCATTTTTATGAAAAATTGCAGAAATTGAAATAGAGATATCTCCCAAACGGTGAAGTGGGTTTTCCTGAAATTTGGAGGAGATAAGCATCAGGGTAAGAAGAATAAATACACCAAGTTTCAGCTCAATCCAATGCACAGTTTTCGAGAAATCAAGCATAGTCACCTACAGCTAGTTTCTCATTTTCTTGAAAACCGTGATGTGGGTTTCTCCAATTTTTGGTTGGGAGAAGCATAATGGCATTCTTTACACCCCTGCAAAGTTTGGTAAAAACCCAGTTGATATTTTTCGAGAAATCAAGCATAGTCACCTACAGCCATTTTCTCATTTTTTCGAAAACCGTGATGTGGGTTTCTCCAATTTTTGGCTGGGAGAAGCATAATGGCATTCCTAACACCCCTGCCAAGTTTGGTAAAAACCCAGGGCATATTTTTGGAAAATTGACTTTTTTGTGAAAGCTGCAAATTGTCAGTCCATTGGCTACAAAATATATTTTTTCTTACATTTTTGCAATAAAAATGTTAAGTTGGCATGGAGGATTGTTCAAGATGAAATTTCATACCTCTTGATGATCAGATACATTGGTGGTGGCTTGTTGACAATGAATTTTGAGGCCTGCATTAAAGATGAATATCATTCAGCTTGGTTGACACAAGGTTGCATGAGGACATGCAACATTTTCAGTTTGGGGGAGATGACAGGCCTTGGATTTAGCATATTTTTACCACCATTTCACCTTATTTATAATTTCTTTTGCCTATCCATATTTATGCATTAGTCCTTTCTTACGCTCATATCCGTGTTTTTATGCTCAAGTAATTTTTCCATTACATGTCTTAGTATTTCATTTGATTTTTGATTAACATTGAGGGAATTAGTGTACTATGTATTTGCTTTGAATATTGAATCAATTGTTGGAAGCAGCTACAACATATTTGAGGGAGTTTTGTAGTAGTGCAGAACATTGTTGCAGCATTACAAAAACTCTATCTGCAGCATTACGGAACCTCCATCTGCAGCATTATGGAAACTCTATCTACAGTATTACAGAAACTCTATCTGCAGCATTACAGAAACTCTATCTGCAGCATTACGGAAACTCTATAGGTATCTGCAGCATTACGGAAACTCTATCTGCAGCATTACAGAAAGTCAATAATTCAAATTTTACCTTCAACCACCAACTTTGGAGAAAGATATTCATTAGGAGTAATGGATTTTTATAAATCCATTATTTCTATTATTCTTATATCTCTCAAATCATGATGTTAAATTAAAGTTGGTAAATGGAGGTGGATATGAGTGCATATTTGGCTTATTCACAAAGATTTGAAGATCTCTATCAAATATATGATATTAAATATATGATGGACCTAAGAAGTCAAAAGTTGTTAAGAGACATTTGGGATGAGTTTTGACTATTTTATTGTAGCCTCTATCCCTAAATTCAAATTTGACTTCAAAGGTATTCTAAATAGCATGTAGTTAGTAAGGATCTTGGATTAGTTTTGATATCCAAACTTTTAGGAATTTGTTGAGGATATTTTGGATCCTCATTTATTAGTTGTTATGGAGAAATCATGTGTAAATAAGAGTTCTTTCTCCATTCTATGGAGAGGACTCTTAGAGCAATGGTCCAATTGATGATGGAATAAAGCTATACTCTCATTTTGATTCAATTAGATCTTAGTTTTATTATTTTCTTTTTGTAGCATGATTTTATTTATTTTATGTTGATGTAATTATAATTTGTTGCTTTGTTTCAATTAGATAATTTTGCATTTCTCATTATGTAGTTTCTTTCTGCAATTTGATTTCAATGCATAGATAGAGATTTAAGTGTTTATTTTACAATCATTGAGTTTAATGCAATAATGTTATTTACTCCATTGGATCATAAACAGTAACTTGTATTTGGCAAGGATAGCTTTTAGATTTTATTTCTGCAATTTACTTTTCTGTCAAGTGTGTTGTGAACTTAGATTTAGAATTTAGTTTCTTGCACAGTGTGAACGTAGTATTAGAATTTACTTTTCCTGCAAAGTGTGACATAGTTCTAGAATTTACTTTTCTGCAGAGTGTGAATGTAGTTTTAGAATTTACTTTCAAGTGTGAATTTAATTTTAGCATTTACTTTCATGCCGCATGTTTTACTTTCATGTCATGTGATTTACTTTCATTGCAATTTAGTTTCAATAGTTTTTTAGATGGCTAGTTCCTTGCCAAGACAATGTAACTGCTCATACCATTGTTTGTAAGTAAGGTTATTGAACTACAACTTCAAGTAGATAAACCAATGTAAGAGGAGATTGTGGTTTGCACATACAGTGCACGGTAACTCACAAGTTCTCAATGAACCCCGGGTTGACAATTAATGTACACTTCTTATTTGTTTTCTAAGTAATTAGAAGACAATTAAAAAGCCCGTCACTCACTATGGAGATACAATAGACATTATGGCCTGAATAACCACTACTGTAGGGTCTTTTACTTCCTCTGTTATGCTAAGAATATCCCACTCCTTTCCTCTGCTCATCTATGGAACAATAAATAAATACAATAAGAACGAAACCTCTTCCTTTCCTTGTGGCTCAGTGTTTAACATACCCTGATCGCTATCTAGGGTTAGGATTAGGGTTTTTGCATTCCTGAACTCTCGATTAGGGTTAGTATTTTTGACCCTTTATAATCTTCTTGAAAGTCCACATGTGTGATTAATGAGTGATGATGTGTCATCCACTTGGTAGTGCGGTTGTCAAAGCATAGGTAAACTTGCAGGAGGCATAACTTCTTCACACGAACTCCAATTGGGGTGTTCTTTAGACTACTGCTAGAAAGATCTCAACGAGTAGAGAAATGTTGAAGGGTTTAGAATTTGTTTGCAAAGTTTTGTCACCTGATCGTTTAATGCTCAAAACAAGATCCAAAAGTAAAAAGGACCCCAAATTGCCAAAAATAGGATCTGCCCCTAAAATGGGCCCTACAAGTCCATAGCTCCAATTTTCCACTCTAGATAGTACAAAAACATATGAAAAATTAGATAGTGATCCATTTCGGATTAGTCCTAAAACTACATAAGAAACTTCAAAGCAGGGCAACATAACACAGTACCTCATCTTTAAAGGGATTAATGATATATTGTTGTAAAGGAGGCCAACAATCACCTCTATGAACAATGTGAAATGACTGTTAACCATATGTTTTCTGGTTATGCAAAACCCGAGTTGGACACTACTCACTTACCTTCATTTTAAATATAACTAAATTGTTGTTGGAAATCCCATTTTAAATCCAACTATATTGTTGTTGCAAGGAATTTTTTAGTAATCCCATCCCAAAAGTCACAGGTATTTCTAGCAAACAAATGCCGACCACCGATACCTAACTTCACGCACAATTAAATAGCCGTCCTCTGTATTTGTATTTGTTCATTCATCCCCTCTCTTCACTCGACCGATGCAGAGAACAGGCTTCCAGGAAAGAATTTTACAATTAACTTAAAGGCATTCCATTGCTACTGCTAATCATAGTAAATATGTATCATGCCATGCTCTGTAAAGGAGTTAGAGGTCCCTCATGTCGCCTGTGTAGTGATTTATTTGCTGCAAATGATATAGTAAATTCTTTAACCCGTTTGATATGTGAGGCTCTACAGAATCTATGATATTGTGGATTGAAATGGTGGCGACGAGAAGCTCACGATTGAGGAAATCAGTTTTTCTTAAATAAGCTCGGAATGCAAATGTTGGATGAATATGTGGAGTTTCTTGTTTGTCCCCTCTCTAGCAGCAAGGATGTAAGTCTCAGATTCAATCAGTTTATTTCATTATATGAATTGTTGTGCAAGGATATTTGATTAAAAATCGATTATAAGGAAAGTACCAAATTGCTTGATGATTAAATGGGAGCATTTTGAGTGTTTTATATTAACATAGATGGATACATCTCTTCTAAGGAACTGCAATAGATTCTTCTCAATCAGGGATAACGATACAGCTAGAATCAAGCTCTCTCCCCGAAGGCACGGGATACCTTTACCTACCCAATGGCTTGATTCCAGATCATGGTTACCTTATTGTCCAGGATATGCATAGGCTCCAGTTGGAACTCTCCCTCTGGTTCCACATGAATCACATTCCAATCAATATTGTGATTAGGGTCATGTACATATTTTTTAAGTTGTGAGACATGAAAACCATTATGATATTTCATATGTTCAGGCAATGCAACCCTATATGAAATAATGCAAAATGTCCTATTATGTCAAGTTATTCAAAATGATCGCAATATATCAATTCCAACTTGGTACAACCCCCAAACTTCAAAGAGATCTTCTTCAGCTTCACTCTCAAATAAACATGGTCTCCAACCCTAAACTCTTTATGCACTTGCTTCATATTCGCATAGATCTTCTTCTTGTCGTATGTTGCTTTTAAATTATGTCTGATTCTAACAACTTCCTACTCCATTTCTCGGAGCATTTCTGGTCCAAGCACTACCCTTTTCACTGGGTTTGGGCCCAAAATACTGGAATCCTGCATTTTTTGGCATACATAGCTTTGAATGGACTCATTCCTAGTGACACACGGTGATCGTTGTTGTATGAAAATTCAATTAGATGTGGGTAATCTTCTTAGTTTTATTTTTTATTCATCACATACATCCTTAGCATATCCTCAAGCACTTGGTTCACTCTTTCTCACTGATCATCTATTTGAGGATGGTATGTTGTACTGAAATTGAGCTAAGTTCCCAAATCCTTGAACAAGCCTTTCAATAAATTCAAGGTGAAATTCGTATTTGTCATGTCCCAATTTTGGCATTGGGTCACAATGGCTATTTGTCAAATTGATGTTAAGGGTCAAATAATTGCCAAGGAGGAAAATTATTAGTTTCCTATGTTTGGGGGTGGAATCTTTGGGATTTGGAATAAGGGGGATAATAAATGATGTTTGAACATTAGAATGGCATAAATATTTATTAAAGGAGATAAATAAATATATACAAGTGAAAATCAAAGTGGCATTTGATCATGAATACACATGGAGGAAGTGGGACCCACATATGGCTAGATTTCCCCACTACACTTAGCATCATTCTCTCACCAATTCGAATTCAAGGTGAATGGTAACATACTTAGGGGAGTTCAAAAGGTATTATTCATGGCATGACTCATCCAAGGTCGAAATATAGAGGAAGAGTAACTCCCATGGAAGAGGAAGATGCAATTTGGAGCTAGTGAGACACTTGGGCTAGATTCCCTAGCTCTATGACAACAATGATGAAGATGCTATGACACCTATGACACAAATCAGACCTGAAGGCTGAAATATGACATATATGACATGTGAGGGCTAAAAATAGCCTCCAAGAGGGCGCTCAAGGGAGTCAGGGTAGTGTTGTAGACACAACAAATCCCATGCTTTAGCTAATGCACGGGAGCCCCAAATTTTTAATAAATACAAAGGTATTTGGGTAAGTGTTTCTTTAAACACCAGATTCTTCACTACTATCCCTGTGATCCTTTACCTTACCTTTGTTTGGCCTGATTGCCACCTTTTTCTAATAAATTTTCTAAGTGTTTTGGTATGGAGGAATCCTTCAATTTTGAGTATTTTGTCTTCGCTTTCACCTTCCCAAAACCCGACGGTTTGCGCACCCAAAACCCGAAACCCGAAAGGTGCGGGTTGCAGGATTTCGTTTTTATGCTTTTGGTTTGTTGTCAACCCGAAACCCGAAACCCGAAAGTTACGGGTTGCGGGTTTTCCTTTCAATAATTTTGGGATATGGCATCCCAAAAACTGAAACCCAAAACCCGCCATTGCGGCTTTCGGCTTTCGGGAATTCATTTTAAAGTTTTAGTTGTGTTGTTGTTCCCGAAACCCGCAACCCAACTTTTGGGTTGCAGCTTTCGGGAATCATTATTTTCGTTTATTTTTGTGCTTTGCATTCCTGAAACCCGAACTCGACATTTCGGGTTGCGGCTACATCGCACGGCCAGGATTTGCTTTGGTGAATTTATTAAATAAGGGTTTTTCTATTTTTATTTTATCATTGAAAATTACTGCACTATATACCGATTTTTACTGCTAATTTGGTTGCTAAGGGTCATTATGACTGGCTTTTCAGTTATTTGCCATTGCTGCATTTTGCATTCAGTAGTTTGGTTATTTTGGATTCACTAATGATCTTCTTCTGTTATTTGATTGGAATCCGTGAGGCTCTGTAAATTATACCTTTTCAGTATCTCAGGAGTCGCTTTGGTCATTCTGTTAAATCAACAATCTGGATCCGGTTTGACAGGTGAAATAAGGCTGCCAGTTTATGTACTGAAACTTTTGTCTTAGTCATTTCACAGTCAGCTCTCTCACCATAACTCCCATTTTCCTCTCAAATCCGAAGTTAAGTCATGTGAGTCTCGATTGGATTTGTACTTTCGTATGAATCCAGATCCGGTTAACACACGTAATATCTTGTTTCGTTACAGTCCAGATGATTGAAGTGTCCTAATTGTAATAATTTGATCATTACGACCGGTTCTGCTCAATCATTACCATGCTATAAGTTGGCCTTAATTTAGTAACAAACATGAAACCTTTAGTTCGTTCTCTGTATTCTTTAAGAGGAAAAATTTGCATGTTGATGTTGTAAGTTTCTTCTTGATGCATTTGGTATGAGCAATATGCAGACAGGAAATGAATCCCTTGATGCATGTTTTGAAGATGAGGAACTTCAGCCGTTGCTATATCAAGAACCTATGTCACCACCTTTTGATGCAGGTATTCCTGATATGAGTAGTGATAGTGAAGAAGGAGATTCTGAAGCCTTGCCTGTCTGCATGCAATGCCTTGTCAAGAAGGAAAAGAAAGCTCCTAAAGAGCCAACCGACCAAGATGATACTATTGTACGAGATTTTATAATCAACGAAGAACCTGATATTCCACCAACTCCTTCTGAGGTGGATCCCTTGATGGATTTCTCTGTTTTTTAGGATGTCGCTCATAATCCAGAAGTTCCCACGGAAGATCCTCTAGAAGCCAAACCATTTGTTGCCGATAGTCAACAATTAAGTATTGAGTTTTTGCTATGTCGTAAAGATTTCTTTTAACTGGAGGATGGATCCCGAGAAATCATTTTGTTTGAAGGGTGATGAAAATCATCAAAGCCAGGAAAGTGGAAAATGGCAGGATTTTTCTCGATTCATAGTCTGATTTGAATTTTTGTAATCCCTACCTATGGGGAATTTCCTCTGCACTCTTTTGTAATTTCCTATTTAAGGAGCAATGCTTCTCGTAGCTAAGGGTTGGGAATTTTGGAGTAACACATCAGTAGGAGAAAGGTTGGGGATACTCTGTTCATTAGAGCTTTTGTAATTTATGTACAAGACTCTTTTAATATAGTAAAGTCATATTTTGATCTATCTCTTGTTATTCCTCAAGTTTATTTGAGAATTACTGATTGTGTACTTGAGATTGTCATCTATAGTGAATGTTATCATTTTGCATATATATAATGTATGGATCTATCATATTGGTTTCCCTGTATGACTGATTGATGCTGTGAGGTATTTAATTGAGTTTATTCAATATTAATACTTTGTTTATCGATTTCTGCAAATGATTCGTTGCACATAATGATCATGGTTAATTTTTCAATTGATAAAATGATTACAGATTGATTCTTGAACAGGCTTAAGTACTTGAATTATTGTCTTTTAATTTTCATTAATGGATTGTGGTTTAAGTTAATAAGTAACTCATCAAATACATTTCTGTTGAAGGTGGTAATTTACTTGTTCATCATACCTCAAGGTTGATCTGCACAATATCAAGCTTTCTTTTTAGAATAGGACTAACTTAGATTATTTTTCCTTTTATGAAATAGGTCAGGTTAGGTTAGCTTTACCATTTTCATAGCCTTGTTTTTCTTGAATGGAAAATTGACCTAATTGGTCGAATCACCAACTCCCAGAGTGCCAGCGAAGGCCGAATATCCATGGGGGATCACCTTACCAAACAGGCTCGGGATAGAACTGCCCATGCGCAGGGTCTTTCGAAGCCTTTCAGCTCAGGTTTTCTTCCTTTGTTGGGAGCCTTGGAAACATTCCAGCACCTTTTGCATCTAACCTGCACAACCGAGGCATCAATAGGAAGCTAAGATGCTTCCACATGTGATTTGGTGGAACTAGGAGACTTGGAATTGTTGTACAAGTGGCGTTCTTTGGAATCTCTTCCCAACTTGAGTTGGCATGAGTCTCTTGGAAGGAATTCGACCCATGGAGGAAATTAGAAGTTTATAAATGTCAATAACAAAGAATGAAACCATCTTTTGATCATTTGTAGAATTTGTAATTGCATTTGTGAAGAGGGAGAGCTAGTGGATGACTAGTTTCTTTCCTTAGCCAATTTCGAGGGTAAAAGATTCCCATTCAAGTTGGTAATTGGAAAGGCCAATCAGACCTTTCATTTAGAGCTTTAATGGAGCCTTTATTTGCAGGTGTAAGCTATAGGGAAGGTCATGGATTCTTCTATTGCAGCTCACTCCTTCAGCCATTTCCAGGTTTAGTGGCATATTTTGATCCTTGAGGGAGGGCATTTTTGGTGAGCTTCTAATGCCTCATTTCTTTTGTAATATGAAGTAAATACTCTGTTAGTGGCGTATTCTTGATCCTTGGGGGAGCTTCTAATTCCCCATTTATTTTGTAATATGAATTAAATACTCTATTATTCATATCCATAATTTTTTAGGTCTAAATTCCAAGTAGAAATGTATAAATCTCATTTTTAATGAAAGAACAGTGCCATTTCCCCACTACCTTGTTGTGAACCAATGTAATGTTGATGGATCTGAATGGATAAGTAAAATACTGATGGTTTATTGATGAATGGAATGTTATTGATGTATTATAAAAGTTTCATGTTCATTGCTCAAGAATTTGAATTCATTTCACTCAGTTTATTTACATTTGGAGAAGATTTGGTGCCATTTCCCCAAGGGTCGAACTAGTGATTTTTGTTGTTGTTTGGGAGAGGTTTGTAACAAAATTAATAAAAAATGAATGGTGCATTTGGGAAATTAATAACATCCTTGATACATCCCCTACCTCTGTTCAGAAATTTGAGTGGTTTTGGAGGCATTTGGGAAGCCATTTTTAGTACTTACCCCAGGGGGATTTGAACCCCAAATTACTAGTAAAATTGCATACTGTAAAATTAGTCACAATAGATCTATTGAACAAGAATATCAATCACAAATATGTAAAACAATTTGGAGTAAAAATTGTGCAAGAGAGATGCATCAGTGCTCTATAATCCAGAATGGTAGAATTACAATACAATACTATCACAATGAGTGAGCCAAGCCAAGCAATTCGAATTTCCTAAGGAGATCAATAAAATAGCCTGCATGGTGTAGCTTGTCTTCACTAGGAGTCCTCATCATCATCAGTGGAGTGTCATCAATACACAAGTAACTGTCAATAGGTGTCAAACTGAGCAACATGTGTCAAACTGAGTCTAACTGAGTGTATGTAGGTGTAACACATGAAAAGGAGTGAAAGGAGGCTCAAGTGAGGTGCATGGGGAGCTGACTGGAGTCAGAACAGGCTGTCTAGGCTAACTAGAGGTCAATCGGAGTGTCAGAGACAGTCAACTAGTCAATATGTCCTCAAATTAAGGAGCAGATCCACAAATCACTCACTAACTGAAGTGTAACTGAGTGGTAGGTGAGGGAGGGCGCCTTTCTCAAGTGGTAGGTGAAAGAAGGGCGCCACACTGGCTAGGAGGGCTGTAAATGAGTAGAAAGAAGCTCTCGAGGCTAGAAAACTTAGGACTAGGTGCTGGGGAACACCACCCTGATTACTGGGATGCATGCATGCGGAATGTATGCAATCATAAAATGATGATGTGAATATCCTAACACCCTCCCACAAGCTATACTATGTGGTATAAAAATAAATGATAGGGCCCTGGTAACTGAGACCAAAGGTAACCCCAATACAATAATAATCCAAACTAAAAACAGTCAATAAACCGAGGAAATGGGGAAAACCTCATGGGAAAAATATCCCCCCTCAAAATAGACTGTAGCACACCAAAAGATTTAACTGCTCCAAATTCAAGTAGATATGTCTGGAGGTATCTTACTCTTAGGATTAAATATATCATGCTCCAAAAACATGTGCTTGAATTCTCCATCAGTGGATGCAAGCGAATGTGGAGACTTTATGAACTTGCTATGCATACCGAAAATGATGAGAACAAATCTGAAAATATGAGGATGATCCTGGAACCTGTGATTCGAACCAAGTGAGGTAGGAATAGCTCCAATCAGGTCAAATAGATCTTGAAACTTGAACTTCTTATCAATAGAAGTTAAATCAGCTCCAAAAATAGATGAATGGTTTCTTGAGATCTCCTTTGAACCAATAAGGGTAAGATCAAAACCAAAATCAACAAAAGGTGCATGAGACTTGAACTCAAGCGAATGGTAATGCTCTTCATCTTCATTAAAACTCTGAGAAACTTTGCAAATGATAGAACATAAGTCTATAGGAGGCATTCAATCAAGGAGGGTGAATGCTTCACCTCCAAAATCAGATTTTACCTCCAAAACTTCAAGTAGATCATTATTCTGCATACCGGCAAACTCATGTGAAAGAGAGGATTCAAGAACCTCTTCGGAATATAGAGTATGAGATGGTTTATCTTGGTCAGAATTTGAAATAGAAGATATTGAGAGAATGAGTTTTCAATCTACATTTTCTTTTTCATCTTGAACAATTTTTAAGGCCAAATCATGATCGAAAAGAACACATAAGGAGATCTTATTGGGCTTGTTCTCCAAAAGGCTAGCATGATCCTCTTCTTCCTACTTTCCAAGTTCTCTGTCAAGTTGGACCCATAGATCACTTGGATTTTCAGCAGTATTACTGAGGTAGCGCATACAAGGAGACATAGCAAGACATATTGCTCCAAAAGCTCTGCCACAATCATTGATCCAATCAATCTCCTCTTCATCGAAGTCAAAATCTCTTGTATAAACAATGCACATATCAAAAAGACATTGTCTCTTCAAGAATGCAATCATCTTTGGTTTCCATTCATCATAGTTGAATGGAGTAAGAATATTTTGTGAAGAAGAAGTCTCCATCTGTGCATTAGCGAATGCTAATGGAGGAAGTAAGAAACCTGCAAATCACACACAAACAATAACCATAAGGTCGAACAATCCACCCTTTTAGAGTTGCATCACACTTGGGATTGGAGATCAAGCAAGATTGAAGATCCAATGTATCAAATATAGGAATTCTATGGAAAACTCAAGCTTCTGGAGTGGATTGGAGTGTATTTTTCTGCTTTGCATGCACATGAGCGAATGCACATAAGATTTTGCATGCCAAAACTTTAGTAATTTTGAGCAAATTCACTCAATTCTTCATGTAGAACACATGTAGGATAGAGATCTTATCCCTGCAATGGCTCTGATACCATGTAAAATTAGTCACACCAGATATATTGAACAAGAATATCAATCACAAAGATGTAAAACAATTTGGAGTAAAAAGTGTGCAAGAGAGATGCATCAGTGCTCTATCATCCAGAATGGTAGAATTACAATACAATACTATCACAATGAGTGAGCCAAGCTGAGCAATTCGAATTTCCTAAGGAGGTCAATCAAATAACCTACATGGTGTAGCTTGTCTTCACTAGGAGTCCTCATCATCATTAGTGGAGTGTCATCAATACACTAGTAACTGTCAACAGGTGTCAAACTGAGCAACAAGTGTCAAACTGAGTCTAACTGAGTGTATGTACGTGTAACACATGCAAAGGAGTGAAAGGAGTCTCAAGTGAGGTGCATGGGGATCTAAATAGAGTTAGAACAGGATGTCTAGGCTAACTGGAGGTCAATCACAGTGTCAGAGACAGTCAACTAGTCAATCTGTCCTCAAATTAAGGAGCAGATCCACAAATCACTCACTAATTGAAGTGTAACTGAGTGGTAGGTGAGGGAGGGAACCTTTCTCAAGTGGTAGGTAAAAGAAGGGAACCACACTGGCTAGTAGGTATATAAATGAGTAGAAAGAAGCTCTCGGGGCTAGAAAACTGAGGACTAGGTGCTAGGGAACACCACCTTGATGATTGGGATGCATGCAATCATAAAATGATGATGTGAATATCCTAACACATACTTGGTCCAAAATCTTAAGAGAGTTTGAAGAGGTATTTTTGTGGACATATCTCATCCCTGAACATCATATTCATGTCCTAATATCATTCATACACCTTCCTTAAATATTTGAAGGCATTTGGAGTCAATTTGAGACCTAGAGACTAATACTAGTTAAAGGGAAATTACTAGTAAAGTTCCCTACATTGGCCAGAGTTGAAAGAGGATTTGAAGAAGTATTTTAAAGGTCCAAAAGAATCCCTAAAACACATATTTATTTTCTAACATCATCCATATACCTTCTCATAAGGTTTGGGAGCAATTGGAGCAGTATGGGGACCTAGAGCTCACAACTAGTCAAAGGTCTAACTAGGGAAAAAAATGAAAAATTTCCATTTTAATAAAATTCCTAACAAGGGACATTACAGTGGTATCAGAGCATGCTCTTGGCACCTGATGGTATTAACATGAAGTAAAAATAATAAACCACCACCTTTTGAACCAACAGTGGAAGAGGTTTTTGTTGAAGAAGAGGTAGTAGAAGAAAAAGAGTCTTTTATTGAAACCATGGGTAGAAAGGGGGATGAAAAATTAATGCATAAGGAGGAAATTATTGCAACCTTAGAACCATGTTTCAATGAAATTTCCATGAGTATAGAAGAAATGGGTAAACAATTTATGAAAGGATTGGAATTGTTGGGTAGCCAACTTGAAAGCAAATGGATAGTAGTAGGAGGCAACAACAATTTTCATGGTGAGGAAAAGAAGCCTATGGGAGAGCATACTTTCTCAAGCACTGGACCCCATAATAGAGCAAATGAATTTCATACCACAATAAGGTCTACTACACCTAAATTTATTATCCCCAAATAAGATCCTGACATTCAAGTGGATTTTACTACAATAGAAAATGAATGGAATGATTTGAGTGAAGAATGTAAGAGAAGTATACCAGTTAGTACATACCTTGATACTGTATAGAAACTAAAAAGAAGGAAATGGATGAAATAGTTCATGTCACAAAGGAGGAACCTAATGTAATGGTGGAACATGAGGTACATGTTGATATGCATATGCTTGAATATGCTACACTCAAACAAGAAGAAGAACAAGCACTTGTATTTGTTCAAATGGATTATGAGTTGCCTCATGGGAAGAGCTGCAACGCCTTGGAGGAGGCAAATGATCTCACAATAGTTGAACCAACCAATTATGGAGAAGATGAATTAAATATTTCGATGGGTAAGAGTTGTAAATATTTAAGGTTGGTTCATAATTCCTCACCCCCTACTTCTTTTTCAGCCACACCAATTGGGGATAAAAATTGGGTGAAAGGTTTTTTTCTAATGGTGCCACATGAGGGGTATGAAACTCCTACCTCTACTTTTGATGATGACATGAATAGAGCACCTCATTATCTACATTTTCAGAAACATACTGTTTTACCTTATGATGATACATATCTTCCTGAATGCACTTATAATGTTCACTTGAGTCACTTGAAGACTCATGATTTTCCTTGCTCCTTGCTTAGTTCAAGTGATGTTGGAAGAACTTCATTCACTTCTTGGATGAAAGAATACATGGTTGAATATTTTGATGCATATCACATCCTTTTGGAGCAGCATGATAGGACATGGGATCCTCACCTATGTCATTGGAATAGATTTGATTGGTTACTTGATGCTTGTATGCACTTGGAAAATGGTGGTCTACTTGCTTGGAGGTATAAGCATTTTCATGATTCTTTAATGAAGCATATTCTTGATGTTCATTTTCATTATGTTGTTATGTACTTTGATGATATATATTTTGTACTCATGATGTTTGGGAGAATGCATACAAGAAAATGGGATCTAGGAACTATGAATTAGAGAGCACTTCTAATTGTTGGAGTGCAATACAAGCAATGGGACCCTTGGATAACTCTTAGTCTCATTGGTTTCATTTTTTGGGGGAAACAAGGAGTATGGGGAATGGATTCCCCACTTAATAAAGTGAGTTTAATCAGATTAGTGCAGCAGCAAGCATGGTGGTTCCTCTCTAAAATCTTCATGGAATCTCAAAGACTCAAGGATGGGCAATTCAATGGCAACTTCAAAGAATCATACAGAAAGCAGGTTCTTCAACACCCATGTTTGAAATTGCTTGAGGACAAGCAATATTGGGAAGGGAGGATTTGTCATGTCCCAAATTTGGCATTGGGTCACATTGGCCATATTCATTAGAGTTTGTCAAATTGATGTTAAGGGTCAAATAATTTCCAAGGAGAAAAATTATTAGTTTCCTAGGTTTGGGGGTGGAAGCTTTGGGATTTGGAATAAGGGGGATAATAAATGGTGTTTGAATATTAGAATGGAATAATTATTTAATAAAGGAGATAAATAAATATATACAAGTGAAAATCAAAGTGGCATTTCATCATGAAGACACATGGAGGAAGTGGGACCTGTTGGTGCCTCGAAAATCATAGCATCAATCAGCAAGGGATTCTCCCCGATAAGCAAGCCCAATTAGATCGCTCACCGTTTCGTGTGAGGAATCCATCTAGTTAATGGTTCTGGCTATCGTGTAAGACGTAAAGATTTGTTTTTCTTTCACCAGTTGCGGCCTGATCCATTGTTTATGTATTTTATATTAAAGAATGATATGCAAGTGCTCTAAACTAAATGCATGCAATAAGACAAATATGATCTAAATTATTTAAGCTAATTTAACCTATCCTTGCAAGGAGGAAATCAAAGGTATGAGCAATATACTGAAAGAAACATCTAAAGATTTAACAGATAGCCATTTAATCAGATAGATGTATTTCCAGCGGAATATGAATGATATCAAAGATAACTCTGATTTAATTAAAATATCCCATTTCTCATAGAGCACATAAATTTTGCAAAGGAAATAAGATCATTCATATCAAAGAAGTAGTTCACAGAAAGCTAGTAAAGATCTCACTGAATGTATATGAAAAATGTAGAAATAGTTCAGCCATCATTCATCACAGTTCCAGACAAAATGCTGCACCAGCTTTCACAGGCCAAAATGGTTTCTTATTCATGTAGCAGAAATAGTTCACGTACACAAGAAGAGTGTCCTTTCACCCGCCAAAAGTCCCTCTATTCTTCTTTAATCAGCTATATATAGCTTTACAAAATGCTCCAAGAGCTGCCACCTATACCCTAACTCTCCAAATTCTTTTAATTTGTCTTGCAATGTCCCATTTACAAAAAGAATAAAAGCCCAGCAATATTACAAAATGGATGGGAAAGCGATCCAAATGTCACTTTAATAATTAAAATATAAAAAGGCCAAAAGAGAGCGTGATGGCTATAAATCAACAGATAAAACGAAAGGTGGATCATTTATGAGCTGATGCCTTTGCTAACTCGGGCACTTCTGCTAACTGGTACTCCTGTTGGAACTTGTGCCACTGGTACTGCTGGTAATTCCACTGAGGCTGATGCCCCTGCTTCTCCTGCTGATACCTGATGTGCTTCTGCTGTCAGTGCCCTGTTTGCTTCTGCTATATGTCTCACCCAGAGACTGGTTTCTTTTATGACATTGTTTGCATCAAGAGGGAGCATAGTTTTCAGAGAAACTTCATGCTTTGCAAGCTCTTCTTCAAGATCAACAACTTCTGCTGCTGTAGCCTGGAGGATTTCTTTCAGAAGATGTGCGTGAATAGCAGCCTGGCCAATCCAATGGTAAAGGTCTCAATGTAACGAATATTAAATAATAAATACACGTAATAATTAGTAATAGTTAATAATAATAGTTAATAATAGTAAATAGGTATTAATGAGAAGTTACAACTCCTCAAGTTAAGCCCAATCTATATTTAAGTGGGCCATTTCATTTTATATTCATCATCTATCTATAATATTATCATTTTATCTCAAATATGCAAGACGGATTCACTTCATAACTATCCAACCGGATACGGTTGTAGCATTTGGTATCCGAGCTTGCAGCTCCTTGATAGTTCTCTTCACCTCTCATCCACTTCATTGCTTCCCATCCTCTTCACCTTCCATCTGCTTCATTCCTTCCGCCCACCACTCTATCCATCAACCCTTTCCCCATATGTTTCACTCTACCCACCACTCCTCCCGCTGACCTCTTTTTATTAATCCCTTCACATTCCAACTCCTCACCCTTGCATCCTCCCTTCTCCCTTCAACCCCTCCGTTCCTTCTATCTCCCTACTCACCCTCCCCCACGTCTATCCTCCATTCTCCCTTCCACCCGTGTGTTCCTTCTATCTCCCTACTCTCCTTATCTCCCCTCGCTCCCAGTCCAGCGACCTCTCACATGCACCATACTCTTCACCCCTCCATCCTTCACCAAACCCCGTATCTCTCCATTGCCATCCTCATCCTCATCCACACACGCACCATTTCTACGCCCTCCTACTAAATTCTACGCATATCCCCATCACCCATTTCCCCCAACACCTCCACAACTCCACGCTCTCCCCCACACTCCCATGCGTGCCTCTTCACGCAGACCATGCCCATCTGCACCACTCCATTTCCCTTGGGCCCGCGTCCACATCGCCAACCTACCCCCATCTCCCGCTACCTGCCACCATTGCAGCGCCGTCAGCATACCTACAAGCGCTCTTCCACCGCCATCTCCACGAAACCCTACATCAACAAAAATTCAAAAAAAATATAAAAGTAAAATAAATATTATATAATAAACTTATTATTCATAATATTTATTCTAACTTTATAGTATATATAATATTATTATTCCCAAATAATAATAATTATTATATTATTAATATTCATTTACTACCACTTGATTTATTTTTAATAATAATAATTATTATTAATTAATCAAACCCCAGTAGTATCACTCACATCCACATAAGCCAAAAATGGATTTCAAATATTCACCTCCCCACACTAGATCAAGATCCATGACGGAAATGAAGGACCGACTGGAAAAATTAGAAAAAGACCAAATTAGAGATTTAAAAATCCTCAAAGGTCTAAACACTAGAATGGACAAACTCGAAAAATATTTTCAAGAAGAAAAAGAAGAGTTTCCACACAAGGTGCAATACGAAGTGGCCGGAGTAGTCTCCTGGGAAATGAGGAAGGTACGAGAGGAAATGAAAGCATACTTCGATGCAGGACTAGAAAATATCAAGCAGTTGTTTAAGGATAGAGATGACGCTAGAAATGGCGAGTCGCCAAAGGGAGACCATTCATGTCGCAATACAACTAATACCAATGATCATCAATCAAATCCCCCCAAAGTGGAGATCCCAGAAGACCATAAAGACTACAATCATCATAAACCATATTGGGCCACAATGCAATCAATAGGAGGATACTCAATAAAACCTAAATTGGAGTTACCCAAGTTCGATGGAGAATCAAAACAGAGCATGGCATGGATCAACAAGGCAGAATAATTCTTCTACATTCATAAAATCTTATCAGATGACAAGAAAATTAAATACGCTTCCATGTAGCTCGAAGGATGGGCATACAATTGGTACATGTGGTGGAAGAAAATGACAACAATATGTGCCTACAATTGGGACAAATTCAAAAATTATTTCTTTAAAAGATTCGAAGATGTGACAGAGAAATATTTTTTCACCAAACTAACTAGGCTACAGCAAGAAGGAAACGTGGAAGAATACACCTATGCATGGGAAGCATTAGTGACGCAGGTACCAGAATTAACAAAGGGTCAGCGACTCCAAACATATATATCTGGTCTTAAACAATACATAAGAGACGAATTAGAATTACATAGCGTGTCCAATTTGGATAAGGCTAGGTGCAAAGCAAAACTTATTGAAGAAAAATTCAAACAATCAAGACAAGGGAACCCTAACAAGGGATATTTGCGACAACAAGAGACGTAGTGCAGTTATTGTGAAGATACATGGTCACCCAGTCATCAATGTAACAAATATCAGTCATATGGCTATGAAGTTGGAAATTCTCAAAAACATCGAGCAGTCACACCGACAGTGACAGGAAAAACAAGAAGAATACTTGTCGTCATTGTGGAGAAGATTGGTTCCCAGGACATAAATTCAAGACCAATCACACAATACATTGCAAAATCATTAATGGGAAGAAAGTACAGGTATCAAGAGAGGCAGATGCAGTTGATTCGGATACAGACACAAGCTCATCTGAAGCATCAGTTGCGACGGTTACGTGTACTCAACAAGTCTATAAGAAAGAAAAGGTAGAGACACCAGACAAAGATTACACCCAACAAAAGGAAAGCCAAGCACTCGCAGGAAAATATCTGCCACCTCAGTTGAGAAATCATAACATCCTTAAAACAAAACAATTCATATTCTGAGTAACAGAATCTAGGAATTAAGGACCAAAAAGACTCCAACTTAATGGGAAAATTAAAGATAGGGATGTCACAATTTTGGTCGATTCTGGAAGTACCCATAATTTGATCGACATCAATAAGGAAAAGGAAATAAATCTTTTTGTGTTCCCCGCAAAAGGGCTTAAAGCCTCAACCATCGCTAAAAAGACATAGAAGAAGTAGGAAAATGTCATAAGGTATCATTGTACATACAAAACTTACACCTACAACTCAATTGTGTTGCCTTACCTCTCAAAGAAGTGGACATGGTATTAGTTGTTGACTGGTTAGCATCGCTGGGGACTTACTCTACCAACCTGCAAGAGCAACACATGGAATTTGAATGGAAAGGAAATAAGTACCGACTCAATGGACCGAGACGGAGAGTTTCTCCACCTAAGCAGAAAGAATCACGACACAACAAAGACCCAGGCCATCATCAAGATAGAGGGACTAGTCCATATCACTTAACTCAAATCGAGCATCAACACAAATCAAGAATAAAAGACAATGACTGCAAATACAACTTTGAGGACAAAGCTCCCTTTAAAGGGGGTGGAAATGTAACGAATATTAAATAATAAATACACGTAATAATTAGTAATAGTTAATAATAATAGTTAATAATAGTAAATAGGTATTAATGAGAAGTTACAACTCCTCAAGTTAAGCCCAAGCTATATTTAAGCGAGCCATTTCATTATATATTCATCATATATCTATAATATTATAATTTTATCTCAAATATGGAAGACGGATTCGCTTGATAACTATCCAACCGGATATGGTTGTAGCAGGTCTTCAGTGGTCAAAGCATACACTTTCCTTACATAATCTATTTCAACACTTAGCCCATCCCTTAGATGAGACAAACGTTGGACTTTGTCTGGAAACTCTTCTATAGTCTGGGGCATTATCCTCTAGCAATTCTCTTGGGTAGTTCGTATCTTAAAATACAAATTCCCACACTATTCAAGAGTGACTGTTTGACCTAGGTTTGTCTGCCATATTTGTTAGGATACTTTATCATTTTAAATATTTTTAGTTTTGAGATTTTATTTTATTTGTTTTTATCCTGAAAAAATTTGGTTGGTTTTGATTTCATGTTTCAAATATTGCAGGTATTTACAATATTTAGTTCTTAGCCTAAGCTCCATTAGATGATTAAAATTCATTCAAAAAAAAACTTTATAAAATTTCTATATGATTATTAATATGAGCTGGCAGCACATGAACATTACTCAAGAAGCAGGTATTGAATAAGGATGTGACCAGCCTTGTGTTCTATTGCCCACGTTTTGGAAACGATTGCTCAATGGTTTCAACTGCACCCAAATTCCATTTGCAAGGGGTTTAGACTCTCGATTGACAAATGTCAACCAAAATTGTCCAAGTGCCAATGCATTGACAACATCCACGTAAATGCTAAGGGAGAATGTTCCACAGTGTTTTTGCAGACCTGCCAGGGTTTGAAAAAGCAGAGGATCATCATTTGAAGATTGCAAAGCATAAAACCAACATTTCATCAGTCAATTTCATATTGAAGCAATCATTCCCAGGTTTTGTGCATTTCAAGAATATGAGGCAGCGTTGGAAACTTTTGTCTCCATCCCTATCTTCTAAGGATTTTCATATCTTTTGACCATCGAATGCTATGAAGGAGTTAAGGCATAGTTCAAAAACAGTTAGAAGAGTTATACAACTGGAGATAAGGAGCAGTTTGATAAAAATAACATGTAGTGGATACTTCTCTAGATTTTAGCGAAGTCCTATCACCAGTTAACTGTTTATTAACTATAGATCAGATCTTCAGGGAGATAGTGCACACTTTACAATTAGATTCCTAATTTTTAGACAGACATTTATAAAGCTAGAATCCTTGCATTCGAAACTAGATGGCAGTTTATGACAAGTGGCCAATTTTTAAAGATCAGTATTCCAAAGGAGATTTGCCCCAGTAGCTTCAACATTGAAGATTTTTTCCTTGTTGTAGATAAAGATCCAAGTCAGAGGACCATATCGAATTATTGTATGGTGTTTTGATGTTATATTTTCCAGATTTTGTGGCAGAAACTTCTCATAATTTCTAATTTGTAATATAGTTAGTTGAAGACTCACTCTTGGAGATATTGTATATATTCTTGTTTGAACACTAGAGTAGCGGTGGGAGATTTTGGGGAAGAAAAAAGGAGACACACATGGGAGTCGGTGCTGGGAGACTATGCAGACATTCATGTTTACTTCTGTAAGAACTTCTTTAGCATTTTGAATGACTTTTAATACATTATATGGAGCTAGGCCTTTGATCTAAATTGTTTTTATATTCTTTAGTTCAGTTTGAACTCTTCATGCTGTGTAGATGTTTTCCTCACAACAATGTTGTGTAGATGTTTTATATATTTCATTTCATGTATGAATGAATGTGATTATTAAATACTTATTGATATTTGGAAAGTGTTTTCAAAGACCAATATTTTTATATATGTGCTACAGATACAAACTGTGTGTTTATTATTTGCAGTCATATATATGTTTATGCTTATCTCCTGTACCTCTAATACTTGTCATTCATTCTTGCTAGACTCTTGTCTTTTACATTTGTATTGTTGAAGTTTTCAGACATTGTCTTATGCCTTGTTATCCCTACACTTTTGATTTGCATTGTTATCCAAAAACCTTAAAAACTGTCTTTTATTTGTTGAGGCACCTGAACACTACTATCTCGTAGTCTAGGTAGCAGACTTTAGGGAAAACATGTTTTGGCGACCATACTGGGGAGAAAGCACAAATTCTTCCTTGGTTTGATAAAGATTAGATCCAGTCTTTTATGGTGAACAAGGGCTAGTTTACTTGCTTTAGACTACAATTTTTTCACTGGCAACTTCACGGAGGAAGGATCTGTTGGCGACCCCACCGGCTCAAAGTGTCAAAATCCATGGAAGCCATTGTGGCTGCAGGTTTGCACCTTTCAATTTTTCAGTTGTTCTAGATTTTCCAAATAATGTGCCTACTATGGATGAATGGGGAGACTTCCTTCCAAGATTTAGAGGAGATGGCCATGGTCATCTGACACAACACTTGGTTGAGTTTCATCAATACATGGACCAGCTCGATATTCATCAAGAAGATGTATTGTTGAAGATGTTTATGTATTCTTTGGAAGGAAATGCCAGACAGTGGTACCGATCTCTTCCTATTTCTAGCATTTCATCAATAAAAGATTTCCATGCTGCCTTTTATTTTTATTGCAAGAGGATTTATTTTGATTATCTCCTTTTAGAGGATTGTTGTGAGCAATTTAAGATCAAGAAATCTCTTAGTAATAATGATCAGCATAGCCTTACTGATGAAATTCATGAAGAAGTATCTCATTGTGAAGCCCAATCCTCTATTGAAGAAAACATTGAAAATCATATTGTTTATGAAGGTTTACAGAACAATCTTAAAAATGGTGTTGATGACAGTCGAGTTAAATATGCTATTGATTCTATTTCAAAAGATGATTCATTGTCCTATGTAGCTTCTGCTAAATCTATTTACAGCGGGAGGATTTTTAGTAGTCAGATGTTAAATTTGATGACCACAATACTTTGGATGCATTTGGCATCAATTCAGATGTTTCTTATAATGGTGATTATAATATAGAAGCTATTCCAAGTTTGTTTGAAGATCATATTGCTGCTGATAATTTTCAGAAAACTTCATCTTTGTCATTTGAATTTTATGAGTTTGCTCCAAATTTTGATGAATATGATGATGATCTTGAAAAACAAGATCCGGAGATGTGTGATGTGGCAGAATTCAATCAACAAGTTCATGAAGACATTCAGTCCATTATACATGAACAAACAGAGCCCATGTATGTCAGTTACCTTTCGGATATCAAGGTGAAAAAGAAAGATCATCTTGTTAATTTTTAGGATGACATTGTTATTGATAATGTTGAAGGAACTCGTGAGCAAATCCAAGATAATTTTGATGCCTTTGATTTCCAATACATGGAAAATATTCTTTCTCTATTTCCAACAGAACAAATGAAATATCATGTTATAAATAGAGAAAAGGAACAATGCCACTTTTTGTATCAGCTAGAAATGCAGCACAATTGGGAGGACCCAGTAGTCATTTACATGAAGTCATGGTTCTCAAAATTTTTTAGCTTTCTAGAATTTGAAATCAAAGTAGAACATGATTTGGAAAGTAAATTTATGCTTCAAATGATAAATTCTTCTTTGATTTCTATCTACCTGCAAAAAGTTGTTACAATCGGTTGGATGCTATCATGGCTTCACTGAAAGTATGATTATACATGATTGGGTTGTTTCTACCAATTAGAAGTAGGAGTAGCCGGAAGAATAAGCTCTCCATACAAGCATGTAGATTATTTTCAGTATGTTGGCTTGCAGCAGTATTTTGTTATTTCAGAGGTGTCTGCTCAGGGTTTGAGAAAGTTTCAGAGTTTTGGGTATAAGACTCCATATCCCAATGGATTACCAGCAATTATGATTTCTTGTTGACAGAAAATAAGGCACTGGAACTACGGTTCTTGGCACATCACAGGGAAATGCCATCCCCCAGTTGGAGCCAATGTTTGACCTTGGTTTGTCTGCTATATTTGTTAGGATACTTTATCATTTTAAATCTTTTTAGTTTTGAGATTTTATTTTATATGTTTTTATCCTAAAAAGTTTTGGTTGGTCTTGATTTCATGTTTCAAATACTGTAGGTATTTACAATATTTAGTTCTTAGCCTAAGCTCCATTAGATGATTAAAATTTCATTAAAAAAATAACTTTATAAAATTTCTATATGATTATTAATATGAGCTGGCAGCACATGAACATTATTCAAGAAGCAGGTATTGAATAAGGAAGCAACCAGCCTTGTGTTCTATTTCCCACATTTTGGAAACGATTGCTCAATGGTTTCAACTGCACCCAAATTCCATTTGCAAGCGGTTTAGACTATCGATTGACAAATGTCAACCAAAATTGTCCTAGTGCCAAGGCATTGACAGCATCCACGTAAACGCTAAGGGAGAATGTTCCATTGTGTATTTGCAGACTTGTCAAGGTTTGAAAAAGCAGAGGATCATCATTTGAAGATTGCAAAGCATAAAACCAACATTTCATCAGTTAATTTCATATTGAAGTGATCATTCCCAGGTTTTGTGCATTTCAAGAATATGAGGCAGCATTGGCAACTTTTGTCTCCATCCCTATCTTCTAAGGATTTTCATATCTTTTGATCATCGAATGCTATGAAGGAGTTAAGGCACTGTTCAAAAATAGTTAGAAGAGTTATACAACTGGAGATCAGGGTAGTTTGATAAAAATAACATGTAGTGGATACTTCTCCATATTTTAACGAAGTCCTATCACCAGTTAGGTATTTATTAACTATAGATCAGATCTTCAGGGAGACAGTGCACAGTTGGCAATTAGATTCCTAATTTTTAGACAGACATTTATAAAGCCAGAATCCTTGCATTCGAAACTAGATGGCAGTTTATGACAAGTGGCCAATTTTTAAAGATTAGTATTCCAAAGGAGATTTGCCCCAACAGCTTCAACATTGAATATTTTTTCCCTTGTTGCAGATAAAGATCCAAGTCAGAGGAGCATCTTGAATTATTGTATGGTGTTTTGATGTCATATTTTCCATATTTTGTGGCAGAAACTTCTCATAATTTCTAATTTTTAATATAGTTAGTTGAAGACTCGCTCTTGGAGATATTGTATATATTCTTGTTTGAACACTAGAGTAGGTGTGGGGGATTTTGGGGAAGAAAAAAGGATACACACATGGGAGTTGGTGCTGGGAGACTGTGCAAACATTCCTGCTTACTTCTGTAAGAACTTCTTTAGCATTTTGAATGACTTTAATACATTATATGGAGCTAGGCCTTTGATCTAAATTGTTTTTATATTCTTTAGTTCAGTTTGAACTCTTCATGCTGTGAATGTTATGTAGAAGTTTTCTATATTTCATTTCATGTATGAATGAATGTGAATATTAAATACTTATTGATATTTGGAAAGTGTTTTCAAATACCAATATTTTTATATATGTGCTACAGATACAAATTGTGTTTATCATTTACAGTCATATATATGTTTATGCTTATCTCCTGTACCTTTAATACTTGTCATTCATTCTTGCTAGACTCTTGTCTTTTACATTTGTATTGCTGAAGTTTTCAGACATTGTCTTTTGCCTTGTTATCCCTACGCTATTGATTTTCATTGTTGTCCAAAAACCTTAAAAACTATCTTTTATTTGTTGAGGTGCTTGAACAGTACTGTCTCGTAGTCTAGGTAGCATACTTTAGGGAAAACATATTTTGGCGACCATACTGGGGAGGAAGCACAAATTCTTCCTTGGTTTGATAAAGATTAGATCCAGTCTTTGATGGTGAACAAGGGTTGGTTACTCACTTTAGACTATAATTTTTTCACGGGTGACTTCACGGAGGAAGGATCTGTTGGTGACTCCACCGGTTCAAAATGTCAAAATCCATGGAAGCCATTGTGGCTGCAAGGTTTGCACCTTTCAATTTTTCAGCTGTTCTAGATTTTCCAAATAATGTGCCTACTATGGATGAATGGGGAGACTTCCTTCCAAGATTTAGAGGAGATGGCCATGATCATCTGGCACAACACTTGGTTGAGTTTCATCAATACATGGACCAACTCAATATTCATCAAGAAGATGTATTGTTGAAGATGTTTATGTATTCTTTGGAAGGAAATGCCAGACAGTGGTACCGATCTCTTCCTAGTTCTAGCATTTCATCAATAAAAGATTTCCATGCTGCCTTTTATGTTTATTGCAAGAGGATTTATTTTGATAATCTCCTTTTAGAGGACTGTTGTGAGCAATTTAAGATCAAGAAATCTCTTAGTAATAATGATCAGCATAGCCTTACTGATGAAATTCATGAAGAAGTATCTCATTGTGAAGCCCAATCCTCTATTGAAGAAAACATTGAAAATCATATTGTTTATGAAGGTTTGCAGAACAATCTTAAAAATAGTGTTGATGACAATTGAGTTAAATATGCTATTGATTCTATTTCAAAAGATGATTCATTGTCCTATGTAGCTTCTGCTAAATCTATTTTACAGTAGGATGATTTTCAGTAGTCACATGTTAAGTTTGATGACCATGATACTTTGGATGTATTTGGCATCAATTCAGATGTTTCTTATAATATAGAAGCTATTCCAAGTTTGTTTGAAGATCATGTTGCTGCTGATAATTTTCAGAAAACTTCATCTTTGTCATTTGATTTTTATGAGTCTGCTCCAATTTTTTATGAATATGATGATGATCTTGAAAAACAAGATCCGGAGATGTGTGATGTGGCAAAATTCAATCAGCAAGTTCATGAAGACATTCAGTCCATTATCCATGAACAAACAGAGCCCATGTATGACAGTTACCTTTCTGATATCAGTGTGAAAAAGAAAGATCATCTTGTTAATTTTTAGGATGACATTGTTATTGATAATGTTGAAGGAACTCGTGGGCAAATCTAGGATAATTTTGATGCCTTTGATTTCCAATACATGGAAAATCTTCTTTCTCTATTTCCAGCAGAACAAATGAAATATCATGTTATAAATAGAGTAGAGGAACAATGCCACTTTTTGTATCAGCTGGAAACGTGGCACAATTGGGAGGACCTAGTAGTCATTTACATGAAGTCATGGTTCTCAAAAAGTTTTAGCTTTCTAGAATTTGAAATCAAAGTAGAACATGCTTTGGAAAGTAAATTTATGCTTCAAATGATAAATTCTTCTTTGATTTCTATCTACCTGCAAAAAGTTGTTACAATCGGTTGGATGCTGTCATGGCTTCACTGGAAGTATGATTATACCTGATTGGGTTGTTTCTACCAATTAGAAGTAGGAGTAGGTGGAAGAATAAGCTCTCCATACAAGTATGTAGATTATTTTCAGTATGTTGGCGTGCAGCAGTGTTTTGTTATTTCAGAGGTGTGTGCTCAGGGTTTGAGAAAGTTTCAGAGTTTTGGGTATAAGACTCCATAGCCCAATGGATTACCAGCAATTATGAGTTCTTGTTGACAGAAAATAAGGCACTGGAACTACAGTTCTTGGCACATCATAGGGAAATGCCATCCCCCAGTTGGAGCCAATGTTTGACCTAGGTTTTTCTGCCATATTTGTTAGGATACTTTATCATTTTAAATCTTTTTAGTTTTGAGATTTTATTTTATATGTTTTTATCCTAAAAAGTTTTGGTTGGTTTTGATTTCATGTTTCAAATATTGAAGGTATTTACAATATTTAGTTCTTAGCCTAAGCTCCATTAGATGATTAAAATTTCATTAAAAAAAAACAAACTTTATAAAATTTCTATATGATTATTAATATGAGCTGGAAACATATGAACATTACTCAAGAAGTAGGTATTGAATAAGGATGCGACCAGCCTTGTGTTCTATTGCCCACATTTTGGAAACGATTGCTCAATGGTTTCAACTTCACCCAAATTCCATTTGCAAGCGGTTTAGACTATCGATTGACAAATGTCAACCAAAATTGTCCAAGTGCCAAGGCATTGACAGCATCCACGTAAACGCTAAGGGAGAATGTTCCACAGTGTTTTTGCAGACCTATCAGGGTTTGAAAAAGCATAGGATCATCATTTGAAGATTGCAAAGCATAAAACCAACATTTCATCAGTCAATTTCATATTGAAGTGATCATTCCCAGGTTTTGTGCATTTCAAGAATATGAGGCAGCATTGGCAACTTTTGTCTCCATCCCTATCTTCTAAGGATTTTCATATCTTTTGACCATCGAATGCTATGAAGGAGTTAAGGCACAGTTCAAAAACAGTTAGAAGAGTTATACAACTGGAGATAAGGAGCAGTTTGATAAAAATAACATGTAGTGGATACTTCTCCAGATTTTAGCGAAGTCCTATCACCAGTTAACTATTTATTAACTATAGATCAGATCTTCAGGGAGATAGTGCACACTTGGCAATTAGATTCCTAATTTTTAGACAGACATTTATAAAGCAAGAATCCTTGCATTCGAAACTAGATGGAATTTTATGAAAAGTGGCCAATTTTTAAAGATTAGTATTCCAAAGGAGATTTGCCCCAACAGCTTCAACATTGGAGATTTTTTCCTTGTTGTAGATAAAGATCCAAGTCAGAGGAGCATCTCGAATTATTGTATGGTGTCCTGATGTCATATTTTCCAGATTTTGTGGCTAAAAATTCTCATAATTTCTAAATTGTAATATAGTTAGTTGAAGACTTGCTCTCGGAGATATTGTATATATTCTTGTTTGAAGACTAGAGTAGGGGTGGAGGATTTTGGGGAAGAAAAAAGGAGACACACATGGGAGTCGGTGCTGGGAGACTGTGCAAACATTCATGTTTACTTTTGTAAGAACTTCTTTAGCATTTTGAATGACTTTTAATACATTATATGGAGCTAGGCCTTTGATCTAAATTGTTTTTATATTCTTTAGTTCAGTTTGAACTCTTCATGTTGTGAATGTTGTGTAGATGTTTTCTATATTTCATTTCATGTATGAATGAATGTGAATGTTAAATAATTATTGATATTTGGAAAGTGTTTTCAAAGACCAATATTTTTATATATGTGCTACATATACGAACTGTGTGTTTATTATTTGCAGTCATATATATGTTTATGCTTATCTCCTATACCTTTAATACTTGTCATTCATTCCTGCTAGACTCTTGTCTTTTACATTTGTATTGCTGAAGTTTTCAAACATTGTCTTCTGCCTTGTTATCCCTACACTTTTGATTTGCATTGTTATCCAAAAACCTTAAAAACTGTCTTTTATTTGTTGAGGTGCCTGAACACTGTTGTCTCGTAGTCTAGGTAGCAGACTTTAGGGAAAACAGTGACCATGGCCACTTCGTTTAGCTTCACTCCAAAATCCTTGCAAAACCCCAAGAGGTGGATATCTGCTTTGAAACCAGAGATGGATTTACGAGGGAGACTTTCTGGGAATCCTGACTTTCCTTCTCTTCATTCTATTTGTCTCTTAATGTCCTCACTAATGCGTACATATTTTCTCCTACGCCTAGTGGCTTCAGCATTTATTTCTTTTATTCGGGCCCTCACTCCCTTTAACTTGCATACTTCCTCCATTATGAGCTCTTGAATCCCGTGTATCCTCTTCAGTATTTCGCAAGCCTGCTCATGAAAGGGACCCAGATCACCAAGATTGCTTGTTGCGAGTTCTAATTGTTGTTCTAGCAATTCCCCGCTTTCTTCCAACTTCTCTATGCACTCCTTTAAGTCATCGATCTGCTGAGTGGTATCAAATTTCTCGGAATCCAACTGTAGGTTTCTACTTTCAAGACCCTGCTTTTCTGCTTCCGGGGCCCTCATTTATATGACCAAGGCTCTGTTTTCAGCTTCTAGGTGCTGAAATTTTATGTTTAGTTCTCCCTTCTCTGACATAAGGGTGTCACATTTCTCCACCATCAAATTTGAATAATTTTGTTCTTTGACCAAAGTTTCCTGCAAATGGTGGGCTCTCTTCCTTTCTAATTCTAACTCATTTGCTAATATGTTGACATTGTCTACGGTTTCTTGAACATAAGTTACAAAAATAGATGCCATGAGTTTGTGTGCATGCTGAGTACCTTGCATGACTATGGATTCATGTTTGGTGACTACATCTGGCTAAAAAGGTCTCTTCATTCTGGTCACTGTCTCCTTAACAATGGATTTTCTCTTCTTGTTGTAAACGAATCTTTCCCATTGGGATACTATACTACCTTTGATGGCGTAAAAGGGACGAGTGGGAGGTCTCTTATAGGGAGATTTATATCCAAGTCTTGTATGTTTGGGCTCTTTGGTTTGGAATCTTCTTTGGATTTCTGTTCCTCTTCCACTTTTCTTCACGCTTCTTCTTCCTGAGCCTTTCTAAGTCTCTCATCTTCTTCCTGTTTAGCGATCCCTTCCAATCTGATTCTCTCTTCCTCTTGAACTCTTAGAGATTCTTCTTCTGCTGCCTGGACTCTCAGAGCTTCTTCTTCTTGAAGTTTATCTTCTTCTGCTCTATTGGTTCTTTCCTTATCATCCTTTTGTATTTTTTTGGCTTGTTTCTTGAGCCTTTGCTCTTCTTTAGAGAGAGATTCAGTAGCTCCCGAGGTTTCTTTTGCTTGCCGATGTTCTTCTTCTTTGGCAACAGTAGAGCTAGAACAGGCTCCACCCTTACCGGGTCGGAAAATCCGTAGTTAGGTCATGTTACTGACCCCTCTATACACTTCTTCATCTTCATCATAATAGTGCGCGTATTCAAAGTTAGCATGAATCTCCTTGCAATGTTGTGCAGCTTTGCCTCGTCGATCGTTCCTCTGAAAAATCCTTTCCCCAAAGTGAAGGTCCCTCAGTTCTGCGATAAATTCTTCTACTGTCTCAATCCCTGAGAACTTGTAAGCCCCAACATAAAAAGGTAAAGGTGGGAAAGAGGCCTTCTTTTCCTTGTACAAGGTGCTACCAACTCCATCAATGAAAACCTGTCTCACTGCCTCCTTGTGGACTATGTAGTGTCACCTACCCAAATTTCTGGAAATTATTATTTTATTTTGCAAAAATACTTTATGTTAATTTAATTACAAAGTTTTGTAATTATGATCAGTTATGATCATGGATGAATGTAATTACTGAATATTATTATTTAAATGAAATTATTATAATTTAGACAATAGGATAACTATGGTTATATTTTTTTTGACGTAGTATCTATTATGCCTTTCAAAACAATTTTATACTACCTTGTAAAGTTCAAACAATCTAAAATCATAATGATTGTAGTCCATACACACTTGACTTAACACTAGTTTAGTGATATCGTTGTCATACATATAAATTTCACCAATATAAGTATAGGTAATCTCTAGCTTAGATAATTTTCGAAATTCCTTGGCAAAAGAGGTAATACAATTTTAATCAAAGATCGTGTATGCTTGTTTCATCTTCTCACTTCAAACTTTGGCATAGAAGGTACTTAGTAGCCTCAAGATGACAAAAAGCTAGCTACCATAACTTTGAAGATCCTAGTGACAAAACTGATAGTTTAAAGACGAATTTTAGACGATACTATTCTTTGCATAGTGAAGTCATAAAATTACATATGAAGCAGTAACTATTACAGTGGAAAACCATACATGCATACTCTTGGTAGATCGCAAACAAATTCCTAACATTTTAATTATTTACGACTTTGGGATTGGAAACTATTCAGACTTTGTTTTACACAGCCATGAAATCTCTTACCTGTTGTTTGCACATAGGACATTCAATATGCTTTAGCGTACAACTAAGTAAGCTCCAGGGTACCTCATAGGACACCCTTTCATCAAAAATCAAACTATCAGTATCTGTGCGAAAGAAAAACAGATTCGCATAATTACCTATCTTTTTACTACAATTGATCATAATTAGATTTATTGATTTCACGTTTAAGCTGTCGTTATCATTATGTTGCTAATACATAAATTAAAGCATGCTTAGTATAAAAACCGTACAATTAATGCTGCCATAATCATAAACATTTATTTCATAATTATTATTATCTTAATTAATGTTGTTATTAACCACAATATGTTAGTTCCGCAACTATTATTATTATATTTATGCTGTTAACAAAAGTTTTAAATTTTTCTGAAAATTCGAGATGTTACATGTGGTATCAGAGCCAGGTTCAAACTCTAGGCCTGAATGAGGTCCAAAACATGCAGTAGAAATTTTTATATACAGCAGAAAATTATACTAACTTGAAAATTTTATTATTATGTTATCTTCAGAAATGATTTTTAGTTACAGGTATGGAGAACTCAGCTGAACATTTAAGTGACAGATTTTAGCCAAACAGTCACAGTTCGGGACAGCACTATGTAGAGGAAGGTCACAGGGAAATAAATAATAGTTCGATGGAACTGTTACGTGCCTTTCAAGATTTAAAAGCAGAAATCAGATCTATGAAACTAGATAATGAAAGGATTCTGCAAGCATAAGAACAACTGAATCAAGTGCTGTTTGAACACAGCCAAACAGAGGATCCAGAGAAAAACAATGAGGATATTTCCAAAGTTGAGGACATGCCTCACGCTGATAAAAATTAGAACATCAAATTCAGTGAAGTAAAAGATAGCTCAACCTCATCTGGAGATGCTATTGCAAAACGCAAAAAGAAACGTAATTACACCAGTGATAGCAGTGAAGAAGATTCCAAACCAAGAAGGAAAAATAAAAAAGAATATGAGCAAATTTCTGGAGAATTGAAGAAGATAAGACCTCCAACTTTCAATGGAGAAACTGAGAAAGATGAGGCAACTGAAGCTTGGCTGTCAGGGATGAAGAAATACTTCCATATCTACAATTATTTAGAGTTCTTAAAAGCAAAAATGGCTATATATAACTTAACCGGAAAAGTGGATATCTGATGGTAGGATGTCAAAAGAGTAAAGGGAATCAAGGATAAAGATGTAAGTTGGAGTGCTTTCAAACGATATTTCAAAAAGAAGTATATATCTGAACAGTACTACGAAGAAAAATCTAAAGAGTTCTACGATTTAAAGTTGGGAGGTATGAACATGAAGGAATTAAACAGTAAGTTCCTGAACTTACTAATATATGTACCCTACTTCATAGAAGACAAACAAAAAATTCAAAGGTACTTAAGCTGTTTACCTTTCAGCATTAAAGACAGAATTGAGTATGTCAGTCCTAAAACATTAGAGGAGGCTATGAGGAAGCCATTTTTATGTTATGATACAAATCGGAAGAGAGAGGGTATGTCTAATTGGAAAAATCATAAGCCCAACAATTTTGAATAGAAGAAAAAAAATTTTAGATCCAGTGGGAATTCCGGATTCCAAAGGAAGAATTTTCAGAATCGAAACTCCCAAGGAAATAATTCCATAAATAATTCATAGCAAAATTCTACAGCACCGAAAAATGCAGCTAATACTGCCAAGACCAGTGAGCCAAAGACCCATATTAAATGTTTTGAATGTCAAGGCCCTCATTACGCATCAAAATGTCCCTTACGGAAGCGGAAAGCAAACAATATCAACTCTATTCAGACTGAACCTACTGTTGGAGACGTAGCAAGGGAGATGCCACAAATTAACGCATCACTTGACAACAAGCAAGCAGATCATCAAATCTCCATGGTAGAGATTGAAGGTATGATACATGACCATCGTGTTACTGTTTTAATTGACCCAGGTGCTAGTTTAAGTTATATATCACCAGATGTTGTAGAAAGTCTTAAATTGAAAACTGAAAAGTTTAGTAAATCATGGCTAGTTAGACTAGCAACTGGAACAAAGAGGAAAGTTTCAGATTTTATAAAGAACTGTGTTTTATCCATGAACCATTTGCAAACACAAATCAAACTGAATATTTTACCTTTAGGATCATATGATATTATAGTTGGGATGGATTGGTTAGAAGCCCATCATGTCATTCTATACTGTTACGGGAAAAGTTTTACATGCTTAAATGATGAAAGGAAAACTGTAGAAATAAAAGGCATTCCAAGGAAGGTAACTCTTAGACAAATTTCAGCCATGCAAGTTAAGAGATCAGTTAGGAAGGGATGCCAAATGTTTGGAGTAAACGTGGTAAATGATGAGATTATGGATAAAGAGGACAAACTGAAATTAGAAGACATACCTGTCCTAAAAGATTTTAAAGATGTATTTCCTGAGGAGATTCCAGGATTGCCACCCAAAAGAGATTTAGATTTTACCATAGAGTTAATACCAGGAGCAGTACCAAATTCAAAAGCTCCGTACCGAATGAATATACTGAGTTAAATGAATTAAAATATCAGTTGAAGGAACTTATTGACAAGAAGTATATTAACCAAGTGTGTCTCCTTGGGGAGCACTTGTCATCTTCGTTAAGAAGAAAGATGGAACATTAAGACTGTGCATAGTTTATCGCCAGCTTAATAAGATGACGATTAAGAATAGATACTCGTTTCCCCGCATAGATGATCTATTTGATCAGTTGCGAGGAGCAACAGTATTTTCGAAGATTGATATAAGATCAAGATATCATCAAGTAAGGGTTAAGGACGAAGATATTTTCAAGACAACTTTCTGAACTCGGTATGGACATTGTGAGTTCGTAGTCATACCGTTTGGATTGACTAATGCCCCGAGTGTATTATGTGTTTGATGAATAATATTTTTCATAAGTACTTAGACAAGTTTGATGTTGTGTTTATAGACGATATTTTAGTGTACTCAAAAAGCACAGAAGAGCATGATGAACATTTACGGACTATCTTACAAGTATTAAGAGATCATCAATTGTATGCCAAATTTAGTAAGTGTGACTTCCACAAAGACAAAATTCAGTATCTAGGACACATAATTTCAGTAGAAGGAATCTCGGTTGACCCCGACAAGATAAGGGCCATTAATGACTGGCCAGTTCCGAAAGATGTGTTGTATGTGAGATCATTTATGGGCATTACGGAGTATTATAGAAAGTTTATAGAGAATTTTTCAAAAATTGCCAACCCCATAACTTTCTTGCAGAAGAAAGGGAAGAAATTTGTTTGGGATCAGAAATGTGCCGAGAGTTTTAAGAAATTAAAGGAACTATTGACGACATCACCTATCTTGAAGATAGTTGACCCCAACAAGGACTTTGTAGTTTGTACGGATGCATGCAATGATGGACTCAGTGGAGTTTTGACACAGGAAGGGCATGCGATAGCATATGAATCTAGAAAGTTGAAAGTACATGAAAAGAATTACTCTACATATGATTTAGAGTTATTAGCAGTTATTCATGCCTTAAAAATGTGGCGTCATCACCTTATTGGCAGAAAGTTTACATTATTAACAGATAACATGGGTCTGAAATATTTATTAGATCAGACAAATCTGAACGCTAGACAAGCTAGATGGTTGACATTCTTAAGTGAGTATGATTTCGAAATTCATCATATCAAAGGAAAGGAGAATAAAGTTGCAAATGCCTTGAGTCACAAGGAAAAACTAAATTTCATTTCAGCAATTAGCAATTATTCAACCAATTTGGAAAATCAGATTCTAGAAAAAGGTGAAACAGATGAAGAATACAGAAAAATGAAGGAAAAGAAAGCCAATAACAATTCTGAAAATTGTATGGCAGATTACAGAATTAAGGAAAATGGACTATTACTATATAAAAACAGATTGTATGTACTACATATACTAGAAATAAAATTTATGATATTAAATGAGATGCATAAAAGTCACTATTCTGGTCATCCAGGATATCAAAAGACCATCACTATGCTGAGAAAAGAATACTATTTGCCCAGAATGAAAGATGAAGTAGCAGAATACATCGCAAAATGCTTGGACTGTCAAAAGGTGAAGGTTGAACATCAACATCCTGTTGGATTGTTGCAACCATTACCAATACCAAGCTGGAAATGGGAAGTGATCAGCATAGATTTCATTACTAGATTGCCTAAAAATCAGAAACAACATGATTCCATCATGGTGGTGGTGGACAAACTCAGCAAGGCAGCACATTTCATACCAGTGAAGAGAAAACATAAAGCACCAGACATTGCAGAGATTTTCATGAAACAGGTCTTTAGACTGCATGGAATACCAAAGGTAATAATTTCAAATCGTGACTCGAAGTTTACAGGAAACTTCTGGAGATCATTGTTTAATGGATTGAATACAACTCTAAATTTCAGTACAGCATTTCATCCGTAGACAGATGGATAGACAGAAAGGGTAAATCAAGTGTTAGAAGATTTATTAAGAATGTATGTTAAGGATCAGCCTAGTAAGTGGGAAGATTATCTGCATTTAGCAGAATTTGCTTATAATAATCATTATCATGCTTCAGCCAGGCTTAGTCCTTTTGAAATTCTTTATGGTAGGAAATGTAATACACCTGTTTCGTGGAATGATCCAGTCAATAGAGTTGTTTTAGGACCTGAATTATTGCAAGAATTAGAACTAATTGTGAAATAGGTGCAAGGACATTTAAAAGCTGCCCAAGATAGGTAGAAAAGTCAAGCAGATTCAAAAAGAACTCATAAAGAGTTCCAGGTGGGTGAACATGTGTTTCTCAAGGTAAGACCTAAAAAGAGTTCACTGAAATTGGGGAGATGTGCCAAGTTAGCACCCAGGTATTGTGGTCCTTTTGAAATATTATCTAAGGTTGGAGCAGTGGCATACCAACTGGCTTTACCACCTAACCTAAAAATACATAATGTTTTTCATATATCGCTTTTAAAGAAATATGTGCACGATACTACTTATGTTGTAAACTGGAATGATGTACAGGTGGGACAAGACGGAGATTTTTCGGTGGAACCAGATTGTATCCTCAAAAGGAGGGAAACTATTCTTGGGAATCGCAGCATTGGGCAAGTGAAGGTGCAATGGAAGCACCTTATCCCAGAAGAGGAAACCTAGGAGTTGGAGAGTAGTATGCAGGCAGCATACCCAACTCTGTTTCAGGAACACTCAAGGAGTGATTAGCCAACATCGAGGATGATGTTGAGACTTAAGGGGGCGTGTATGTCACCTACCCAAATTTCTGAAAATTATTATATTATTTTGCAAAAATACTTTATGTTAATTTAATTACAAAGTTTTGTGATTATGATCAGTTATGATCATGGATGAATGTAATTACTGAATATTATTATTTAAATGAAATTATTAGAATTTAGACAATAGGATAACTATGGTTATATTTTTTTTGACGTAGTATCTATTATGCCTTTCAAAACAATTTTATACTACCTTGTAAAGTTCAAACAATCTAAAATCATAATGATTGTAGTCCATACACACTTGACTTAACACTAGTTTAGTGATATCGTCGTCATACATATAAATTTCACCAATATAAGTATAGGTAATCTCTAGCTTAGATAATTTTCGAAATTCCTTGGCAAAAGAGGTAATACAATTTTAATCAAAGATAGTGTATGCTTGTTTCATCTTCTCACTTCAAACTTTGGCATAGAAGGTACTTAGTAGCTTCAAGACGACAAAAAGCTAGCTACCATAACATTGAATATCCTAGTGACAAAACTAATAGTTTAAAGACGAATTTTAGACGATACTATTCTTTGCATAGTGAAGTCATAAAATTACATATGAAACAGTAACTATTACAGTGGAAAACCATACCTGCATACTCTTGGTAAATCACAAACAAATTCCTAACATTTTAATTATTTACGACTTTGGGATTGGAAACTATTCAGACTTTGTTTTACGCAGCCATGAAATCTCTTACCTGTTGTCTGCACATAGGACATTCAAGATGATTTAGCGTACAGCTAAGTAAGCTCCAGGGTACCTCATAGGACACCCTTTCATCAAAAATCAAACTGTCAGTATCTATGCGAAAGAAAAACAGATTCACATCTAATTACCTATCTTTTTACTATAGTTTATCATAATCAGGTTTATTGATTTCACGTTTAAGCTGTCGTTATCATTATGGTGCTAATACAGAAATTAAAGCATGCTTAGTACAACAACCGTACAATTAATGCTGTCATAATCATAAACATTTATTTCACAATTATTATTATCTTAATTAATGTTGTTATTAACCACAATATGTTAGTTTCACAACTATTATTATTATATTTATGCTGTTAACAAAAGTTTTAAATTTTTCTGAAAATTCGAGATGTTACATGTAGTCAGTAGCATACCTGGGTAGCATATACGGGGGTTTGGAGTCTCTGTGCATTCTTATGTAGGTGCCTTCTGGTGAAAAATAGAAATCACCATATTTCTCCAGGACGTCCATGGCGTTCTCAGATAAACAACTCGGTTCTTCATTGAACATTAACTCATATAAAGGCATGATAAAATCCTCACAAATGACCTTGTAGTGCCATCTATCATTCTGAGCCCAAAAGATGTTGTACGCGGTGTATACCGGGGTATCGGCCTGGTTCCAGATGCATCCTAGTTTTGGAAAGGGATGCTTTGCCACAATATAGTCTATCAAGTAGGATGACATGTAGAATTCTGCCTTCTTTGCTACTAACCCTTCTTGCGCAGCAATTATGGCCGATGACAGGCTTTCTGAAAGCATATCTGCCCAATTAAAAATTGTTCCTCTGAATGCTACATAATGAATGATAGGGACCCAGTGGAGCATATAGACAGTCCCATCGGGCCTACCAAATATTCTGCTCAGCATGAGAGCAATCATTATGAAAGGAGGCCTCATATTCTGAACCTTGTACTCCTCACTATCCTTCTTTCTTATATGTTTGCCTGATATTAGCAGCTTCCTAGCCATCTCCAGATTATCCATCTTGATCTGTCCTAGCCATTCATCATTAAGCCACTGTTGTGGTCGGGGAAACTTATAAGCCACTGAAATATAGGATGGGTGAAAGGATGCAAAAGCTTCCCCCTTACTGTTCGAAAGAACTCTTGTTTCAGCATTCGCATGCCGCAAGATCCATCCAATTACTTCTGAGCATGGGAAGAGCTCTGGACGTGTGGACGCTTTGGATATGCAGGAGGTCTTGATGTTCGGTATAGGTATTCTTCCTCGAGAAGTGCCTAAGGGATGTCCTGGTCTCTTATCATACAATATACGTCTCCCCATTCGACTTCTGGAGGCATGCTTGTAGTGCAGTTAGTGTCTTCGAATAGAATTTCTACTCGTGTGTCAACTGATCCTGGATCGGTCGCCTTAGACTTTCTTTTGCCACATTTAGGCATTTTGGCTTAGAACCTGTCCAAAATTATGCATATGAATATAAGATACTTTCATTAACGAAAAAACATTTACTAGACTAACATTCTGAATATAACGAGTGTCTCTAAAGATATAGCAGTGAGAATAATATTAATGCGTTCTCATGATAACAAAATGTAGTAGGGTAGGAGCACCAACGTCCTTCTCGCAAGGGTAGAAGGGACTGACTTCGATTTCACAATGCTAAATATTTCCAAAACGGGGTAGGAGAACACTGTGGATTAACGATTGTGTGACGGGTGATTATGGCCTTAAAAATTTAAACTTCTATGCTCTCATGAAATAGGTTTGGATGTGTTTAGCTAGATAGGGGTGTGAGTCGGCCTCGGCTATAATAGGACTAAATAACACCGCAAAGTTAAAATGGGCTTGGATACAACAAACAAAACCATGATTACGGCTCTTATCTTTAAAAGAAAAAGAACTAACCACTGCAATCTATCATACAGGGCTCGAAAGGTACCAACCTAGTAGAATTTGATCGTGTATGTAGGTGATAATGCTGCTGTGAAGCCGGCAAGCCTAGAGCAGGTGCTCGTAGTCTTAAACAGAAAATGGACACAAGTATCAAACCAATTGAAACAATGAAACTTAACGGGGTTTAAACCCTACTTATAGGATTTTGACGCGTGCAAGCCATTAATAGGGTGGTTGTAAGAATTTAAACGGGGTTATTGGGTGTACAGACAAGGTCAAATCGGCACGTTCGACATAAAGTGTTACCGTCAAAATTGGAAACACTGGGTTAACATCTTCGAAAGTTTCGGTGAGAACTCACGAGTTTGGGATGCCGTTGCAGGAAAGTTAGCTGAGTTCTTCCGAAAATTGGAGCTATGCAATTCACCACAAAAATGCATTAAGCCATGAATCGAATGACTTAGCTGAGTCTATCCGCTGTTGCGGGAAGATTGGCTAGCTCTTCGGACATTGCGGAAACGCTTGTGAAAAAGGATCCGGAAGAGCTGACGCAACTCTCCCGAAACGATGAAGTTAAAGTTTCAATCAAACCTTCCGCCCATTGCGGTGAAACTCAATGCGTTTATCTAAAAAAGTGAATCTTCAAAACATGAGCGAAGTGATCCGTCGTTACGGAAACGTTGTCTGAGTTCTTCCGCCATTGCGGAAGGACTGGGTGAGTTCTTTCGCCGATATTTTGACTTAGCCAAATTTTCCCACTGTTGCAGAAGAGTTGGATGAGTTCTTCTGCCGTTGCGGCTTAAAGTCATGAGTTTTGCTTAGGCCAAAACAACAAAATCAAACTCAAAGAAACAAGCAACAGGTTTTTCTCAAGAAAAACTAAGTAAGGAATGTTTCAGCAACGATATTTGCAAAAATTTGGGGGGACCCCAATATTTGCAAAAATTTGGGGGGGGAAATGTTGCAACAACAACAAATGATGATTTGCTGGCGAACACAAATATCTAAAACAAACTCATCTCATGGTCAGGAAACTTATAGAGTGCTGGCAACATGTCTTCATAGTTTAGCTACTGAGAATGCAGTGATCACTCTTATCATAATGGTGATGAGGAAAATGAAACTTTGACTCAGCTTTCCTTATCACTCTCTAGGGGCCAAAATTGTGAGGTTTATTTTAAAATTTTGCCTTTCAAAAGCTTACCGTTATAAGACTCCATAGGATCATAACAATATCTCACAGACATATTCGTTTGTTCCTCATTCCCATGCTATTTTGCATCCTTTTGTATGTTTATTTAATTCATGACTTTTTTCGTTTCAGCCTTCCATAATTGAATTTCTTTAGTCTTTCAATGATTGATATGGGTTCTTCAATCCCTAGTGTCCTTTTGTGTGAGAAAAAGATTCATTTATTTATATGCTTCACGGACGGAGAAGAACCTTGCTGGGCTGGCTTATTTGAATAGCTTCTCTGATTTGAAATTCTTGTTTGCTTCCCTCGGCCATGCTTTGATTGAGGCGAGAATTTCTAGAAAATAGACTCCTTGATATAAGCCTTTTGGCTTTTACTTACAGCATGGGATCATTTTAAGTACCATACATCTATGAGACATGCTTCCTCTCCACGGGTCCATCATAGTGAACTTCCTGAGGCAATCATTAATGTTAGAATGAATGGGGCCCTAAGAGAGTCAGAAGGAAATGCTAAATTTTAGTTATTTGACAGGGGTTATATTGACCACACAAAAAAATGATCTTTGCATTCCTGGAAACCACTCAGTGAAAACAAAGTTACACATATCTTTTTCCTTTATCAGTGAGATTATTCATGACCATCCCTTTGAATTTTCCTGGAGTCTCATCTCTCAGCTACACCAAAATTGAGCTTAGCTTTATTTAAACAAAGGACTCAAACAAAAGGGAAAAAGCAAACAAAGAAAACAAATCAAGCTAACTTGTAGATTAAAAGGTGATCAAAAGCGACTAAAATGAAACAAAAGAAAAACAAACCAGAAAAGAAAAGACAACATTTTATTTATGTACAAAAAACCACCTAGGACTTATGTGAAATATTGCTTTAGGGCGAGGCCGTTGAGAGGGAGATTTACTTCCTCCCCTTGCAGGTCTTTCAGTTTGTAAGTCGAAGGGCCAAGCTTCTCAGAAATTTGGTATGGACCAACCCATAAGTGTTGAAATTTTGTGTGCATTCCCTTTCCTTCATGCTGGTGATCCCATTTCAGCACTAAGTCACCTACTTCGAAGTTTCTCTTACCAGATTTATTTTTATCAAACCATCGTTTGACTATGTCTTGGTGATGATAGAATTGGTCCTTGGCCTCTTGTCGTGACTCTTCAAGTTTTAGTAGGGTATCAATTCTAGATTGGAGGGCTTGACTGCTAGAACCTCGGGAGGCTTGGGCCAATTGCAAGGATGGGAGTAAGAGATTTGGGGGAAGGATGGATTCCTTGTGAAAGACTAGGGTGAATGGAGAGACACCTAAGGCATTCTTGGGAGTAACTCTATCTTCCCATAAGGCGTTTGGGAGGGCTATGTGCCAGCTTTTTTGATTTTCAATTATGGTTTTCTTAAGGATTCAGATGAGATTTTTATTGGTAGACTCAACTAATCCATTTCCTTGGGGATAGTAATTGGCTGAATAATGGAGTTTAATTCCTTTCTCATACATGAATTCATTAGTCTTCATTGACGAAAAATAAAGTGCATTATCAAAGACTAGGGAAATTAGAACCCCAAACCTGGTTATGATATTTTCCTCCAGGAAGTTGATGACTATATCTATTGATGTATTTGTAACTTCGGAAGATATTCTTCTATGTATTACATTTGTACTTTATTGTATATCCATTAGAGATGTTAGATTCCTCTATTTGGAAGTGTTGTCATTTGTATTTGTAAGTGTCGTCATGTGCATAGACAAGTGTCGTCATTTGTATTGATGGGTTATTAGACCACTAGTGTGGGGTCGGCCCTGGTTAGCACATGTGGTTGGGTTATTAGGCTTGATTAGCAAGTCGGCCCCAGTGGATTATTGGCAGGTCAAGTCAGTGTATAAATAGAGAGGTTGTGTCTCTCATTTATCTCATTCACTCACTTCTAAGCTCACATAGCTAAGAGAGAAATTGGCGCACTTGTGGAGGAGGAGGAGCATCTGCTAGAGACATCTTATTGGGTTTGATCCTTGTGATCTTGTATTGTGGCTTATCTTATCTCTAAGGAAGTTGCAGGGTTTTTCACCTTCTTGGTTTTCCCCGGTGAAACTCTGTGTTTCTTGTGTGATTGATTTTTGTCTATGATTGATATGATGTAGATATATGTTGTACATGTTATTCTCTTAGAGATCCTTATGATAATGGAATGAAATTATCGAAAAATTAACATGGTATCAGAGCTAACCTAAGAAGAAGGCATTGTGCAGCTGTGGAAGCTAGGCCTTTTTAATTTTTTGGGTTTCTCTCCATAGATCATCAAAGGAAGAAAGCTATATTGACTCTCCTTGGAAGGGCGTATCTTTCTGTCGAGACAAAATTCAATTCTGAGCATTTTCCGTTTTGGCCCTAAAAATTAGGGTTTCCACAAAAATAGGAATTTCTGAAATTTGAGGACATATCTGGAGGATCCTTGGAAAAATCGAAGTTTAGAGTTTTGGATTGAACTTTTTGGTTGGGTGAAGCTCCCGGAAACTCAAACCCTAATTCAGGGTCATCCCTAGTGAATCCGGGAAATTGAAAAGCATTTTTGAGGGGTGAAACTTTGCAGTTTTCAAATTCTAAGTATACCAGGTTGATCAACTCATCAAGGCGCATCTTTCTATCCTTTCATAATTTTGAAATTCGCATTTTGAATTTTTAGGGTTTCTCTGACAAACCCTAATCCAGCTCCAGATCTAGTTTTCAACAAATCAAGTGGTAAGACCTAAATCTTTTTCTATTTCCATTTGAAGTACTCTTTAAGATGTCTCACCATACCAAGCTTGAGGATAAGTTTGAAGGGGTTGATAACTTCCGAGCATGGAAGTATAGGATTGAGTTAATCCTAGAAGAGAATGAGTTGGACAACTACATAAAGGAAGAGGTTCCAGTTCCAGAAGAAGGAGAGGCTAAGACCTTACATAAGAAGAACCTGGTCAAGGCTAAGAGAATCATTGCTGATTCTATAAAGGATCATCTCATACCCCATGTGTCTTCCCTAAAGACACCTAAGGAGATGTTTGACTCCTTGACCAAGTTTTTTGAAGGAAAGAACATAAATCAGAAGATGACTCTGCGGAACCAATTGAAAGGGGTAAAGCTTCAGAATGGAGAGACCATTCAATCCTACTTTTCCAAGGTCTCTCAAATCAAGGAACAACTTGAAGCTGTGGATGAAGTAGTAGAGAATGGTGAAATTGTAATGAACACATTGAATGGCCTACCTAGGTCATGGGAATCCTTCATCTAAGGAATCTGTGCAAGAAGAAAATTGGTCTCCTTCAGTAGACTATGGGAGGAGTGTTCACAAGAAGAAGCTAGGCTTGTGTCCCGAGGAGAAAATATGGGAAGTGAAGATCAAGCCCTCACAACACACACTAAAGGAAGCAATTTTAAGAGGGAGAAACATCACAATAAGAAGCATTCTCACTTTCATAAGAAGAAATATCTCTCTCAAGTTTGATGCTTCACTTGTGATAAGTTGGGACACTTTGCCTCAGATTGTCCCAAGAACAAAAGGAAGAATCACTACAAAAACAAGAAGAAGGGAAACAAAAAGAGATATCATGCTCATGCTGCTGAAGATGATGAACCACCCAAGAAGAAGGCTAGAGAAGAAAGTGATGACTCATCAAGTGAAGATGAATATGTTCTAATCTCTGCTCTCACAGGTACTATCTCTCATGGATGTAATGATTGGCTTATTGATAGCGGGGCTTCTAAACACATGACTGGGTTTAACGAATCTTTTGTAGATCTTTTTGAACATGAGTCACCCCATAAAGTGAAACTTGGGGATGACTACCAATATCCCATGAAAGGAAGTGGTGAAGCCTCCTACATGATAGACTCTAGGAAGTCTCTAAAAATGAAAGATGTTCTATATGTACCTGGGCTCAAGAAGAATCTCCTATCCATATCATCTTTGGATGCAAAGGGGATGAGAGTTGCATTTGTAGATGGCCAAGTACTCATGTGGCCTAAAGGTAAGACAATAAGTGATGCAGTGGTGATTGGATAGCAAGAGGGAGGATTGTACAAATTGAAGGGGAAACCTGAACATGCCGTGGTACATGAGTCCATGGAGCCAAGTGAACTTTGGCATAGAAGGCTTGCACACATGCACTACAAAGCACTACCAATTGCAAGCAAAGCTATAGAAGGTCTTCCTGAAATCCAATCAAAGCATGAAGGTGTTTGCAAAGGATGTGCAAAGGGAAAGAACACAAAGAAAGCATTTCCAAGCAGTGAAAGAAAAACAAAAGGAATTTTGGATATTATTCACTCCGATGTATGCGCACCAATGTCTTCCAGTTCTTTGAGTGGGTATGTATACTATGTTTCTTTCATTGATGATTTCTCTAGGAAGGCGTGGGTTTATTTCTTAAAGAATAAAGATGAAGTGTTTTGTATTGGAGAAAACTCACTATGGCTTGGGAATACCACAACAGACAGATGACTACCAGAAATCAACTCAATTCTCAAAACAATGCTATTATAAATGACAATGTTAAGATAATGGAGAAATGTAACCAACCTCGTGTTGATGTATATGTAACATCGGAATGTATTTCATCTGTGTATTTTATATATATTTATTGTACCCTTATAAGAGATGTGTTATTCCTCTATAAGGAAGTGTCGTCATGTGGATTGACAAGTGTCGCAAGTGTGTGTACTTGCAGATGGGTTATTAGACCACCATGTGGGGCCGGCCCTGAATTATATATAATATAATGTGGATGTACCTAGCTAGACAAGTCGGCCCCATAAGGTCACTGGGCAAAAAGGTTAGTATAAATAGAGATCGGAGATCTCTATTTTACTCATTCGGAAAAGTAACTCACTCTCACTCAGAAAGTGGCGCACTAGTGAGGAGGAGGATCATCTACTTCTAGGAGACTATCTCAGTGTTATTTGTTTGTACTTTGGTTGAGCCATTGCTCTCTCTATCTCTGAGGAAGTTGTGGGGTTTTTCACCTTAGGGTTTTCCCCACGGAAACTCTGTGTCTCTTGTCTCTTATGCTTTTGATTCTTGTGATGCTTGTCATATTGTGATTGTCATGCATTGATATACTGTATATGTTATTCTCTCAGCAAAGATCCTAGAGTATTGTGAATTAATGCTCAAAATTTAACATGGTATCATAGCTAACCTGAGAAGAAGACATTTTGCAGTGACGGAAGCTTGAGTTCCTTGTTTATTGGGTTTCTCTCCACATATTTTTGAAAATCAGTATAGTAGATTGACTCTACTCATCAAGGCACGTCTATCTGTCCAATCAGAATTCAATTCCGAGCATTTTCATATTTGTCCCTAAAAATTAGGGTTTCCACAAAAATAGGAATTTCTGGAATCTGAAGGCACAGCTAGAAGCTCCTTGCAAAAATTGAAGTTTAGAGCTTTGTATCGAGATTTTTGGCTGAGCAAATCTCCGAGAAACTCAAACCCTAATTCAAGGCTCTCCCTAGTGAAACCGGGAGGACAAAAAGGCAATTCTGAAGGAAAAAAACTTGCTGATCTCAAATTCTGAATCCATTAGGCTGACCAGCTCATCAAGGCGCATCTTTCTATCCTTTAAAAAATTTGAAATTCACATTTTGAATTTTTAGGGTTTTTTCGACAAACCCTAATCCGGGACCAGATCCAGTTTTCAGCATTTCAAGTGGTAAGATCTAAATCTTTTCTATTTCCATTTGAAGTAATCTTGAGGATAAGCTTGAAGGAGCTGATAACTTCCAGGCTTGGAAGTATAGGATTGGGTTAATCCTGGAAGAGAATGAGTTGGACTCATATGTCTCACCACACCAAGCTTGAGGATAAGCTTGAAGGACCCTAAGATGTCTCACCACACCAAGCTTGAGGATAAGCTTGAAGGACCTAATAACTTCCGGGCTTGGAAGTATAGGATTGGGTTAATCCTGGAAGAGAATGAGTTGGACTCATATGTGAAAGAAGACATCCCTATCCCAGAGGATGAAGAGGCCAAGGTATTGCATAAGAAGAACTTGGTCAAGGAAAAGAGAATCATTGTTGATTCCATCAAAGACCATCTCATACCCCATGTGTCTTCTCTTAAGACACCCAAGGAGATGTTTGAATATTTGACCAAGCTATTTGAAGGAAATAACATAAATCGGAAGATGACCCTACAGAACCAATTGAAAGGAGTAAAGTTTCAGAATGGAGAAACCATTCAATCTTATTTTTCAAGGGTCTCCCAGATCAAGGACCAACTAGAAGCAGTGGATGAAATGGTGGAGAACAGTGAATTGGTGATGACCACTCTAAATGGCCTACCCAGGTCATGGGATTCCTTCATTCAAGGAATTTGTGTAAGGAAGAAGCTGATCTCCTTCAATAGATTGCGGGAAGAATGTTCTCAAGAAGAAGCTAGACTTATAGCTCGTGAGGAAAAGATGGGAGGTGAAGATCAAGCTCTTGCAGCTCACACAAAAAGAAGCAAAACCAAGAAGGAGCATCCTCGCCACAATAGATCCTATCAAAAGAGTAAGAAGGACCTAAGATGATTCACATGCAATGAGAAGGGTCACTTTGCTTCAGATTGTCCCAAGAACAAAAGGGATAATAACAACAATAAGAAGAATAAGGGAAACAAAAGAAGGTTTCATGCTCATGCTGCCGAAGATGATGAACCCCCAAAGAAGAAGGCTAGGGCAGAAAGTGATAGTGATGATGACTCATCAAGTGAAGAAGAGTATGTTCTGATCTCTACTCTCACAGGTACTATCTCCCATGGTTGTAATGATTGGTTAATTGACAGTGGGGCTTCCAAACACATGACTGGATTTAAGGAATCTTTTGTGAACCTATCTGAACATGAATCAGCCCATAAGGTAAAACTTGTGGATGATTATCAATACCAAATCAAAGGAAGTGGTGAAGCCTCCTACAACCTAGATTCTGGAAAATCCTTGAAGATAAAAGTAGTCCTTTATGTACTTGGGCTCAAGAAGAACTTACTCTCCATCTCTTCATTGGATGCAAAAGGTATGAGGGTTGCATTTGTGGATGGACAAGTCCTAATGTGGCCAAAGGGAAAGAACATAGATGATGCAGTAGTGATTGAAGAGCAAGAGAGAGGTTTGTATAAATTGAAGGGACAACCTGAACATGCCATGGTACATGAATCCATGGAGCCAAGTGAACTTTGGCATAGAAGACTTGCTCATATGCACTATAGAGCACTTCCAATTGCAAGCAAGGCAGTAGAGGGTCTTCCTGAAATCAAGACCAAACATGAAGGTGTTTGCAAAGGATGTGCAAAAGGTAAGAATATTAAGAAGGCTTTCCCAAGCAGTGAAAGCAAGGCAAAAGACATTCTGGAAATCATCCACTCAGATGTATGTGGTTCTATGTCATCCAGTTCCTTGAGTGCGTATGTTTACTATGTCTCATTTATTGATGACTTCTTCAGGAAGACTTGGGTATACTTCTTAAAGAGAAAAGATGAGGTGTTTGATAAATTCAAGGAATTCAAAACCTTGAAAGAGAATCAAACTGACAAGAAGATCAAAACATTCAGATTCGGCAGTGGTGCAGAATTCACCTCAAGTGACTTCAAGAAGCTTTGTAGTGATTCAGGGATTAAGAGGGAGTTAACTGCTCCATATAATCCTCAACAGAATGGATTTGCAGAAAGGAAGAACAAAACTATCATGGAAGCAGCAAGGGAAATGCTACATGACCAAGATCTACCTATGCATCTGTGGGAAGAAGCAGCTAGAACAGTTGTATATGTGCAGAACAGAACACCCCACAAGATATTGGACAACAAGACACCAGAAGAGGTCTTTTCTGGTAAGAAACCTGAAGTCAGTCATCTCAGAATATTCAGTTGTCCAGTATACACTCATGTCCCAAAGGAAAAGAGGACTAAACTAGATCCTTCAGGAAAGAAGGGTATCTTTGTGGGTTACAGTGAAAGCTCGAAGGCTTACAGAATATACTTTCCAGGGTTTAAGAAGATTGATGTCAGCAAGGATGTAACATTTGATGAAAACTCAACATTCATCAAATCAAGGAAGGCACCCATCGAAGTTTATGAAGAACCTAAGGAAACCAAATTTCAAGACACTACCATGACTAAAGGAGTTCTAGAAGTTGTTCGTGAGTTTGAAGATCCACAAGAACCTGTAGATCCACCCTGTGAGGATAACTCTCACAAGAGGAAACCTGCATGGGCTAGAGAGCTCAGTCAAGATGCAGAAATATTTGGCATTTTAGAAGAAGAACACAAAGCAAAGAAGAGAACCAGATCACATACCAGCTATGTTGCTTTACTCTGTGACATTATGAACAAAGATCCTTCTAGTTATGAAGAAGCAGCATAAAAGAAAGAATGGAAGGATGCCATGGTTGAGGAATACCAATCAATAATGAAGAAAGATGTTTGGGATGTTGTCCCATTCAATAATGGAATGATGTTTAGGATGTTGTCCCAAGACCTAAAGAGAAGTCTGTTGTGACTTCCAAATGGATCTACAAAATCAAGCATGCTGCAAATGGCAGTGTAGAGAAATACAAGGCAAGATTCGTAGCTCGTGGCTTCTCTCAGAAAGAGGGAATAGATTATGAAGAAACTTTTGCACCTATAGCCAGGTATACTTCCATCAGAATAGTACTTTCCCTAGTTGCAGCAATGAGATGGAAAATACACCAGATGGATGTCAAGACTGCTTTCTTGAATGGTGTAGTTGAAGAGGAAGTATATGTAGAGCAGCCACTAGGTTTTGAAATACATGACAGTGAGTTATATGTATGCAGATTGAAGAAAGCCTTGTATGGCTTGAAACAAGCCCCCAAAACTTGGTATGGTAGGATGGACAGTTTCCTATCTAGTTTGGGCTTTACCAAGAGTAAAGTAGATTCCAACCTTTACTACAAGGTTGAGGAAGGGAATCCTGTGATCATACTCCTGTATGTGGATGACTTATTTGTAACAGGAGATGACAAATTGATTGCAAATACTAAGAGGAAGATTGCTACTGAATTCGATATGAAAGATTTGGGAATGATGCACTATTTCCTAGGTATGGAGGTGTGGCAAAGTGCAGGTGGGATCTTCCTTGGACAAGGGAAATACACAGTAGATATCCTGAAGAGATTTGGGATGATGGATTGCAAGGCCATGGCCACACCTATGGCATCGAATCTGAAGCTTCTATGTGATGCTTCATCTGATCCAGTTGATGTCTCTATGTATCGTCAGATGATTGGGTCCTTGATGTACCTGACAAACACGAGACCAGACATTTGCTTTGCTGTGAACACATTGAGTCAATTCCTGACAGATCCGAGGAGTGTTCACCCGGTTGCTGTAAAGCATGTTCTGAGGTACCTGAAGGGTACAGTGGACTATGGGCTCAAGTATGAAGCGAATCAAAAGTTTAACCTACAGGGTTATGTTGATTCAGATTGGGCTGGTAGTGCTGCAGATAGGAAGAGCACATCTGGGTGCTTCTTCAGTATGGGATCAGGTGTGATATCTTGGTTTAGCAGGAAGCAGTCCTGTGTAGCACTGAGTACAGTTGAGGCAGAGTATTTTGCAGCCTGTTCAGCTAGTTATGAGGCAGTATGGCTATGGAAGCTACTGTCTGAGTTATTTGATCTCTCGTTGGAATCTACTGGTATCTTATGTGATAACCAGAGTTGTGTGAAGCTGTCCGAGAACCCAGTGTTTCATGACAGGTCGAAACACATAGAGATCAAATATCACTATATCAGGGATATGGTGCAGAGAGGAGCTGTGAAGCTCCTGTATGTTGCGACGAACGAGCAGATTGCAGATGTGCTGACGAAGCCACTAGCCAGGGTGAAGTTTGAGTACTTCAGAGAGAGGCTTGGCGTTCTTCAGATCGAGGACACTTCGAGGAAGAAATGATGGACACATCTGCTGAAGCCATTCCAAGCATGTTGGAAGGAGGATCCTTCATATGGCTGTGGATGTAAGTGCTAGATGATGAGCATCAGGATGATGTTCTGCTTTCTGCTGGATATGATCAGTTGGATCATTTATATGTATGTATGCATCATGTTGGATGCTGGATATGACCAGTTGTATCATTTATATGTATGTACGCATCATGTTGGATGCTGTATATGATCGGTTGGATCATGTATATGTATTCTTGTATATGCATCATGTTGGATGCTTGGACCATGTATCTGTATATGTATCAGGTGGATACATTGTATGATCAGGTATATCATGTATGGTGATATGTATCATGTATTTGTATTTGTATCAGGTGGATACATTGTATGATCAGGTGGATCATGTATAATGATATGTATCAGGTAGATACTTGGTATGCATCAGGTAGATGCATTATATGATCAGGATGATCATGGATGACGAGCTTTAGGATGTTGCTCCAGATGACATGTAGCAGGATGTTGTAGTGATGATGATCAGTATGATCATGGATGACGAGCTTCAGGATGTTGCAGTGATGATGATCAGGATGATCATGTGTACATCAGGATGATGTATGGTGAGTATCAGGTTGATACTTTATGGCCGTGGATCAGGTTGTGCAGATGAGCATGTAATTCGATGCCCTGGGAGATTTGCAGATAGTCTTTCGAGGTTTTGCCTATGGCATGTAATTCGGTGCCCTGGGATATCTGGCAAATGCTCTTTCGAGGTTTTGCTCTGGGAGGACATATAATTTGGTGCCCTGGGAGATCTGCAGATAGTCTTTCGAGGTTTTGCCTAAGGCATGTAATTCGGTGCCCTGGGATATCTGGCAGATGCTCTTTCGAGGTTTTGTCCTATGGAATATAATTCGGTTCCCTAGGAGATCCGATAGGTTGGGCTGTGTGCCCGTAATCAGTCTTGGGATGCTCTTGCGAGGTTTTTCCATGACCACATGTAATTCATGCCCTGGGAGATCCTATAGGTAGAGTTGCGTGCTCGTAACAGCCTGGGATGCTCTTGCGAGGTTTTGTGGTGGGGTCACATGTAATAAGTCCTGGAGATCTGGACAGGATGAAAAAGGCCTTAGATGCTCTTTAGAGTTCTTGCTAGTCAAGAGACTCTTTTAAGGTTTTGTGACACACGTAATAAGTCCTGAAGATTCCACAGTATGGCCAGTGATGATGAAGACCTGCAGGTGGTGGGCCTACATCCAGTATGAAAAAGGACTAGCTCTGTAGAACTTCCTATGACAAGTAGAGTCAGATATTGGCTGAGATAGCAGCAGCAGTGACGATGATGATGACGATGCATCGATGACGATGATCCCAAGAAGAAGACTTGTCTAGCAGATCTATGTCGATAAATACCTTCCTAGTTAAGAGGGAGTGTTGATGTATATGTAACTTCGGAATGTATTTCATCTGTGTATTTTATATATATTTATTGTACCCTTATAAGAGATGTGTTATTCCTCTATAAGGAAGTGTCGTCATGTGGATTGACAAGTGTTGCAAGTGTGTGTACTTATCGATGGGTTATTAGACCACCATGTGGGGTCGGCCCTGAATTATATATAATATAATGTGGATGTACCTAGCTAGACAAGTCAGCCCCATAAGGTCACTGGGCAAAAAGGTTAGTATAAATAGAGATCGGAGATCTCTATTTTACTCATTCGAAAAAGTAACTCACTCTCACTCAGAAAGTGGCACACTAGTGAGGAGAAGGATCATCTACTTCTAGGAGACTATCTCAGTGTTATTTGGTTGTACCTTGGTTGAGCCATTGCTCTCTCTATCTCTGAGGAAGTTGTGGGTTTTTTCACCTTAGGTTTTTCCCCACGGAAACTCTATGTCTCTTGTCTCTTATGCTTTTGATTCTTGTGATGCTTGTCATATTGTGATTGTCATGCATTGATATACTGTATATGTTATTCTCTCAGCAAAGATCCTAGAGTATTTTGAATTAATGCTCAAAATTTAACACCTCGATCCAAATGTTTGATGTAGATCCCCGTTGGAGCTTTCAATCCATGCACTTGAAATCTGCAAATTAGTCTTGACAACCAATATCCAACAAGTACATATAATATATAAATGACATTAACATTATCAATAACAATGGTCCATAATATCACAAGAAAATGTAACCCAATGTATAATAAACAACATTCACAACATGATGGACTTGAATATGAGTATTTCTATTAATTAAAAAGAAGAAGTACAAAGTGATACGATCTCTTGCCGACAACCAATCTAAACCAAGATCTGGATCAATCCACTTGTGCCTCCACCACTTCAATCCTCCATGAATGGCAAACTCAAACTAGATAGGAGTTTGGAAGGTGAACATAAAGGGTTCACAACGACAAAGATCAATGAGTGTAGACTCAAGATAGGGAAAAATTCCACTAGAGTTCTCTTGCTCTTCTCTTCTTCCTCCCATCCATAAGCCATATGTGCTCAATATATAGTCCTCTCAAAGGTAGGTGAAAGAAAATATCGAGGCACTACTTGGGCAAATGGAGAGCCAAAGGTCACCTAATGACCACTTTCTGGGAGTAAAATGTAATAAACTAGTGATTTTTACCATTTTACTTGATACCCGCAGGCTATAGTGATTCAACTCGCGGGTACACATGCTATAGTGATGCAACATGCGGGTAGGAATAAAAATAGGGAAAATTAGTATCTCTGAAGGATATAAAGTGAATCTAAGTCAGTGAAATGGATCCTACAGGCCAAAGAATGCTGATACTCATAGGGTGGAAGATTACATTGTAACAGATGCCCCCTAATGTGTGAGGTCAGAGGCTGATGTTACGATGGCCAAAATACATTATAAAACTTAGAAGTGGAGTGATGGAGACACAAGTGGAAAGAGCAGCTCACTCGTCATAATACAATCGTATCTATGAATACATGTCGGTAATACAACAATCTGATACAATGGGCATGAATAGGCAGTATATAATAGATACATGTCATAAGTGATCATAGCCATGATCCCTCTACAGTAAGATATGGTCTTCTACTGAAAAGAAGACAACTGGTGCAAACTGGAGGTACAAACTGCTGATATCTGAGAGGTGATATCTCAGAAGTCAAAGTCATAAGTAGCATACTGAATGCCACTATCGCCTGGGGTATTCTACACAAGTCTTTGATGGTGCAAGTACCATCAAGTGAATAAAAGGAGTTGGGGTTGAACCTGATGAGACATCGTCTGATTACCGGTCAATGATGTATATAGTTAACAGATGCAAGATAACCCACCAATAATGAAAATGGGCATCAAGGCACAAAGCACAATCATCGGAGTGTGAATAAATGGGTTGAATTCGAACACTAGGATGAATCCCTCGATCAGGGGACATTGATGTATTCCCAAAACTGTCGATGGCGAGAGAACCTGCCACTAATGACTGCAAGCCTCAAGGTACTCAACTAAACTCTAAGCCTCAAGTCCTAGAATAAATGGGTTGAAGTCGATGGAATGATACTCATTGGAAGGAGGGCATTAAGGCATCCCCCATCGACCAGCGCGAAGTACCAGCAATGCTGAAAGATTTGAAAGATCTCAAGTGAAATGGACTGACTCAATACGGATGGACTGTAAAGTTAGTCACAGCAGATCTAATGAACAAATAAATCAGTCACAACAGATGAATAAGAAGATATGGTGCAAAACTGTGCAAAAACATGCAGCAGTGCTCTCTATCCCAGAAAGGGTGAATGAATTACAATAGATTACAATACAATCCAATTAACTGTCAATGGCAATTCGAATTGACTAAGTAGGCATTCGAATCACTGAAATGGAGTAGCTTGACTCAATCTAGGAGTCCTCATCAATCATCGGTGTTGCTCATCAATCACAACAAACAGTCATCCAGGTGTCAAGCTGAGTCTAACTGATCATAATAAATGTAACTGAAGTGTGTAGCACTGATATAGGATCTGGAGGCTCAGTGGGGGCGCATGGGAGGCTAACTGGAGTCAGAGCAAGTCACCTAATCGAACTGGAGGTCAATCGGAGGTGAAACAGTCAGTCAGGAGTGAAATCGGAGTGAAATCAATCAGAATCGGAGCTAACTGAATGTAACTGGAGTGAATCTGCAGTGGTAGGTGAGCAAGTGCGCCCTTCTCAGTCAGTAGGTGAGAAGAGGGCGCCTTTCAGCTTAGGAGGGCTAAAACTCTGTGGAAAGTGGCTCCCGGGTGCTAGAAGAAGGTGGATAAGGTGCTGGAGGCATCAAACTGGTGACTGGACTGCATATCCTGAAATAGATCATGCAAGATCCTGAAGTAGATATGTATCCCGAAATAGATGATCCTGAAATAGATATGTATCCCGAAATAGATGATGGATATCCGAACACCCCCCCTCAAGCTAGACTATGATGTGCCAACTAAAATAATGTGGGGCCCTGGTAACTAAGACCAAAGGTCACCCCAATACAATAATCCAAAAAAAAATGCTGAAAAATAAACTAAGTGAGGAAAGAGGGAAAACCCAGTGGGAAGAAAGCCCCCCCTCAAGTCTAAAGCATAATAATGAATCAATCTGTCTCCACCATGATGGAACTCACCCCCAACAGTGAACGGAGGTAAGAGAACTTCTTCTCAGTGAAGCTCTTGGTGAAGATGTCTGCAATTTGCTCATCGGTAGGGCAATATTGCAGAATGATGGTGCGGTCATGCACCAACTGTCGAATGTAATGCATATGAATCTCAATGTGCTTGGTCCTCTGCCCCTGAACTGGATCTGTGGAGATCTTGATAGCACTTTGATTGTCACAAAATAGGACAGTCGAAGTAGTGCCACCAAAACCAAACTCGGAAAGAATACCCTGCAACCAAACTGCCTGAATGCAGGCATTGACTGCCCCTCGATACTCTGCCTCTGCTGAAGAAAGTGCAATGGCTGCTTGCTTTTTGCTGGACCAGCAAATAGCACCATGACCAATCATGAAAACATAACCGGAAGTGGACTTCCGATCAATGCTATCACCTGCCCAATCTGAATCAGTAAAACCAATGAAATCTAGCTCAGAATCTGCAGCATAATGTATGCCAAACTGTCTCGTACCTTGCACATACTGCAAGATCCGCTTGGCTGCTCGCCAATGAAGCTCATGTGGCTGCTGCATATATCTTGACACGGCACTCACGGCATATGAGATGTCAGGCCTAGAGTGTGTCAAATAAAGTAGTGAACCAATCAACTGTCGATACATACTGCAATCTGCAAGCGGTGTGGAATCTCCCTCCTCAAGACTGATTCCTGAGAGGAATGGGAACGGGGCTGCCTTACATTCAGCCATATTAAACTTCAATAACAGGTCGGAAGCATATTTTTGCTGAGATATAGTGATCCCATCAAAATTTTGAGCTATCTCCAAGCCCAAAAAGTGACTCAGCAAGCCCAAATCGCTCATGTCAAAAGCTAGATTTAAGGCAGTTTTTAGCTTGTTTATTGAAGTAAGTGTGCTACCAGTAATAAGAAGATCATCAACATAAAGTACAATAACCAACAAATTACCTTTAACTCGCTGAAGATAGACATTCGGATCAGATTTGCATCTTTGGAAATTCTGAGAAAGAAGGAAGGAGTCCATCTTTGCGTACCAAGCTCTTGGGGCCTGTTTTAACCCGTACAAAGACTTCTTCAATCTGCAAACCAATGATGGATCTGATGTATAACCCTCTGGCTGCTGCATATAGACCTCTTCAGCAAGGTCTCCATGTAAAAATGCACTCTTCACATCCATGTGATGCACCTCCCAGTGCTTGGATGCGGCAATAGCTAAAACAAGGCGGATGGAATCCATCTTTGCAACCGGTGCAAAGGTCTCTGTGTAGTCCACTCCTTGGACTTGGGAAAAACCTTTTGCCACCAACCTTGCTTTATATTTGCTGATAGTGCCATCAGCAGCAACTTTAGTACGGTAGACCCATTTACACTTCACTAATTTTCTTCCAGGTGGAAGAGAAACTAGCTCCCATGTATTGTTCTTTTGAAGAGAACTGTACTCTTCATCCATGGCATCTTTCCATCTCGGATCTCGATGGGCTGAATAATATGATTGGGGATCTGAACCAGCCATCAAATAACAAATCTCAGGAAGAAATGGATCAGCAATAGAAAGAGCCATACCTGCCCTTTGAAAGTCTCCTCTTGTTCGTCTCGGATCAGCAGGATTTCCAAGATTCGAACCAGCAGATTGTAGAGTATTTTGGGCCCACTTTGGTAACTGAGGGAGATCTGAATGGTCGGATTCCGAACCTGATATGTCATGATCATCATATGCTGCTACAATATCAGAAATATCAGAACTCATACCTTCATTATCGCTGCTCGAATCTTCTTCTGGTGAAGGCGGTGAATCGGCAGTTTTCTCCTCAACTAGTTGCAATTCTTGAAGCGGTTCTTCAAACTGCACACTGCGCTCTATGAATATCTTTTTAGATCTGATATCCATGAGTTTATATGCTTTTGATTCTTCCCCATATCCTATCAATATGCACTCGATACTTTGTGGATCCAAAGCTCGTCTCTTCTCAGAAGGAATTCTAGCCCATGCAGTAGAGCCAAAAACTCTCAAATTGGACACATCCGGTTTGTGACCAAAGAATGCTTCGAAAGGAGTCATACCTTTCACGGATGAATGTGGAACTCGGTTCTGTATATATGCAGCAACATTGATTGCTTCAGCCCAAAGATTTGCAGCCAAACCTTTTGATTCAATCATGCATGTAGCCATCTCTTTCAGTGACCGGTTTTTCCTTTCCGCTACACCGTTCTGCTGGGGTGTGTAGGGAACTGTATGTTGGATCTTGATTCCGCTTTGGGCACAAAGTTGCAGCAACTCGGACTTGATATATTCCCCACCATTATCAGATCTAAGAGCTTTGATCTTGCTCTCAGTGGTGGTCTCAACAGAAGCCTTAAAATCCTTGAATTTTCCAAGCACTTCTGACTTGTTTTTGAGAAAGAATACCCATGTAAAGCGAGAATAATCATCAATAAATGTCAAAACATACCTTGAACCATTTAATGACATATGGGGCAGCGGACCGCTGATATCAGAATGGATCAATCCCAAAATAGTAGAGGCTTTGCTAGCCTTGCCGCGGTCGAATCTGTGCTCGGGGTGCTTCCCAATAATGCAACCGGTGCATATTCCCTTCGAGGAACGGAGTTGTGGCAGCCCATCAACCATGGATTTATTTGATAGCAGCAGCAAATACTTATAATTTAGATGTCCAAATCTTTCATGCCAAAGCCTACTAACCTCATTACCATGTGTGCGAAGAGCAGTGGGATTTGCAAGCGGAATAAAGTGCGAAAACTCATAACATTTTGCAGTGTGGTTTGCCTTTCCAACCGCAACTAGTCTTCCACTTTTGATATCAGAAATTTCAACTGTATTAGGGCTGAATGTGACTTTCTTTGGATCACCAGTATGTGTCATTTGATAAACAGAAAGGAGATTCGAAGCTAAGGAAGGCACATAGAGAACATTCTGAAAGCATCCATGATCTACATGAATCGTACCTTTGCCCTTTGAAGAAATTTTTGAGTCATCTCCCAAATGGATGGGGATGGAGCTGTTTGGATCGAATGAGGAAAAAGAATCAATATTTGCAGCCATATGATTTGATGCACCCGAATCTATCAAGAGAGTGGGCTTCGAAACCGTTGCCATGAGTGCTTGTCCTCTTTCATGATCGTCATTCCGATCCTTCTTCCTTGCACCGTCAGGAAGGGTTATGTTGTTCTTTTCCAAAAGGAGGGCCATTTGATCTATAGTCTTCTTCATACATGAACTTTCGGGATGAAAGCCACGGTTACAATAAGTACATTTAGATTTTTGGTTACCTTCTTTGCCCTTTTGCTTGGATTTCGAACTGGATGGTGCATCCGTTTGCTTGCCTTTGTCTTTTTGCTTGTGAGGCTCGAATTTGGGCTTCTCCTTCTTTAGCTTTCCTTTACCATTCGAAATCTTGGGTCCTTGAACAAATAGGGCTGAATCTTTGGAGCTTATGGACCCCATTTGAATCAACTTGTCATGCTCTTTCGTAACGGACTCAATGAAGGCATTCAAGGTAGGCATCTTCCAATTCGGGGTAGTTAGCCGACCGGAATTGAAAGTGGAGACAAATACCGAATAATCTTTCCCAAGCTTGCTTAGAATGGAGAGGATCAACTGCTTATCCTCTTTGATAACACCACTATTCTTCAATTGCAAGTTCAAGTTCTTGAATTTTGTGAAGAATTCATTGATGGTCTCGAAATTTTCAGGATTAAGGCCAATCAATTCATTCTCTAATTGAAAAGCCCTAAGCTCATCCTGTTTGCCGAATAGTGTCTCAAGTTGCTCCCATATGGCCTTTGGAGTCTTCAATCCGCTGAGATGGAAGTGAAGATCTTTGGAGATGGAGAGACAAAGAAGACCGTAAGCTTCATCAAGCTTATTGTAGTGTTTGGTTCTTTCTGCCACATTGTTTGGCTCCAATTCAAGACCAAGAGTGACTCGGTAGTATCCTTTTGAACGTAATATGATCTCCATATCATCTTTCCAATCAAAATAATTGAATGGGGTGAGGATAGGCTTTGAAGAAGAGTATTCCATTGCTAGGAGCGAGTCAAATGATGAAGAAGAAGCTTGCTTGCAAACTATAGCGAATGGAAATGCTGTAGGGAAGCTTGCATGCAGAATGTAGCGAGTGCACTTGGAGGAGATAATTAACCTGCAAATCACATAAGAACAATCACAATAAGGTCGAACAATCCACCCTTTGAGAGTTGCATCACACCTGGGATTGGATTTCAAGCAATGTTGAATGGGTCCAATGTATCAAATCCAGGAATTATGTGGTAACTCAAGCTTCTGGAGTGGTATTGGAATAATTTTCAAGCTTTGCATGCACATGAGCGAATGCCCTTGAGATATCTCATGCCAAACTTTTTGCAATTTTTAGCAATTCAGTCAAATCTTCTTGTATAAACACCTGTAGAAAAGAGATCTTGTCCCTGCAATGGCTCTGATACCATGTAAAGTTAGTCACAGCAGATCTAATGAACAAATAAATCAGTCACAACAGATGAATAAGAAGATATGGTGCAAAACTGTGCAAAAACATGCAGCAGTGCTCTCTATCCCAGAAAGGGTGAATGAATTACAATAGATTACAATACAATCCAATTAACTGTCAATGGCAATTCGAATTGACTAAGTAGGCATTCGAATCACTGAAATGGAGTAGCTTGACTCAATCTAGGAGTCCTCATCAATCATCGGTGTTGCTCATCAATCACAACAAACAGTCATCCAGGTGTCAAGCTGAGTCTAACTGATCATAATAAATGTAACTGAAGTGTGTAGCACTGATATAGGATCTGGAGGCTCAGTGGGGGCGCATGGGAGGCTAACTGGAGTCAGAGCAAGTCACCTAATCGAACTGGAGGTCAATCGGAGGTGAAACAGTCAGTCAGGAGTGAAATCGGAGTGAAATCAATCAGAATCGGAGCTAACTAAATGTAACTGGAGTGAATCTGCAGTGGTAGGTGAGCAAGTGCGCCCTTCTCAGTCAGTAGGTGAGAAGAGGGCGCCTTTCAGCTTAGGAGGGCTAAAACTCTGTGGAAAGTGGCTCCCGGGTGCTAGAAGAAGGTGGATAAGGTGCTGGAGGCATCAAACTGGTGACTGGACTGCATATCCTGAAATAGATCATGCAAGATCCTGAAGTAGATATGTATCCCGAAATAGATGATCCTGAAATAGATATGTATCCCGAAATAGATGATGGATATCCGAACATGGCCGACATGCAATAGTCAAGAGATCTGAGCAGTGGCCAACACTGGTTTCAGGACTTCCTTTGAACAAGAGCATGAGCAGATGGATAGACTTAGGCAGCATGGACTTGACATAGATATGTAATGCAGGAGGCATCACAAAGGGGTCCATAATGACTGGAAGCTTAACCAATCGATGGAGTAAACTGAGAAACAAGTACAGCTCCTAAGGCCCAACTATAGTCCCGACTCATAAAATATTTAGTGGAATGAATGCTCTGTTCAAAGGAGACACAACAGCTGCCAACAAGAAATAGTGACCATAATCCCATCCGGCTTTTTGGAATATTTGATTTTTTTGGTCTTTTTCATATTTGGGAAAAGCTTGAAAAAGAATAAAATTGCTTATAGTACAACAAGTGAGGGAACGAGTGTCAAATATCTAGCAGACTAGTCCCAAGCAGTGGAACATACCTATGCTCAATGCAAGGAAGTGCATGCAAGATGTGGACACTCGGGGGTGTTTTCCCTCAGAGTCAAAAGGTGATCAAATTGTGAAGGGAAAATATATAAGTTCTACAGGGCTTGACAGGGAAAAGTGCTCAGGCACCAAGCTAACAATTGAGTAAGTGGGAGTCGGCACAAGGCTCAAGCGGCAAGCAGGATGATGCAATGCAATCACAACATGATATAACTGAGGGGAGTCCTTAAGGGAGATGGCCAGCATAAGACAAAGTAGAGTATGAGTCTTTATCGCAATGTCATGGCATGACTACAAAGGACTCCCAATCCTAACAACAAACAATGGCATAGGCACCAAAATGCATAAAGGGGTTCTAACTAGGGTACCCATGTTCAGAAAATCCCTACTACCACATAACAACACTTCTATAGCAGTGTGAAGGTTCCGTGGCAGTTACGAAGCATGGTCGCACCTAGGGTTTATGAAAATGGTCAATAGGTCAAATACATAATGCATGCGAAAATGGCCTCTAACCTATATGACAGATCTGAAACGTACCTGTTGTAGGTGTGAAATGGTTCAGAACAACTTTCGCCGAGGAAATCTGTTTAAAAAACACTATTCCATGACATGATATTAGTTCATAACGGCTCGAAATGGAAAAAACTATAGAGAAGTGGGTCCAGAAAATTATAAATAGTAATAAAATTTTCCAAATTACAATTCATTTGCACTATTCACCAATTTGGAGTTTGTGGTTAGTTTTTACCTGAAAATTCAATTGCCGATCCTGGGAGCTACAAGCGACCATTCAATGAACCGTCCGGAGAAGGTTGGTGTTTACTTCCATACCTTTCATTTCAATGCTTTTATTTCAATTTTTATCGGTGGGTTTTTTAGTTTGTCGAAGCCCTATATGGCTTCGGCGCTACCCACGGGCTATAACTATGCGGATTGTGGGTAGGGCACCAAACGCGTAGTCAAAAAATAGACTAACCACGGGTACCCACCATTGTATACAAATTGGCCCGCGGGTATAGCCGTGAAGAAATTTTTAATCATAAACTGACCAAAACTTGTTTGTTTTCCACTCCAGGATGGTTCTAGAGTGGAGGGAGAGAGAGCATGACCAAGTTGATGAGGCCGTACACAATGATTTGTAAGTGCAGCAGGCATCGCAAGCATGTGGTTTGTACAAGTTCTAGAGTATAGGGGGTTTAAGGGCCCAAAACCTTTTACTTTGTCACCTGATAGACTACTGGGATGTGGATGCACAAAACTTCATCCTCAATGGGAAAACCCTTACACCGGAAGTTGAGGATATCTACTTCATTACTGGTTTGTCCCGTAGAGGGAAGGTGGCCAGTCTTCAGTCTCGGACCATGGGTGGTGGGATCACTGTTCAGGACTACATAGCACAGCATTGTCTCGCAAACACACGAGCAGTGGGAATCCAAGTGCTCATCAACGCCATAGTATATATGAGCACAAAGATCATTGTGGCTACCCTGGTGCGGATCACTGGATCCAAAGCACTGCACCAGGCATCCTGGCCGGTGATGTTCTATGCATCACAATGCATGCAACCTACGATATTCGACTGGTGTACTACTCTGTTGGTGTCTATGAAGACACAATTGACGGAATCCAAAGAGGGGAAGGCCAAAACATTCGGGTATGGTAGCATCCTATGCAGCTTCTTCTTTGAGAGGGTTCTGGGGCTTAGCCCGAGGGTGGATGTCCCTCCTCACAGTCTCCATGATCCAGCCCTGACCCGGTGGGTTGAGATCCTGACACAATAGGGTGGTGGCTCTCTCGCGTCACCATATACTGAGGAGTTCTTCCACTGGTGGAACCGATAGGTGATCTCTATAGAGGACTATCCCTATGCGGGGATAGAATTTAGACAGGATCATGACATGCCGCTGCCACCAGGCGCAGCGTTCGGAGACATCGGTGAGTACTCTTTTGGTTTTGTGTTTATTAAATTTTTATGGATTATTTTATTATAGTTGAAATGCAAAAAATATTTTTGGTGGTAGTATCAGCTGCTAAAGTTTCATTGTTTGCTCACAGACAAAGGCCCAGTGAGACTCGAGGGCTTCCCGAGACATGGTCGTCGAGGTAGAGGTGATGAGGCAGCAGACGCTGCAGCAGGGTGCACACTTCAGACGTTGCAGCGCAACATATCACGGATGGTTTCCTGAGTACCACAGATAGAGGTAGCCCGACTACCTGAGTCCATGCAGCGCCAAGTAGTGGGTGTTCCTCGTGAGTGGGTGCGGCTACTGCAATGGGTAGCCAATGCAGTACAGTACTTCTATGAGACACATCCTGTCGAGGAGACAACTAGGCCTCCTCGGAGGGAATAGATATCCCAGGGTCTCATATTTTGTATCGATATGTATTTTCTGAGGGCTATGGGCTCCATTTTTGTATGACACGACCATTTTTGGACATATTTATATATATATAAAACTTTGGTTCTCGGTTCTACTACATGTGTGTATGTACAAATGTATGAAAGTCTTTGTATTTATGTGCTTCATGATGAATGTGACAAATGCCAATCTAATACATAGTTAGCATATGCATCAAATATATAATTAAGACTTCTCGGAATATGAATATATGTAATTGAGACAAAATGTCTCTCCAAGAGTCGTACCTTAAGGAATATCCGTAGTAATGTAGGGTCTCGTACACGGTACTTCCCATTCAGCTGAGACACAACTAGTTGTGAATCCAGGCGGACTTCTAAAGACTAGATGTCATGTGAAATAGCATCCCAAAGTAGCTCAATAACGACACTATACTCAGCCACATTATTAGATGTAGGACCGAGACAAGCACCTCCTGAGGACACAACTAGGTGTTCAGGTGAGAAGATAACCTAGGTAGCAGAAGCAAGCTGCTGGATATGTCGGCTAGCACCATCCACGAAACCTAAGAATGTAGGAGATCCCGTTGACATTTGTCAATCAAATAGAAGTTAATTAGTAGACCCGACAACCAAAAGGGCAAGCTAAACTATGTACAGAAAAAACTATACAATAGTGTACAAAAGTATTAGCCCGAACCAAAGGTTCAAGCGTAATACCGCTCGAGGTAGAGCCCATTTCTAGGCTCCTTCAAGGAAACTCTCTCATAGTCTTCTAACTCATAAGCTCCTTTTTCGAGGACACACCTCACAATGTAAGGACCATGCCACATGGGATTGAACTTGCCTACCCCCAGGGGTTCTTTATCCTAGTCATATAAGAGGACCAAGTCACCTTCAGCATACTGTCGGGGACGGATAGACCTATCATATTGAACCTTGACACGACACTTGTTAACATCAATGGCCATAGCGGCATCTCAACGTTGCTCATTAAGTTGCTCAAGGTGTACTAAACGTTGCTCAATATCTGTCGTATCAGGGAGGAGCTCTATGGCTAGCTTAAGCGAAGGGATTTCACATTCAATCGTTAAAAGTGACTCCACACCATGAACTAACTAGAATGGTGAGAACCCGATGGCAGTCTTAACTGCGGTTCGATATGCCCACAAAGCAGGATATAACATGATATGCCAATTGGTCTTGCTTTGTTCGATGGTACATTGGAGAATGGTCTTCAAATACTTATTTACTGCTTCAACCTGACCATTTTCTTGAGGATAGTAGGAAGACGAGTGTTCCTGGTGAAACCAAAGCTTGAGAGACAAATCCTCCATCATCTTATTTTGAAAGTGACTTCCATGGTCAGTGACAATCTCCTTCGGGATACCGAACCGAGTGATAATTTGGTTGAACACAAAATGGGCTGCAATAGCACCGTCGGCTTTTACGGTAGGGATGGCCTCAGCCCATTTGGAAAAATAATCCATGGCCACGATGATATGGTGATGCCCCCCAGCCGAAGCTGGTTTTCAATCCATGAAATCTGCCCCCCACTTAGTGAAGGGACCGACAATGACGACCGGATGGAGGGGCACTGGGTGTGAGTGTATGTTCCGAGAAAACACTTGGGAAGGGTGACATCTCTTCATAGAGTTAATACAATCTTTAAAGATGGTAGGCCAAAAATAACCAGCTCGCATGATACGTTGGGCTGTAGCAAGCCCGGATAAGTGACCACCACATGCCCCTGCATGGAAATCATTAAGTACCCGTTCTGCTTCTTCGTGAGTCAAGCAACGACGGAGAATGGAATCCTTTCCTCGGTGATACAAAGTGTCATCGACGATAGCATAATCTTTAGCGTGATGTCTCACACGCCGTCGTTCATCTCATGAATAATGCAGAGGAAACTTCAAAGTTTGGAGATATACAATAACATATCCATACCAAGGGTCCTCAGATGAGATAAGAAATAAGTGTTCATCCACAAAGGAATCTTCATGAATTACATCCTCATCAAGTCGTGGAAGGTCTGACATAAGCTCAGTGAACACCAATGATTTCACTGATTTTGCCGAAGCAAATTCAAGATCAAATTCCTGAAGGATTACAATCCATTTATCATACTTACCCCCGATAAGGCATCGTGATAGCATGAACTGTAATGGATTGATGTGAGCTACAAGTGTGGTTGTTCGAAGAAAAATGTAATGTCGTAACCATTGGACTGTGTGGACAGTCGCAAGTGCCAGCTTTTCTACGTGAGTGTACCTTAGCTCAATGTCTACTAAATTTTGACTGAGATAATAGATAACATGCTCGATGAGCGCATCATCTACCTAAACCAAGACCATGCCAATAGTCTCTTGAGACGCGGCCACATAAAGAATGAAATCTCATGCAAAGTTCGGTGGACTAAGCACAGGGGCCGATACCAAAGCTTTCTTAAGGGCGTCAAAAGACTGCTGGGCTAGCTCATCCCAGATAAAAGGTGTGTCTTTCTTCAATGAGTGTGCGAAACCTTTGGTAATATTAGCATAATTAGCTATAAACTGACGCAGAAAAGTAGCTCTCCCTTGGAGGCTCTAAAGTTGTAACAAATTACGTGGAGGAGGCAACTGAAGTATTGCCTCAACTTTGAGAGGATCAACTCTAATACCCTCTCTCAAAACTATAAATCCTAGAAGGCGACCAGTCCTAACAGCGAAGATGCATTTGTTTGGATTCAATCGAATTTTGTAGTGGATACATCGTTCGAGAATCATACGGAGGTGCTTGGGGTGGTCCACTCTCTTGCGAGAATGGCCAGCAAGATCATCCAAGAAAACTTCCATAATCATCTTAAGATTGTGAAAGGCATAGGTCATGGCTCGCTGAAAAGTAGCTACGATGTTTTTAAGGCCGAAGGGCATTTTCTAATATGCAAACGTTCCCCATGGACAAATAAATGCCATCTTATGTTGGTCTGCAGGTTTGATTTGAATCTGATTATAACCCGAGAAGCCATCCATGAATGAGAAAATTTCACTCCCCGCACAAGCATCCAATATTTGATCAATGAATGGCATGGGGAAGTTGTCTTTCGGACATGCACGGTTCAAATCTCTGAAATCAGTGCATACACGGATCATTCCCTGCTTCTTATCCATAGGAACAGGGTTTGAAACCCATTCGGTAAAGGGAACGGGGTAGATGAAACCAGCTTTGAGCAGTTTCTCCACCTCTGCCTTAATAGCAACTGCCTTCCTAGGCTTCACAGCACGTAAGCATCGTCAAACTGGTTTAGCATCAGGATACATTCTAATCTCGTGTTCAACAATGCGGGTTTCTATTCCTGGCATCTCCTCGTATGACCAGGCGAAAGCTTCCCGGAGTTCTGTAAACAAGTTAGTGTAAATAGCGATCTCCTCAGGAGTACAATCGGCACCGATGTAAACATTCTCTATCTTTCCGGGAGTGCGAGAGATGTTGATTGAAGTGGTTGGGGAAACATTGGCCATATTCCCCTTCGCAAAAACATCATGCAACTCCAAAAGAGCCACAGGGTGACCAACCATCTCTGCTAGAGTCATCCTAAACTCTTCTTGCTCAATGAGCTCAAGGTTGGGAAGGAAATAAGAGCGATGGTGCATATCTTCCCAAGGCCTCTCACTACCAGACATGGCCTCGAGGATAGCTTCATCGGAAGGTAAAGTATCATCGAGGCAATCGTGGGAACAAGATGAGTTGGCTACCCAAACTGGCAGTGTAACGGGATCTTCTTCGACTGTCTGGGAAGAAGATAGATCTGGATCTGTAGTGGTTTGTTGGATATGATCGTAAGTGATCTCTGCTACAGATAAAGGCATAGACATCCCACGTGCGTAATGTCTCCAGATGTGGAACTCGTGGATGGTAAAGTCCACGGATCATCTAAATAGGAGTCCCGAAATAACATATTATTCGAAGGAGACAAATTGTCGATAATGGTTCCAATAAAATTCACAAGTGCAGAAATATTATAAGTTCCCATCAATGAGGGGTACATTCCTACACCTATGTTCCCATTTTTCAGCTAAGAATTAGAAACTTGCGGGACTACAGATCCCATGGATGCTACGGAAGGATTTCCAACAAAATCCAGCTGATCGATCGTCACAATCTTACCTTCATGGGGAAAGCAGATAACTCTAAATACAGTAGACGCGACAGCCTTCATAACGTACATCCAATTCCAACCCAGTAAAAGGTTGTAGTCGATGGGCGCATCAACCACCTCGACTTCAATAGGCACATAATTACCTCCCAATGAGACAACAAGGGAAGGGATAATTCCATGCGGCGTAAAAGATCTACCGTCGAATGCAGTGAGTGTAGTTCTAGATGCGAGTAGAGGAGGAGAGACAAGAGCTTTCCAACAAGTTAATGAGATTACTGACACGGAAGCACCTTCATCAACCATAGTACATTTGACGAAGCTCTGAAGGAAAACCACCTGGATTTGAAAAGCCACGTGGTAAGGTAAGTGAGGCTGGACATCAGTAGTATCGAACTTTATAACACTATGATTTCCCCCATCCTGAACTCCTAACGCACTCAAAAGGGCATGCTTTTGAGAAGGACAGGTTTGCAAAACTTCAAGAGCTGACATGGCACATGGAGTTTGGCCCAAATATTCTACAATGGAGTAGTTCTGGGCGGCTCAAGCATTGGGATTATGCGTAGAGTGCTTGAGAACACCTTTCGGTATACACGGCATAATGGAGGGCTTCTCAATATGCAAGGAATTGTCAGGAGGGCCATTTCTATATTGGAGAAAACTCACTATGGCTTGGGAATACCACAACAGACAGATGACTACCAGAAATCAACTCAATTCTCAAAACAATGCTATTATAAATGACAATGTTAAGATAATGGAGAAATGTAACCAACCTCGATCCAAACGTTTGATGTAGATCCCCATTGGAGATTTCAATCCATGCACTTGAAATCTGCAAATTAGTCTTGATAGCCAATATCCAACAAGTACATATAATATATAAATGACATTAACATAGTCAATAACAATGGTCCATAATATCACAAGCAAATGTAACCCAATGTATAATAAACAACATTCACAACATGATGGACGAGAATATGAGTATTTCTATTAATTAACAAGAAGAAGTACAAAGTGATACGACCTCTTGCCGACAACCAATCTGAACAAAGATCTGGATCAATCCACTTGTGTCTCCACCACTTCAATCCTCCATGAATGGAAAACTCAAACTAGACAGGAGTTTGGAAGGTGAACATAAAGGGTTAACAACTACAAGGATCAATGAGTGTAGACTCAAGATAGGGCAAAAATCCACTAGAGTTCTCTTGCTCTTCTCTTCTTCCTCCCGTCCATAATCCATATGTGCTCAGTATATTTTCCTCTCAAAGGTAGGTGAAAGGACATATCGAGGCGTTACTTGGGCAGATGGAGAGCCAAAGGTCATCCAATGATCACTTTCTGGGAGTAAAAAGTAATAAACTAGTGATTTTTACCATTTTACTTGATACCCATGGGCTATAGTGATGCAATGTAATGTCCCCATTCAAATAAGTGCATAGTAAGACAATCCCATCAATCCTACTAGTTTCCTAGGTTGTATGGGCACATGTGGGATGGTAATAAGGAAGCTAATAAATGATATTTAGACATTAGAAGGGTTCAAGCATTTAACAAATATGGTGAATAAATAAATTCAAGAGAAATTCTAAGTGGCAAGTGGTTTTGGAGACATATGGAGGTGGTGGGAGTCACACTAGCTTGATTTTTCAATGACACATGGCAGCTCTCTCTTGCCAATTCGAATTCATGGGAAGGTGAACACTATTGGGTGAGTTGGTAAGTCATATAACATGGCATTGAGCATATTAGGTCGAAATGGGATGGAATAGTAACCTCCATGGGAGAGGAAGAGTCAAATTGGAGACTAGTGGACACTTAGGCTAGATTCACTAGTTTTATGACAACAATAATGAAGCATCTATGACATTTATGACAAAATTCAGACCTGACTTCTTACACCTGACAATTATGACATGTCAGCCCCAAAAATAGGCTCAAGTAAGGTGCTCATGGAGTTGGGGGAAGCTAAAGAGACTCAAATTCGAATTTGGGAGAAGATGGAAGGTTGGAACTAGGAGACAAGTGGCAAATGAGGAATATTTTCTAAATGGAAATTTATTGAATCTATTGAGAGGATTTCGACCCCTTGAAGGCTAATGTTGGTTACTAAATGTAGAAATAAAGTATGAGAATGGCTTTTGATGATTTGAGAAAAATTGCATTTGTGAAGAGAGAACTAGTGGATGACTAGTTTCTTGGCTTAGACAATTTCGAGGGTGAAAGATTCCCATCCAAGTTGGTGTTTGGAGAGGCCACTCAGGTCTTTCATGGTGATTTAATGGATTTTTATTTGCATTTACCAGCTACAGGAAGTTTCATGGTTTGGTTTAGTGCAGCACTTTCTCTCCACCATTTCCAATTTTGAAGGCATATTCGGGCTCCTTGAGGGATTGCGCTTTGGGTGAGATCTTGCACTCATTGGGAGAGATTCATATGATATTTTTCTGATTGTAATAGCTTCATATCCTCTATTCTTAATATTCAAAAACTATCAGGTCGAAATACCCATTGACTGTATGCAAAATTATTGATTAATGAGCAAACAATATCCATTTCCCCAATGCTTTGATGTATAACACTATAAGGTTGATTATTTCGAATGGATGGATGATTCTCTGATATATTTGTGATTCATATATTGCCATGGATATATTCTACAAGTTTCATGTACTATACTTGAGCATTTGAAGCATTTTTACTCAGTTTGTTTGTATTGAGAGGTGAAATAGTGCCATTTCCCCAAGGGTCGAATTGGGGGTTTTTGCTGTTGAATGTGAGAGAGTTAGAACAGTAGTAAAAATCAATTAATGGTGCATATGAGACCTTAATCACGTAATTAACACATTACATACCTCTGTTCATAAATTCGTGGGAGTTTGGAGGCATTTGGAAGGCCATTTGCAGTGTTACCCCAGGGGGGATTTGATGCACAAATTACTAGTCAAAATTACATATATTGATCAGAATACAAATCAAGTTTGCAGCAGTATTTGAGGGCCATAAAACATCCTTGAACGTAATATTCAAGTCTAAATACCATTCATACACTCCTATAGAAGATTTGGGAGCATTTGGGTTGATTTGGAGGTCAAAACAGTAAAACTAGTCAAAGGTCGAAATTGGGGAAAAAGTGGAAAAATTGGCATTTTAATAAAATTTTGAAAAATGGTCATTACAAGTGGTATCAGAGCATGGTCTTGGAACCTGATGGTATTAACAAGAATCCAAACAAATAAACCACCACCCTTTGAATCAGTAGTTGAAGAAGTTTTGGTTGAAGAAGAGATAGTAGCAGAAAAAGAGTTTTTTTCTAAAACAATGGGTAGAGAGGAGGAAAAATTAAGACATAAGGAGGAATTTATTGAAGCCTTAAAACCATGTTTTGAAGGAATTACCATGGTTATGCTAGATATGAATAAACAAATGATGAAAGGTTTCGAATTGTTGGGTAGCCAACTTTCAGGCAAAGGGATGATAGGAGATAATAGTGGTTCACACTCAAAGGAAAAGATGAAAGGGAATGAGCATATTTTCTCAAGTACGGGACCTCATAATAGACATGATGAATTTCAAAGCACACAAAGGCATACTGAACCTAAATTTCTCACACCCAAAGAAGAGCCCAATCTTGAATTGGATTACAAGAAACTAGTAAATGATTGAAATGATTTGAATGAAGAGTGTAAAAGAGGTGTACCACTTAGTGACTACATTGATGCTATGCAAAAGATTAAAAGGAAGGGAGACAATAGGAGTCCATTCCAAAAAAAAGAATTGAATAGTGCTATTGGAAAAATGTCACTTCCTACTTTTGATGGTTCTTCTCAAAATTCTGCTAACACTTGGGTGCAAAAATTGGATGTATATTTTTAGCTAAATCCTATGTTGGAAGAGGATGCATTAAAAATGGCCATTTTGCATTTGGAAGGAGATGCCAATGAATGGTGGTTTCATGGGCTGAAAACATTGGGTCATAATCAGGTTAAAACATATGGAGAATTTGTTGACAGGGTACTAGAAAGATTTGAACAAAAAGATCCAGAATTGCCTTTCAAAGAACTAGCTCAATTGAAGCAAATTGGGTCCCCTACCGAATATATGTTGGACTTTCAAAAATTATCAGTCAAGGTGGCTGATGTATCTATGGGAATATTAGTATTGTTGTTCACTGAAGGTTTGGATGAACCCTTAAGAGGTTTGGTCAAATCCCACAAGCCAACTACATTAAAAGATGCAATGAGCTTGACTAGGGATCTCCAAAATGTGCTTCCTAGAACGAGATTTCCTCCTAAGCCTAGCTACAAATTTGAAAAGAAACCTTGGAAAAGGGATGGATATGATAAGAAACCTTGGCAAAGAGAGTCATTTGAGAGGAATAAAAAAGAGGGACTAAACAGGGATGAACTTAGAAAAAATAAACTGTGCTTCACATGCTTCCAACTATGGACACCGGGGCACAAATGTACCAAAGGAAAGGCTCAATACATAGAAGTATTTTCTGATAATGAGGGGTATGATGGGGGCATGGATGAAGAGGGACATATTTTAGATCAAGAAGAGGCATATGGGACAGCAGTAGAAGAGGAAAGACAAGAAGAAAATTAGCCTTCACCAAACAAAGCAAGAATGGCAGTGCTTTCAGCAGTACCTCGCTATCATACTATCCGATGCAAAGGTGTGGTACAAGGACAAAGAGCTTCAGTTTTGGTAGATGGAGGAGCCACTCATAAATTCATTGATGCAGAGATGGTAGAGAAAAGAAAGATACCTATTGAACCATTTGATGGCTTCACAGTTGTCATTCCCGGTCACAACACAATGCAATGCAAAACATGGGTTCTGTTAAATCAGTAATTTGTTTCTTCGAATTTTGTTTGATTTGCATTTTATTTTAAGTTATTTATTTGCTTTAATTTTATTTTTCCTTCTTTAGGAGATTTTCTTTAGTATTTTTATGAAATTTTGGGCTTGCTTAAATCAGTAATTTGTTTCTTCGAATTTTGTTTGATTTGCATTTTATTTTAAGTTATTTATTTGCTTTAATTTGATTTTTCCTTCTTTAGGAGATTTTCTTTAGTATTTTTATGAAATTTTGGGCTTGCTTTCGAAATTTTCAATTTTCAAATTTTTAAACTTTAGGTTTGTTTTTGAAAAGGGGATTAAAAGGTCACTATATCAAATAATGGACTCATAATCCATACTCTAAGAAGAGTCATGTATAATCTTTACCCTGACAGCCTTAAAACCCTATGCAAAATGATAAAAAGCTGTTAAAAAGCATCAAAACAATGTTAAAGTTATTCTTGTAGCGCTGGAGCTAAAATTCACCAAAGACGTGCTACAAGAATATCATGACTCCAAATTTCTTCAATTTTTCAGCAAATTTTGGCACGCTTGGAATAATGAATGATTGATTATGTGTTTTAGAGAATTCATTACGTGTTGATGCAGAGAACATCATGATTTCAAGTGATTACACATTGTGAGGAAATCGTGCTCATCATCAGCCTAGGTGTAATTCATTTTGACAGGTAGCCACATGGTTTGAGGTAATGTGGGATGAATTTGTTATTTACAAGCATATTCAAAGACGGAGGACTTAGTGGAGTAGCTATAACCACTAGAAAACCAGACATCGTTGCTAACTGAACAAGCGAGAGGTCTTGAGGGCTTCACGGGAAATTAGGGCTTCCTAATTCCGTTGCTAGCAGCTAAATTGAAGGTTGGAAGACGTCTGTACAACCAAGGTGACTCATCTGACAGCTCAGGTCATGATTTTAAACAACTACAGTGGCGCAATTTCTAGGTATTTCCTGAAAAACCAATATAAATGTAAATTTGGGGTTTTTTCGCTGGAGCTTACTCTATTAAAATTGATCAAAGGATAAGTTAAATTGTGTTGTTAAACGCAATTTCGACCAGAGAAATAGCTATTTGTTGATGCTCTGCGACGCCAGGCTGAATGAGGGTTGAAGATAATAGTTTTGTTTTTTATAAAATGTAACCCCGTCAAAGCTAAGGTTGTAGTGTTGTGAATAACCCATACATTCGATAGTATTTTCAATATCCTAAATTAATCTCCTGCTCACAAACAATACAAAAGCATACCATTCAATTTGCAGAGATTGAAGAAGAATGGGCAGGAGTGGTAAGATAAACAGAGCTGAACCAACTAATGTAGGATGGATTGAAAAACTGCCTAAGTGTGTTGAGCTGTTTCAGCAAGCTGGTTGGATGGATTTCTTCAGGAAGATCAATGGGTATAATGCAAAGGTGTCCTGTAAATTTGCCTAGGGTTTCAAAAATGACATGGTGATTTTTGATACTCTTAAATTCAAGCTAATAGTGAAACTGATTTCAGAAGCTACAGGAATTAAAGATGAGGGTGAACCATGGTTTAAAAAACTGCCTTTTGACTTTGATCCACAAAGATACCTGTTACCAAATGTCACCCCTGCCTGGAATAAAGGCATCCTTATTCAAAATCTCAGGAAGGAATGGGTTGAGCCAATCAGAATATTGCAAAGCTATGTTACTTGTGAGGGCAGGTATGCTTATGTATACAAGTATCATTTCAGATTCCTTCAGCACATGGTGGGGGTGTCCAAGATGAACCTGCCATTGTTCTTTTTGAAAAGTTTGCAGAAGATGTCCAACAAGGTGAAAGGGCCAATAGATCATTCTTCTCAGTCCATCTTTCACCGTGGATTAATCAAGTTGATTATTAGTACTGTTTTGCAGCATGAAGGAAAGACCTGGGATTTCTTCATCTTTTGGTCTGGCTTTGAAGATAAGAAATCTAAGAGGCAAGCAGATAAGGGTAAGGTCTTGTTGAGAAAATTAGGTCAAAAGCCAAAACTTAAAGATAAGGAGGAGGTCAAATTTGAGGAAACAAAGAGCTCATCAAGAAGATAAAAGACATGGAGCAGGAGCAGAAGAAAGCTAAGAAGAAAGACCAAGCATCAAATCGTATCGCACTGCTGGCTGAAGTAGCAAAAGACCTATAAGACAGCTGTACATTCAGTTAGTTGTCATTAGTTAATAAACATATATGTTAGTGATTTGCTATTTTTAGCATATTTTGTAATTTTGTAAAAATTGTACATTTACTTTACCTCATCGAATAGGTGGAAGGCAGTTAGGGTTAAATCCCTAACTGATTTTGTAAAAGCATAGTATTTAGAGAGGTTAGAAAGTCATTGAGAGGGTTCATTTTTTGGGAGTTTTCAGGAGGTCTCCAGACTGCTATTATCTTTAGACTTGTTCAGAGCTAAGTATTATGACTCTTGTGAGCATTTGCTGATGAAATTATGAGATATATATGACCTTTACCCTTCAGTTTTCTGTGTTGGCTTCATTTTTCAGTTTATTCAGTTGCTTAATAGATATATTCATTGCTGGTTTATGTGTATTTACTGGTGATTCTTGTCTTTTATGAATGAACCTCAACATTGTGTTTCTGTCGGATCTTGTTGGATATGTCATGCATCTTTATCAACTTTTGTTTATGATTTAGTTATTACTTTGCTTATGAATGTATTCCCTGATTGTTCCCAAAACTTTACAACCACAAAACCTTTCAAAAACCTAAAACCTACTTTATTTTATTGAGTTTTATTTGAGATTGTGTTGGCTTGTTTCTCTGGACTTAGAAACAATTTCTGGCACAAACATCTTTGGCTCCATTGCCGGGGATGAATATCTTCCCTGGGATACTCATCAGTTTTCCTAGTTTAAGAGGTGGACTTGAACCAGCACTTTTTTAAGGCTATCTTCACCAAGAATTTGTCACAGTGGCTTCTAAAGGAATTGGAACCAGAAACAGACCTACTTCTCCATTGAAACTGGGTGTGACAGACCCTGAACAGATCTTGAAAACAGCAAGAAAACTCAGAACGTCTCAATCTTTACCAGCCTCCTATGATTCTGACCAGTTGGGTGTTTCATTACATTCAGTTGAAACCTCACCTTGGATAAGACATACCATCCCTCAGAGTACTTTTCAAGTTTTACTAACCCTCAAAGTTTTCTGAAAGCTAAGACTGCCTCTCCTGGTAAAATACCTATTTTTCAGCTGAAAGTAGGAAAGAATCCTTTTCAAAAGAGTTCTATCCAAGCTTCCACATCTTCCAAGTCAGTCAATACAAAAATGGCAGGCCAAAACCCACCCATGGATATGATGGACCGCATGGTTGCAGCTAGGTATGCGCCATTAGTCTTACCTCAACCTTTACATGCATTGCCTGGAGGTGATTACAAGAAATATATGCATAGGTTCAATGGACAGGGGGAAATCACTGCTGAGGAACATTGGGAGGCTTTCCTAAGTTACGCTGACAATCAAAACATTGAGATCAAAGATGTATGGATGAGGGTATTTGTTCAGAGCCTTGATGGAGATGTAAGGAAGTGGTTCAGAGAGTTTCCTGCCAACTCAATCACTATAATTGAAGAACTCCATGATCTTTTCATGAGGCAATGGGGAGACACAAAGGACCACACCTACTATATAACTGAGTTTGGAGCTCTCAGAAGAAAGAAACATGAGACTGTTGCATATTTTTCCAAAAGGTTTAACAAAATGTATAGTAAGATTCCAGCAGAAATTAAACCTACTGAAACATCAACTAAACTTACTTATGCAAATGCCTTTGATCATGAATTTTCTTTATTACTGAGAGAAAGAAGACCTATCACCCTGCTGAACATGCAAGATGTAGCTTTGGAGGTAGAGTCTAATTTGCTGGCTTCAAATAGACTTAAGAAAGAAACAGCCCAGCAGCTTTATGAAAGAAAAGGAAAGAAGGAAGATGTTACAACAAGTGCTGCTCCTCAATCTGCTGAAACCAAGATAGATGAGATGGCTAAGCTGGTGAAGATTCTTACTGCAAAATTAAATAAACTAGAGCTTGAGAAGAATGCTAGCAAACCTGCTCCAGAAGCTGAACAAAATCCAAATAACCAGAATCAGTTCAGAAGGCAGTTTGCTCCTAGATTTATACCAAGAGAGCACAGGAACAATGATATCCAGCGAGAAAGGAGGGAGAATGAGGATCAAAGAGTGCCCCCACCTTTTCAAAATAATTTAGTTGATGAAGAAGAAATTGATCAACAGCTGCTCTTTGAAGAGACTGAGACTGATCAGGATATGAACCACATTGGAGATAGATTGTTTACAGGTTTTGTTACTGAAGAAGATTTTCTAAATTCAGAATGCTACAATGCTGACATGTTTGAAACTGAAGATGAGTTAGGCTTGGAAAATACTGCTATAACTGCTGCTGTTCATCAGAATGGACCACCTAAAAAGACCATAAATCTCAGATCACTTCCAAAACAAGTGGTCCAAGCTCCGAAGAAAAAGGCAGTTGTTCCTGCTGCACCTGTTCCTGCTAAACAAATAACTGATCCTGTCATAGAGAAGAAGCAATCTGCAGAAAAATCAAAGAAGAATGCTGAAGTTGAAGACGTAAATAAATTTGTCCAGAATTTTAGTTTGGAGAATGAACTAGGGAAGTTAAAGATTCCTGTACCTTTGACTGAGTTAATAAAAAATCCATCATATAAAGATACAGTTCTGAAAGTGATGAATGTACCCAGTAATCATCCTGTTTCAGATACAGTAAACTTACAGGAAGAAAACTCTAGAATTTTCATTGGATCAGCTCTGGCTGAGAAGACTGAAAATGAGGTTGGTGCTTCTCCTCCTTTCTATGTAACCTTGACTGTACATGAGCAAATGATTCACAATTGCCTGTTAGATTCAGGAGCGTCCCATAACTTGATGCCAAAAGCTGTAATGGAAGCCCTGGGCCTTAGTGTCACCAAATCTTACCATTATTTGTATGCCTTTGATTCTCGAGCTGTGAAGTTTCCAGGAGTAATAAAAGACATGGTTGTCAACCTTGCTCAGTTGCCCATGAAAAGTGTGATAATGGATGTTGTGGTAGCTGATATCACACCGAAATTTGGATTGCTTCTTTCTAGGTCATGGGCTAAGAAGGTTGGTGGAACCTTACAGATGGACCTCTCTTATGCCACCATTCCTGTTTTTGGTGGAGAAAATAGAAGACTTTATAGAGAGCTGCAGCTTGCTTACATAGTCATAGATGATAAAAACCCCACCAATCACCCAATGTACTCTGTGGATAAAGACCTTGGTTCATGCATATTACAGTTTAGTGAAGAGGATAATTCTGCTGGTCTGTTACAAGTGGAAAAAGAAGAACAAATAAAACACAGCAGAGAAGAAGAAGATGCACTGTGGCAGTTGTACTTTGATGGATCCTCATGCAAGGAGGGTGCTGGAGCTAGAGTTTTACTTATTTCCCCTGGGGGTGAAACAGTGAAACTCATGTATAAGTTAGAGTTTGTTACCACTAACAACACTGCTGAGTATGAAGCTCTGCTACTGGGATTGAAGGCTGCTACAGATTTAGGAATTCAGCAGATTGCTGCATTTGGCGACTCCGAACTAGTTGTTCAACAGGTGAAGAACAAATATCAAGTAAAGCAGGGTTTGCTGAAAGTATATTGGAATGAGGTATGGGATATGCTTGAAAACTATTTTATAGCATTTAATATCACTCATATTCCAAGGAATCAAAATGAGACTGCAGACTCCTTAGCTTTGGCTGCCACATATTTCAGAATCCCTAAGACCACTCAGCTAAGGTATCCCATAGAAGTGAAGTATAGACCATGTGTGCCTGATAATGTGAAGCACTGGAGAGTTTTTGAAGATGACATTGAAATCAAAAAATTTCTTGATCTTACAGATGAGTTTTCAAATGCTCAAATTGATCATGAAGAAGATGAGGGAGATGAACAGTTAAATGAATTTGCTGCAGAAGAGATAGCAGGTCATAAAATCATTGAGTTGAAGAGCAATTTCATTCCAAAAGGTCTAGTACCTTTAGAAAGAATATTCACGAAGGATGATACACCTTCAAAGCCAGTGGTTCAATCTTCAGAAGACAATGTAGAAGACTACAATATTGGTTCAGCAGAACATCCTAGGATGGTAAAAATTTCTAAATTTCTAACAGTGGAACAAAGGAATAGATATATAAAGCTTCTGAAAAGGCATGTAGATGCATTTGCCTGGTCTTATAAGGAATTAAAAACTTATCATACAGCAATTATTCAGCACAAGGTCCCTTTGAAGCCTAATGTTAAGCCTTTCCGACGGAAACTAAGAAGGATCAATCCAGCTTTGTTCCCTGTAATTGAAAAAGAAATAAAGAAGCTGTTGGATGCAAAGATAATAGTGCCTCTCAGGTACTCTTCCTGGGTTGCCAATTTGGTTCCTGTCAGAAAAAAGAATGGGGAAATTAGATTATGTGTTGATTTCAGAAATCTGAATAGATCATCATTAAAAGACAATTATCCTCTTCCCAAGATTGAACAGGTTTTGCAGCAAGTAGTTGGAGCTTAGAGGATTTCTATGCTGGATGGTTTCTCATGCTACAATCAGATTTCCATGCACCCTGATGACAAGGAAAAGATAGCCTTTACAACCCCCTGGGGGACATTCATGTATGACAAGATGCCTTTTGGCTTGATGAATGCCGGAGCAACTTTTCAGAGAGCCATGGACATTGCATTTGTAGGAGAAAAAGATAAGTTTGTGGTTATCTATCTGGATGATATTACTGTATTCTCAAAATCTGATGATGAACACTTGAAGCACTTGGAACAAACTTTCCTAAAATGCAGAAAATTTGGCCTATCTTTGAACCCCAAAAAGTCACATTTTGCTGTGCAAGAAGGTAAACTACTTGGCCACTTGGTGTCTGCTGATGGCATCAGAATAGATCCCGAAAGAGTGAAAGCAATATTGAAGATTAGTTTACCCAGAAGTAAAAAAGATGTTCAATCATTCATTGGCAAGATAAATTTTCTGCGGTGGTTTATTCTCAACTTTGCTGAAACCATTAAACAAATCACAACCATGTTAAAGAAAGATCAAGAAGTAAAATGGACTGCTGAGGCAAAGACAGCATTTGAAAAAATCAAGGTAGCTCTTATTGAAGCACCTGTGTTGGTAAGTCCCGATTTTACCAAAGAATTCCTTACTTTTTCTTTTGCATCAGAAGACACAATTGCAGCTGTTTTACTTCAGAAGAATAAAGAAGGATTGGAACGGCCTATTGCTTTCTTCAGCAAAACTCTCAGAGATTCTAAGCTGAAGTATAGTATATTGGAGAAACAAGCTTACGCTCTGGTAAAGGCTTTGAAATTTTTTAGAATTTATATCCTGCATTCAAAAGTAATTTCTTTTGTACCTAATTCTGTTGTGAAAGATGTGTTAACTCAGCCTGATAGTGAAGGAAAGAGAGGTAAATGGATTGCGAAGATTATGGAATATGGTGTAGAGATCAGGCCTACTAATCTTGTCAAGGGACAAGGTTTAGCCAAGCTGTTGGGTGAATCAAATTGTCAGGCTCTAGGACTGCATGTCATGGCTGAAGAATTATTTCCTGAAGAAGATCAAGCACAACTGGAGAAAGAAAAGATCATGGATTTTTATTCATCATCAGCCTGGTATGCAGACATTGTTCATTTTCTTTTGTTTCTGCAATGTCCTGAACATTTGGATAAGAAGGCTGCCAGATATTTAAAACTCAAGGCTACTAAATATTGTTTAGTTGAAGATAGATTGTTCTGGAAGGACCCAGGTGGTATTTTGCTCAGGTGTTTGGACCAATCTGAAATTGGAGAGGTGATTTCAGAGTCTCATGAAGGTGCCTATGGAGGGCACAAGTATTGGAAAGCAACAGCTTACAAAATTTTACGAGCTGGATATTATTGGCCATCCTTATTCACAGATGTTTACCAGCAGGTAAGAGCATGCATTCCTTGTCAGAAATTTGCAGGAAAACAAAAATTATTATCTTTGCCTTTAAAACCTATTGCAGTCAATGCCCCTTTTCAGCAGTGGGGTCTTGACTTTATTGGAGAAATAAATCCAGCATCTTCAGGACAGCATCACTGGATTCTGACTGCAACAGATTTTAAATGGGTGGAATCCATTCCCACGAGGAATGCTACATACAAAGTAATCATAGAATTCATTGAAGAAAATATTTTGAGCAGGTTTGGCTGTCCACAGAGATTAATAACAGATAATGCAAAGGCATTCAAATCCAAAACAATGGTATCTTTTTGTGAAATAAATGGCATCATTCTGAAGCATTCAACTCCCTATTATCCTCAGGGCAATGGTCAAGCTGAATCTTCCAATAAGAACATCAATCAGAGCATCAAGAAATTGCTGAAGCATAACAAAAGGTCTTGGGATTCAATGCTGAAGTATGCATTATGGGCAGATAGAATTACAGTGAAACATGCAATTGGGACTTCTCCATTTCAGCTTGTTTATGGTACAGAGGCAGTGTTCCTTGTTCAATTGGGAATTCCAGTGATGAAATTCCTCCAGAATTCTCAAAAGGAACCTAATGATATGCAAAGGAGACTATTTGAAATGATAGAGTTACAGCAAAATAGAGAGAAGGTGGATGAAAAAGCACAGTTGTACAGATCCAAAATTAAAAACAGGTTTGACAGGAATATTAAAGAAGGTACTTTCATAGTAGGTGAGATGGTTCTCAGATGGGATGCAAGAAAGGAGCAAAAGGGTAAGCATGGTAAGTTTGACAATCTTTGGTTTGGCCTTTTCTGGTATCAAAAGTTTTAGAGAATAATACTTTTATCTTGCAGTCCTTGGAAGGTGAGGAGTTGTCCAACCCTGTTAATGGGCGATTCCTCAAGCATTTTTATAGTTTATAGGAGTATTTTCACTGATCATTGTACATACCAGTGAGTGAATCATAATAAGACTCCATATCCCAATGGAAGCTTTTGCAAATAGATAGATAAAATAACAGACAGAAGGAACTGGTCTACAGGTCCTTGAAGCCTCGCAGGGAGGTCTTCATCCCGCAGCTGGAGCCAGATGTTAAATCAGTAATTTGTTTCTTCGAATTTTGTTTGATTTGCATTTTATTTTAAGTTATTTATTTGCTTTAATTTGATTTTTCCTTCTTTAGGAGATTTTCTTTAGTATTTTTATGAAATTTTGGGCTTGCTTAAATCAGTAATTTGTTTCTTCGAATTTTGTTTGATTTGCATTTTATTTTAAGTTATTTATTTGCTTTAATTTGATTTTTCCTTCTTTAGGAGATTTTCTTTAGTATTTTTATGAAATTTTGGGCTTGCTTTCAAAATTTTCAATTTTCAAATTTTTAAACTTTAGGTTTGTTTTTGAAAAGGGGATTAAAAGGTCACTATATCAAATAATGGACTCATAATCCATACTCTAAGAAGAGTCATGTATAATATTTACCCTGACAGCCTTAAAACCCTATGCAAAATATAAAAAGCTGTTAAAAAGCATCAAAACAATGTTAAAGTTATTCTTGTAGCGCTGGAGCTAAGATTCACCAAAGGCGCGCTACAAGAATATCGCGACTCCAAATTTCTTCGATTTTTCAGCAAATTTTGGCACGCTTGGAATAATGAATGACTGATTATGTGTTTTAGAGAATTCATTACGTGTTGATGCAGAGAACATCATGATTTCAAGTGATTACACGTTGTGAGGAAATCGTGCTCATCATCAGCCCAGGTGTAATTCATTTTGACAGGTAGCCACATGGTTTGAGGTAATGTGGGATGAATTTGTTATTTACAAGCATATTCAAAGACGGAGGACTTAGTGGAGTAGCTATAACCACTAGAAAATCGGACATCGTTGCTGACTAAACAAGCGAGAGGTTTTGAGGGCTTCACGGGAAATTAGGGCTTCCTAATTCCGTTGCTAGCAGCTAAATTGAAGGTTGGAAGATGTTTGTACAACCAAGGTGACTCATCTGACAGCTCAGGTCATGATTTTAAACAACTACAGTGGCGCAATTTCTAGGTATCTCCTGAAAAACCAATATAAATGTAAATTTGGGGTTTTTTCGCTTGAGCTTAATCTGTTAAAATTGATCAAAGGATAAGTTAAATTGTGTTGTTAAACGCAATTTCGACCAGAGAAATAGCTATTTGTTGATGCTCTGCGATGCCAGGCTGAATGAGGGTTGAAGATAGCAGTTTTGTTTTTTATAAAATGTAACCCCGTCAAAGCTAAGGTTGTAGTGCTGTGAATAACCCATACATTCGACAGTATTTTCAATATCCTAAATTAATCTCCTGCTCACAAACAATACAAAAGCATACCATTCAATTTGCAGAGATTGAAGAAGAATGGGCAGGAGTGGTAAGATAGACAGAGCTGAACCAACTGATGTAGGATGGATTGAAAAACTGCCTGAGTGTGTTGAGCTGTTTCAGCAAGCTGGTTGGATGGATTTCTTCAGGAAGATCAATGGGTATAATGCAAAGGTGTCATGTAAATTTGCCCAGGGTTTCAAAAATGACATGGTGATTTTTGATACTCTTAAATTCAAGCTAACAGTGAAACTGATTTCAGAAGCTACAGGGATTAAAGATGAGGGTGAACCATGGTTTAAAAAACTGCCTTTTGACTTTGATCCACAAAGATACCTGTTACCAAATGTCACCCCTGACTGGAATAAAGGCGTCCTTATTCAAAATCTCAGGAAGGAATGAGTTGAGCCAATCAGAATATTGCAGAGCTATATTACTTGTGAGGGCAGGTATGCTTATGTATACAAGTATCATTTCAGATTCCTTCAGCACATGGTGGGGGTGTCCAAGATGAACCTGCCATTCTTCTTTTTGAAAAGTTTGCAGAAGATGTCCAACAAGGTGAAAGGGCCAATAGATCATTCTTCTCAGTCCATCTTTCACCATGGATTAATCAAGTTGATTATTAGTACTGTTTTGCAGCATGAAGGAAAGACCTGGGATTTCTTCATCTTTTGGTCTGGCTTTGAAGATCAGAAATCTAAGAGGCAAGCAGATACGGGTAAGGTCTTGTTGAGAAAATTAGGTCAGAAGCCAAAACTTAAAGATAAGGACGAGGTCAAAGTTGAGGAAACAAAGAGCTCATCAAGAAGATAAAAGACATGGAGGAGGAGCAGAAGAAAGCTATGAAGAAAGACCAAGCATCAGATGGTATCGCACTGCTGGCTGAAGTAGCAAAAGACCTATAAGACAGCTGTACATTCAGTTAGTTGTCATTAGTTAATAAACAGATATGTTAGTGATTTGCTATTTTTAGCATATTTTGTAATTTTGTAAAAATTGTACATTTACTTTACCTCATCGAATAGGTGGAAGGAAGTTAGGGTTAAATCCCTAACTAATTTTGTAAAAGCATAGTATTTAGAGAGGTTAGAAAGTCATTGAGAGGGTTCATTTTTTGGGAGTTTTCGGGAGGTCTCCAGACTGCTATTATCTTCAGACTTGTTCAGAGCTAAGTATTATGACTCTTGTAAGAATTTGCTGATGAAATTATGAGATATATATGACCTTTACCCTTCAGTTTTCTGTGTTGGCTTCATTTTTCAGTTTATTCAGTTGCTTAATAGATATATTCATTGCTAGTTTATGTGTATTTACTGGTGATGCTTGTCTTTTATGAATGAACCTCAACATTGTGTTTCTGTCGGATCTTATTGGATATGTCATGCATCTTTATCATCTTCTGTTTATGATTTAGTTATTACTTTGCTTATGAATGTATTCCCTGATTGTTCCCAAAACTTTACAACAACAAAACCTTTCAAAAACCTAAAACCTACTTTATTTTATTGAGTTTTATTTGAGATTGTGTTGGCTTGTTTCTCTGGCCTTAGAAACAATTTCTGGCACAAACAGGTTCCAAAGCTGCAAGTCATCATAGGTAACTATACTTTTGTTGATAGTTTTTATGTGGTTGATGTTGCTGATACTAATGTGGTTTTGGGAGTGAAATGGTTGTATTCAGTAGGAGAGCATACAGTAAATTATCAAATTCCTGAAATTAAATTCCAAGATTCAAAAGGAGTACAAAGAATTGTGAGAGGGCAACACACTTATCCAAATCAAGTAGTAACTTGCAATAGTATGATATCTATATTGAGGCATGGGGATATAGAATGGGTTGCTGAATGTCATATTACATCTCTCAAGCCAACTATAAATATTGTCAAACACCCAAAGGAGATAGAGAGACTTTTGCAAAAATATGAAAAGGTTTTTAGAGACCTTCCACATGGTAGGCCACCGGATAGGGGGTTGAGCACAGTATTATTTTGGAGGAGGGTACTTCAACTATTCAGATACCACCTTATAGACATCCTAAAAAGTTCAGAAATGAGATTGGGCTCATTAGACCAAGCTCTAGCCCTTATGCTTCTTCAGTAGTGCTAGTGAAGAAAAAAGATGGAACATTGAGAATGTGCATAGATTTTAGAGCCTTGAACAAAAAGACTATCAAGAATAGGTATCCTATTCCTAGGATTGATGAGCTCATGAATGAGCTACATGGGGCCAAATACTTCTCAAAAATTGACCTTAGATCAGGGTATCACCAAATTCGAATGAAAGATGATTATGTGCAAAAGACCGCTTTTCGATGTCATTTTGGCCACTTTGAATTTCTTGTCATGCCTTTTGGGTTAACTAATGCTCCAGCCACCTTTCAAGCATATATGAATAGGATATTTTGCAAGAAAATAAGAAGGTTTATTTTGGTTTTCTTTGATGATATTCTCATTTACAGTAAAACATGGGAAAAACATTTGCAGCAGTTAGAGATTGTGTTGAAAATCTTGCAAGAAGAGTCATTATTTGCTAAGTTATCAAAATGTGAGTTTGGGATGAAAGAACTATTGTATCTTGGGCACATTATTGGGCAAGAAGGAGTGAAGGTACACATGGAAAAAATCAAGTCTATCTTGGAATGGCCATCACCAAAAAATATTACCGAATTGAGAGGCTTTATTAGCATATGCACCTACTACAGAAAATTTGTGAATGGGTTCTCCAAGTTGACTTCTCCACTCACTGATTTGACTAAGAAGGATGCTTTCAAGTGGGATGAAGAGGCTGAAAAGGCCTTCCAAAAAATGAAAGAGGTAATGAGTAGTTGTCCCATACTTGCACGTCCTAATTTTACTAAACCTTTTGTTGTGGAATGTGATGCTTCAGGTGGAGGAATAGGAGATGTCCTAAAGCAAGGCCAACACCCCATAGCCTTTGAGAGCAGAAATTTGCAGCCTCATGAAAAAATTTACTCCATCTATGATAAATAAATGCTGGCCATTATGCATGCATTGGCCAAATTCAGACAATACATGGTGGGCATCAAGTTTGTGGTGAAAACTGACCACAATAGTCTAAGACACTTTCTCACCCAAAAAGATCTAAATGAAAGGCAACAAAAGTAGGTAAGCAAGATTCAAGCTTATGATTTTGATATTGAATATGTCAAAGGAAAGAATAATATAGTAGCAGATGCTTTGTCAAGAAGCCCTTCTTTTTCTCTCATGGATATTGCCAAAGATTGGAAAAACATGCTACTAGTTGAATATGCCAAAGACAAATTTGCTTGTGATGTGTTGGATGGAATCAAAGGGGATAATAATTATAGGATTTTGAATGGGTTGATATATTATAAGGGAAGAATTTATTTAGTTCATAACTCCAAGCTCAAGTACCGAATTTTGCAAGAAGCACATGATTCCCCACTAGCGGGCCATCCGGGGATCTTCAAAACTTACAGACAGTTGAGGCAAAGATTTTTTTAGAAGGGGATGAAGGAATATGTTCAGAATGATGTGAATGAATGTAAAGCATGTCAACAAAACAAATTAGAACTTACATGTCCATCCGGCCTATTACAACCATTGCCCATTCCGGAGCAAAAATGGGACAGTATTTCCATGGATTTCATCATCAGATTGCCTAAATACTTGGGTAAGGATTGGATCTATGTGGTAGTTGATAGGTTGAAAAAAATTGCTCATTTATTTGTTGTTACATCATCTTTTAGTGCTGCACAAGTGGCTGATATTTTTTTCAAAGAAATATTCAGATTGCATGGGCTCCCCAAGAGCATTGTCAGTGATAGAGATAGTAGATTCATGGGTGCTTTTTGGCAATAACTTTTTAGATTGGTAGGAACTCAATTGAATCCAAGTACCAACTATCATCCACAAAATGATGGACAAACAAAGAGGGTAAACCAATAGTTGGAAGGATACCTAAGAAACTATGTGGGAGGGCAACAAAAAGCATGGGCAAAATGGCTACACTTGGGTGAGTTTTGCTACAACACCACTTATCATATGTCAATAGGAATGTCTCCTTTCAAATAATTATATGGTTATGATGCACTTACATTTTCTAACATTATATTTGGTGATAGTAGAGCCCCAAAGGCTAAAGATTGGGTGGAAGAGAGCCAAGAAATTTTAAAGCTCTTGAAAGACAATTTGCAGGTTGCTCAAAATCAGCAAAAACAATATGCTGATAGGAATAGAGAAGAAAGAACCTTTCAAGTCAATGATTTAGTATATTTAAGGTTGCAATCTTATAAACAAACCTCTCTCAAAAATAATGGAGCAGAAAAATTAAAACCAAGGTACTATGGGCCATACAAGGTAGTGCGGAAGGTTGGAGAAGTAGCATATGAACTAGAACTTCCGGAAGGGAGTAAAATCCACAATGTATTTCATGTTTCTTGTCTCAAGAAAGCTCTTGGTTAGAAAATCATCACTTCAGAAATAATTTCTCCTTTGGATGATGAAGGTCAGCTCACACTTGTTTTGGAAAAGATTTTGAAGACACAGGAAAGAAGGTTGAGGAGTAGAATCATCAAAGAATATTTAGTGCAATGGAAGGACTTACCAAATGAAGATGTCACGTGGGAAGAGGAGAAGATTTTGAAGCATCCAAATCTGAAATTGCTTGAGGACAAGCAATCTTGGGTGGGGAGGACTGTAATGTCCCCATTCAAATAAGTGCATAGTAAGACAATCCCATCAATCCTACTAGTTTCCTAGGTTGGATGGGCACATGTGGGATGGTAATAAGGAATCTAATAAATGATATTTAGACATTAGAAGGGTTCAAGCATTTAATAAATATGGTGAATAAATAAATTCAAGAGAAATTCTAAGTGGCAAGTGGTTTTGGAGACATATGGAGGTGGTGGGACCCACACTAGCTTGATTTTTCAATGACACATGGCAGCTCTCTCTTGCCAATTCGAATTCATGGGAAGGTGAACACTCTTGGGTGATTTGGTAAGTCATAAAACATGGCATTGAGCATCTTAGGTCGAAATGGGATGGAATAGTAACCTCCATGGGAGAGGAAGAGTCAAATTGGAGACTAGTGGACACTTGGGCTAGATTCCCTAGTTTTATGACAACAATAATGAAGCATCTATGAAATTTATGACAAAATTCAGACCTGACTTCTTACACCTGACCATTATGACATGTCAACCCAAAAAATAGGCTCAAGGAAGGTGCTCATGGAGTTGGGGGAAGCTAAAGAGACTCAAATTCGAATTTGGGAGAAGATGGAAGGTTGGAACTAGGAGACAAGTGGCAAATGAGGAATATTTTCTAAATGGAAATTTATTGAATCTATTGAGAGGATTTCGACCCCTTGAAGGCTAATGTTGGTTATAAAATGTAGAAATCGAGTATGAGAATGGTTTTTGATGATTTGAGAAAAATTGCATTTGTGAAGATAGAACTAGTGGATGACTAGTTTCTTGCCTTAGCCAATTTTGAGGGTGAAAGATTCCCATCCAAGTTGGTGTTTGGAGAGGCCAATCAAGTCTTTCATGGTGATTTAATGGATTTTTATTTGCAAGTAGCAGCTATAGGAAGTTTCATGCTTTGGTTTAGTGTAGCACTTTCTCTCCACCATGTCCAATTTTGAAGGCATATTCGGGCTCCTTGAGGGATTGTGCTTTGGGTGAGATCTTGCACTCATTGGGAGAGATTAATATGATATTTTTATGATTTTAATAGCTTCATATCCTCTGTTATTCATATTCATAAACTTTCAGGTCGAAATACCCATTGACTGTATGCAAAATTATTGATTAATGAGCAAACAATGTCCATTTCCCCAATGCTTTGATGTATGACACTATAAGGTTGATTATTTCGAATGTATGGATGATTATTTTATATATTTGTGATTCATATACTGACATGGATATATTATACAAGTTTCATGTACTGTACTTGAGCATTTGAAGTATTTTTACTCAGTTTGTTTGTATTGAGAAGTGAAATAGTGCCATTTTCCCAAGGGTCGAATTGGGGGTTTTTGCTGTTGAATGTGAGAGAGTTAGAACAGTATTAAAAATCAATTAATGGTGCATATGAGACCTTAATCAAATACTTAACACATTACATACCTCTTTTCATAAATTTGTGGGAGTTTGGAGGCATTTGGAAGGCCATTTGCAGTGTTACCCCGAGGGGGATTTGATGCACAAATTACTAGTCAAAATTACATATATTGATCAGAATACAAGTCAAGTTTGCAGCAATATTTGGAGGGACATAAAAAATTCCTAAACCTAATATTCAAGGGTAAATACCATTCATACACTCCTATAGAAGATTTGGGAGCATTTGGGTTGATTTGGAGGTCAAAATAGTAAAACTAGTCAAAGGTCGAAATTGGGGAAAAAGTGGAAAATTTGGCATTTTAATAAAATTTTGAAAAAGAGTCATTACATGCAACTCGTGGGTACGCATGCTATAGTGATGAAACATGCGGGTAGGAATAAAAATAGGGCAAAATAGTATCTCTGAAGGATATAAAGTGAATCTGAGTCAGTGAAATGGATCCTATAGGCCAAAGAATGTTGATGCTCACAGGGTGGAAGATTATGTTGTAACATGTTTGATAAGTTCAAGGAATTCAAAGCCTTGATAGAAAATCAAACAGATAAGAAGATTAAGACTTTCAGATCTGATAATGGTGGAGAATTCACTTCAGGTGATTTCAAGAAGTTATGTAGTGATTCAGGGATTAAGAAGGGAGTTGACTGCTCCCTACAATCCACAACAAAATGGAGTTGCAGAAAGAAAGAATAGAACTATCATGGAAGCAACACGGGAAATGCTTCATGACCAAGATCTACCTATGCATCTACGGGCAGAAGCATCTAGGACAGCTGTGTATGTGCAGAACAGAACACCTCACAAGATACTTGACAATAAGACACCAGAAGAAGTCTTCTCTGGAAAGAAACCAGAAGTTAGCCATCTCAGAATATTTGGCTGTCTAGTATACACACACATTCCAAAAGAAAAGAGAACAAAGCTAGATCCTTCAGGAATGAAGGGCATCTTTGTGGGTTACAGTGAAAACTCAAAGTCTTACGGAATATACTTTCCAAGGTTCAAGAAGATTGATATCAGCAAGGATGTAACATTTGATGAGGACTTAGCCTATATCAAATCAAGGAAGACATCTGTTGAAGATCATTAAGAATGAAAGGAATCCAGATTTCAAGATACCACTATGAATGAAGCAATTCTAGAAGCAACCCGTGAAATTGAAGATCCACAAGAACCTATAGATCCACCCTGTGAGAAGAACTCTCACAAGACGAAACCTGCATGGGCTAGAGAGCTCATCCAAGATGCAGAAAGATATGGTATTCCAGAAGAGGAACACAGAGAAAGGAAAAGGACAAGGTCACACACTAGCTATGTTGCCTTGCTCAGTGACATTATGAACAAAGAACCTTCCAGTTATGAAGATTCAGCAGAAAAGAAAGAATGGAAGGATTCCATGGTCGAGGAATATCAATTGACCATGAAGAATTATGTTTGGGATGTGGTCCCAAGACTAGAAGGGAAGTCTGTTGTGACTTCTAAGTGGATCTATAAGATCAAGCATGCTGCAGATGGTAGCATAGAGAAGTACAAGGCAAGATTTGTAGCTTGTGGCTTCTCTCAGAAAGAGGGAATAGACTATGAAGAGACCTTTGCTCCTATAGCCAGATACACTTCCATCAGAACAATACTTGCTATTGCTGCAATGATGAAATGGAAGATACACCAGATGGATGTCAAGACAATGTTCTTGAATGGTGTAGTCGAAGAGGAAGTGTATGTGGAGCAGCCACTTGGTTTTGAAACACATGACAGGGAGTCATATGTGTGCAGGTTGAAGAAATCCTTGTATGGCTTGTAGCAATCTCCTAGGACTTGGTATGGTAGGATGGACAGTTTTCTATCCAGTTTGGGCTTTATCAAGAGTAAAGCAGATTCCAACCTTTACTACAGGTTGAGGAAGGAAATCCTATGATACTACTCCTATATGTGGATGACCTGTTTGTTACAGGAGAGGATGGGTTGATTGCCGACACCAAGAGGAAGCTTGCAGCCGAGTTCAAGATGAAATACTTGGGGATGATGCACTATTTTCTAGGCATGGAGGTGTGGCAGAGTGCAGATGGGATCTTCCTTGGACAAGGGAAGTATGCTATAGAGATCCTAAAGAGATTCGAGATGATGGACTGCAAAGCCATGGACACACCTGTGGCATCGAACCTGAAGCTTCCGTGTGATGCTTCATTTGAGCCAATTGATGTCACGATGTATCGTCAGATGATTTGGTCCTTGATGTACTTGACGAATACGAGACCATATATTTTCTTTGCGGTGAACACATTGAGCCAGTTCCTGACAGATCCAAGAGTTGTTCACCTGGTTGCTGTAAAGCATATTCTGAGGTACCTGAAGGGTACTGTTGATTATGGGCTCAAGTATGATGCGAATCAAAATTTTAACCTGGAGGGTTATGTTGATTCAGATGAGTATCAGGACGATGCTCTGGATGATATGCATCAGGACGATGCAGTGATGATGAGTATCAAGACGATGCTCTAGATGATATGCATCAGGACGATACTATGATGATGATTAGGATGATCATGTACATCAGGATGATGTATGATGAGTATCAGGTTGATACTCCATGGATGTGGACAGTTTGTGCAGGTAGCATAGAAAAGATCCTCAAGATCTGGACAAGTTGAGCAGTAGGCTCGTAAATAAGTCCTGGGATTCTCTTTCGAGGTTTTGCTACTAGAGGCATGTAATCAGCCCTAGAGATCCGAGAGGTTGAGCAGTAAGCTCGTAATCAGTCGTGGGATGCTCTTTAGAGTACTTGCAGGAAGCAAGACACTCTTTAAAGGTTTTTCCTAACCACATGTAATTATCCCTAGAGATCCGAGAGGTTGAGCAGTAAGCTCGTAATCAGTCCTAGGATGCTCTTTAGAGTACTTGTAGGATGCAAGACGCTCTTTAAAGGTTTTGTGGTGTGTGGGGTCACATGTAATCAACCCTAGAGATCCAAGAGGTTGAGTAGTAAGCTCATTATTATATCATAAATATAGTCAATATCATAAAGAATGGAACTAGAATTTGATTATATTTAAGGGTGTGGTTTAACAAATGCAAATATTGAATATGAAAATATGATTCAAAAGGATAATGACTGGACTTATAAATTTAAACTTTTGGTGTTAAAATTTCTTTCAATTGGGATTACCTTCAGAACCAAATATTCTGAAGGCACTCCTTAATAATTTTTCTTCCAGAATTTACTAAAAGGGTGTCATTATCATCTTTCATTGACCTAAACAAAAACGAAAAAAGATGAGAAGGTTGTTGGCTAGCAACAGGAGGTTGAGGCTAGATGTAAAAGGAAAGCTCCTAGTCATAGGGCCTCTTAGTATATGGTTTCCTAGAGGAGGATTCCCTGTAGGAAGAGGGTTTCAAGGAGGGGGGGGTTCCCTAGAGGAGGGGGAGGGTTCCATAGAGTGGGTTTCCCTGGTGAAGGGTTCCTTGGAGGGGGAATGCTATAGCCATGGGTCCATTAGTGTGTGTGTGTGTGTAGGCGATTCAAACTATAAGGAGCCGGAATCGGGTGATAGTGCATAGGTTTTGCATGGGGGATGACTATAGAATCTAAAGGATAGAATTGAGGGGGTTCACCTCAAATCCTTTGAGAGTATCTTGCAGGATCAATACTGACTTGGTCTAAATTAAAAACAAGTGTGGGATTATGATAAGATAAAGCTTGAAAAATCTAATGCAACTGAGTGTGCAGAACGTGAGCACACTAAAATGGAAAACAAACCAAAATAAGCTGAAAAAAACTATTGCGAGGTGAGCTCAATAAAGTGGAAAAAATACAACAAGCAACACTCCTAAAAAAAGAAAATGATTTGCTAACCTATTAGGTAAAGGAGCAAGTAGTCATCTATCTAAAATATGGAAGCCCTCAAAAATCATTTCCCCTACAGGGTGATGAAATCCGTATCCAGGAAAAATGAAATGGAAGACCAATATGGCCAAGGTATATCCCCCATACGGAGGGGGATCACAGGTAAAATAGCCCTAGAAGAATGGAAACTACGATACCTTATTCAAGGAACATATGGAAAGATTACCCACAGCTTCTTTCAGAAGAAAATGAGTAGGTTCCCTTCTGTACTTAGTGGAGATCGAAATTCCACCTAGACCTCCAAAATCGGTCTGCCACTTTCCCTCCTAAAGGAGAGGCCCCCTGACAAATCGGTCTCAATCATTACAATAAATACAAGAGGATTTTGGTCCCCTAAAAGGACAACTCCTATGTCTGAGATGTAAATGACAAAGGGAAATTATTTGGATACCTATCCCCAGTGTCCTAACCTAACTACAAAATTCTTTTTGGTCCTCAAGTGAGGTTAAGATTTGTTGAGTTAAGGTAAATTTTAAGACTTCGCTGGCGACATGAACCAAGTGATAGTTTGATTTAGGGAGTGATTGTGTGCACTGGTGGTGTGTACAATAGCTAAGAAATTAAATACTTAACAGAAATCAACAAATTCCAATACTAAGTATAAAATTTTCTTGAAAACATCATTTCAAATTAGAAAGGATACAACTAAGCATTTATCATTCAAAGCATAATTTTTTATTTATTTTTTAACAAACCCTTGCTGAAACAATAAATATGTAGTAAAAAAAGAATCTTTAACAAAACTAAAGAAGCAACAAATACTCAAAAATTATGATTTTTCTTCACTGCAAGAAATGAAAAAGATTAACATAAATACCACTACAGCAAGCAAAAGATTACAAACAAAAAGTAAAAAATTGTTGCTTACATTTTTTTATTTTAAAAAACGGGGGGGCGGGGGGGGGGGGGGGGGGGACTAAGATGTATTTTTGTAATTTTGTAAGATGAATTTACATAAACAAATTACATATTTGAATTCCCCTAAAAAATACATGGTTTGAAAAAACAAAATCACGCAAATCCAAGTCCGAGAGGCAAATATATCTTAGTTTAAAAATATGCAATTTTCAATGATTTTTTGAATGGACAGAAATATTGCAGAGAGGATATCTAGAAAAAACAAAAGGATCAGATTGATCAATAAGAGTAGATTCAGGCTGGATTTAGGACTTGAATCACTCAGGAAGCAAAAAATAGGTAGATAAAAATTTAAACAAAGAGCAATAAAACTCAATCAATGGCTAGAAAGGTTGGACAAGCACAACCGGAGAACGATAGAGATTGTCCCCAATATGGTCGCCAAAACTGTAACTAGTTTTTTACAAACCAATATGTACCAAAAGGAAAATACTAAGGCTTGTGGAATCCTTAGTAGTAGTTTGAAAAGAAAAAATTAACAAATAACAAGCATAAATTAAAAAACATGCTAATCATGCAAGTAAACAAGATTAAGAACAATAAAGTGAAACTAAGCTAACATCGGGTACATTCTTTAACACATGCATGAGACAAATCAAATAATGGTTTTTCTTTTCATTAAAACATGAATTGTAAATTTATGAGCCCCCTGGAGTCTATCCTCAACTCTCAACTGCATAGCCATAACTAAGTGTACTTATAAACCCTAGGATATATATGCCCCTGATCTATCCAACAACTGCTTCTTTCTCTCATATCTGCTTAGAAGAGCTCTGGTACCATGTAAATTTCCTTAAGATCCATTCTTGAGTTAAAGTATGCCAGTTTATTTTAATTAAACTTAGATATTACTTTTAACCACAAATGGATTTCTTCACAATGCAGCGGAAAATAAAAACACTGAGAGAAATATAACATCAGTCACATCAATAGAGACACCAATATTTTTGGGTATAAAATCCCAGAAAAAACCCAATGTGGGAAAAACCGGTGCAGCAGTCTAAGAAGATATTTTATTATGAAGATATAGAACAAATACAATCTAGAAAATCAATTTACCCAACCTGGAAAAATTGAAACACCAAAACTCACTGAGACAACCCCACGAATCCGTACAGCCCTCCTACGCAACAGCACGTCCCTCTGTGTCACTGTACGAAATCCCTACGGTCCTGTACGGAACCCATATGACCCTCTGTCACTGTGTATGGCCTCTGCAAATTAGTACGACCTCCCTCTCTACGAATCTGTACGGCCTTCTTCTTTGCCTAATCACTCTGTATATCCTCTGGATGAATGCTCCTTCGTCTTCTCTGTAAACTTCTTCTTCAAAATTATCTTTCTCACTCTCTAGTTGAAAGCTATGAGCAAGAAATATCTCTATATCTTTGTGTGTCCTCTCCACCAAATCAATCCTCCTTTTAACTCAATGGCCAAGCCTAAACCATAACTTCTCACTATGGATCTTTGGGTGAGATCCTCTGGTGAGATCAATGGCCAAGATTAGATTAGTCATCACTTAAATTATTTTCACTTGAACTTTATAAAAGTGACTCCATTAAGTTAATTAATAATTAGATTACTTAATGCAATTTTCCTAAGTCTAAACTTTGGAAAATTACATTAATACATTTGGCTTCCTATTTTATGTCTTCTAGCATGCAAGGACACATGCAATGATAGAAGACCTTCCTTGTTTCCACTTTCTAACACTCTCAAGTATGGCAACATTAATCTGATGTTGCTCTTCTTGTCCCCTTGGTCCACCTTCCATTATAACTTCTCATGGTTTCAACCATTTTTGGGTGCGTAATATGTTCTCTCCTCCCATTGGAATCTATTTTTGCATCATTACCAAGCACATATTCTCCCATGACATATTTTTTGGGTCCATAGGGGTCTTTTGCATCATCCATGATGATTGGTCCACTGCCAATCCTTCTTGCTTATTTTTCTTGCCGCAAGAAATATGCAAAAAAAGAAGTTTTGTTAGAGAGCATATTAATATAACTTGATAATTACTTTAATTTTCATTACCATGGACGTGTATTTCAATTTTCCATTACCACACTGGCATCATATTGGTGGTATTCCCCTAATTTCCTATGCCAAGTATTGAACCATAATTATGATTTGACTTCCTTTGGCCTGTGCATGCATGGTGTTGTAACTTTTTCTATGATAGCACTAAATCGCATCTCCATCCAACTCTATAGAACCCTTGGGTTGATGGGAGGCTCCCTCAACACCACTATCAATAAAATTTCAACTCCAATGCCTCACTATAATGTCCCTAACGACATTCACAACTCTTCGAGGTCTTCAACAATGTTATCCAACTTACACAAGCATCTTTATGTTTCCTCCTCTCTTCTCAAATCATCAAGCTCTGCCTCTATTGTCGTATTTATATTTTAATCAAGACTTTGTTCTGTGGCCATCTTGAGCTATCAGCTCCAATACATCGACTCCCTTCCATAAGAATACCCATGTGCATGTGCACTTGCAATGTAAGCCTCTGATGAACCATACTCAATGTGACACATTCCAATGATCTAACTTCGACAAGCCTCTTCCCGATACATCGGATCCGAAATGTCATCGAATATTTCCTTTTGGATTTTCCACAATCGTCACACATACTCCTTTTGGATGTATGGGAGATATCGGCTCCAATACATCGACTCCCTTCCATAAGAATACCCATGTGCACTTGCAATGTAAACCTCTGATGAACCATACTCAATGTGACACATTCCAATGATCTAACTTCGACGAGCCTCTTCCCGATACATCGGATCCGAAATGTCATTGAATATTTCCTTTTGGATTTTCCACAATCGTCACGCATACTCCTTCGGATGAATACTTTGATGGTCCACTCCCAATGAGCCATTTTTTATACTTCAGATCCCATCATATATCAGCTATCGACTTTTCCATGATCCATTCCCATAATCAATTAGACAAATCCTTTGATAACCTACTTCTGATACGACATTCCTGATATGATGTCAGGATTCGGTCCATCGAACTTACCCCATATATTATATGGGAATTTTTATTCAAGGGCCTGCCTCCAATGAGGAATCTCTGATTCTATTAGGTATGACACATCAAACTTCACTCTCTCAAGATCCCCTGCTTTATCCTTCAACATAAATATCCGTAACAAAATTCCAATGGGACTCTTCTAGACACATCGGTTCCAATCCATCGAGGTCCTCATTCCATTGGAAATTTGGAACTTATGACTTACACCCTAGGCCACACTTCTGATAGATGCAATCCGATAGACTTATCGAACTTCTAACATCAGACTACCATTGTGATGAACCTCTGATGGTGAACTTCCGATGACCTCTTTCTGATAGACTATACTTAGCTAATTTATGGGTTCTAATAGAGATTAAATGATAGTTTCCTATAGCAATCTGAACTCCATTTCTAGTGTTCTTATAAATAAATTTCCAGGCCACTCATTAACCTATGTGACTCAATTCTAAAATTATGCATGATTTACTCTTACCTATAACTATGATTATTACTACCCATGTAAACATACCATTCTACATGCCATTAAGCAAAGCTATAGTAAATAAGTCAGGGTGCACAATCAACTTGAATACATGTTGTCAAGGATTATACAGACATTCACCATCACAATGCATATTCATAGACCACTTGATACAAAAAAATGGATATATTCATCCCATTCAATCATTAACTAAAATTAAAAAACACATAAAATGAATACTTGTCTTAACGAATGCTTTCCCAAACAACTGACTACACAACAACAATGTTCCACCCAACGGTAAGCACTCTATCTAGGATATACTCTTTCTAATGAGAGACCACCCCCAATATGGGGATAATTTCCACAAGAAAATGAGAACTACTAAGGCTCACTCATAGTCATATAACACACTTTCATAGCCAAGCTATCCCACAATTGGGTTTATTAGGCTATCAAGATATATATGGGAAAGAATTTCTAATTTAGTGAGCTCAACCATAGAGCTACAAGTACCTCAAGAAGATGTAGCTAGTCTAGCACCCACATTACCCACCCCACGCAATAACAAGAAGGTCCCCTTCTTTGCTTGTAGTCCCTCGAGCGTTCCCTTCCTCCAGGTGCTATTCAATGTGTGTGTAGAAAGATAACCTAAAATCTATTCATCTTCTAAGAAAGGAGGTTCCATCCTTTGTTAAGTTTATCAAAAACATCCAAATATCACTCTATCACCAAGGCACAATTACATGCATCCAAGTAAGTCCATAATTGGGTCTTTAGGCTACCAAGAGAACTAAGGGAAGGATTTCTAAGCTAGTGAGCTCAACCATAGAGCTACAGGAACCTCAAGAAGATGCAACCATCCTCGCACCCACATTACATGTCCCACACAACACCAAGAAGGTCCCATTCTCAACTCGCAGTGCCTCATGCGTTCCCTTCCTCTAGGTTTTATTCAGTGTGTGCGTAGAAAGGTAACCCAAACCCTAGTCGTATTCTAAGAACGGAGGTTCCAATCTTCACTAGGCTTATCAAGAACATCCAAACTCCCTCTTCTACTCTTGGATTCATACATAGGGCTCAAACAATCAGTGGATTCGGACTAATAGGATGATAATAGGTAGAAATCATGCACAACACATTGCATGAAAGAAACTCATTGGTCATTCCTTTAGCCAACCCAAACTTGAGAGTAGAAAGACTCATCTTATCTAGCCGACCAACCTTCCCGAGAGATAACACTCATGAATTAATGAAGAGATGTGCTCTATGCAAGAACCCTCATATACAAATATAGGGAATATTTAATATAATAATTATAATGTAATATAATATAATGTAAGATAATAAAAAGAAACATGAAAAAGAAGTAACAGAAAACAAATTTTGCATAAAGAAAGAAATTAAGAAATTGGGAGGAGGAGGAGATAAAAGGAGGAGAAGAAGTGAAGAGAGGGGCTTTATATTTAATATAATGTAATATTAATTATATTAAATATTCCCTATATTCGTATATGAGTATGTAACAACCCTCATATACGAATATAGGGAATATTTAATATAATAATTATAATGTAATATAATATAATGTAAGAACCCTAAAACTCCTAAAACCCACTAACTAACAAATAAATATTAAATATGCATGCAGATCTCTGAACCAGCACAAGAATCTGATAACATGTAAAATCATATAAAATCCAGAAACAAACAAGAACAACATGCAGAGAAGATCTGACAAAAGAAAGTGGATCTAATCAATAATAACAAAAAATATGCTATGAAAATTAATGAGACATACCTGATAGATGACCTAGCAGCTACCATTACCTTGACAGCTCCAATAGTGCAACTGAAGGTGGGGGGGACGACTCTCCACCCAACCAACCCTCAGCCAATGGCTGAGGCCCCCGAGCCCCCAACAATTAACCCTATGCCAGTGCTATATTTCTTTCCTCTCCTCCAGAGCTCCTCTTCCCATATGCCCGAAGACAAAAAGGCCCTCTCTTCACTTCTTCTCCTCCTTTTATCTCCTCCTCCTCCCAATTTCTTAATTTCTTATTTAATTTCTTTCTTTATGCAAAAATTGTTTTCTGTTACTTCTTTTTCATGTTTCTTTTTATTATCTTACATTATATTATATTACATTATAATTATTATATTAAATATTCCCTATATTCGTATATGAGGGTTGTTACACTCTAATTCATAAGTGCACCCCTGTACAACAAGCAATCCCAGTTCCAAACTATAGGGTGACTCAGACATGAAACAACACCCATGCATTCCCCTTCCCAAAATAATAACTGCCCCAACCACCAGTAAATTTTCAGACCCCAACCTGGTTTCAAGTCTCAGCAAAAATTCATAGTTTAATGCCCAACCCCATTTAAGTGACTCCTAAAAATCACTTTAGAATAAACTAATTTTCGTAACTTGAAACACTTGAAATCTATTACAATTACATAACATAAATTAATCTGCACACACATGAAATTTTTGCATAGGGATTTTTGGGCAATTTTCCCTTGGAAAAACCCCCTAGGGGGAAAACCAGAGAGAGAGAGAGAGAGAGAGAGAGAGAGAAAGAGAGATTTTATTTTTAAGAAAAAAAAATACAGCAATAAAATATCAACAATTAACATCCAGCTTATCTCAAAAACCATGACCACATTCTGCCTTGAAGGCAGTGACAAAATATGCCTAGAAAATAGTTCCTTCTTTGTCTCAAAATTCATGCCAAAATTTTTGTGCACAAACTATACAGTACACTATAGAATCCCTCCTCGACTTCTATGTTGTAATATGGCCTTCCAGCCTCGAAATGCATGCCAACAACTCAACAATCGAATCCCTTGATTTTCATGCCCACTTATGCCTGGAAAATCGTGTTGAACGAACTCTTCTCTTCATGTATGGTACTGCAGCAATTAAAGCATGTATAGGTACTCCTACAATTAAAGCATGTAAAAACTCAATAAATGTTGGTGTATTCCTCCTCGAATACTATGCCTGCTACATTGGGAATTGTGCTTCTCTTCTCTGCTATACAGATGCTTGGGAACCCGTGTCCCTTCCTTCTCTCTTGTTCTTGACCTCTTCTCCAAAGCTAATGAAGAATGAATGTGCCTCTTTGCTTTCCTTGGCCTTTTTTTTCATTAATTAGAGTTGATGAACGAACTCTTCAATCCAAGGGCCCATATTGGATCTTGAGTCTCTTAAATTCACAGTCACATTCTCATTAAAAATTAAAAATCACTTTTTCTCAACTTAAAAATTAATTTAAGTCACATTCTCATTAAATGTCCAAAAAATCACTTTATATCTCATAAAGTGAAAATCAACTTTACATCTCATCAAATTAATGCCAAAGGTCATGTTAGACATTTCCCCTTTTTGACTAGGCACAAAGTCACCTAGGGGAACACCCTTGTCCAAGGTACAAATTTCAGCACCACCTCCTTCATGGAAGAACTGGATGATTGAGTGCACAGGTCAATTGGGTAGTTAATGGCTCATGGGTTCAAGATCTCACTCCCCAATATTTTGAAGATTGTGCCCCATTGCTTCTTGTTGCGTTGCCCAATCATTTGTGGGTTTTCTTTTATGTGTGCGTATGTGTGTGTGTGTGTGTGTATTTACATCACATATATAGTCTTTGTTGTGCCTAAATAGCACACAATACCAACTATACCATATTTGATTGTCATTACACAATCGAGAAATCAATGGTGGGGCCTTGGCCTTGAGCTCCTCACCATGATATCATTTATATGATCATATACAATGGGGTAAAAAATGAGGGTATTACAACTATTAAGTGCACTTTTCTAATAACTCACTAAGTAATATTCCCAATAACCTTAAAATTACCATGGTGTAATTGTAATTGATCTAGATTTTCATGTTTTACCTTTACAACCAAGTATATTTCCTAAATTTCTAAGCAAGGTGAGGGTGATGAAGTGAATTTGATGTTAAGGGAGGGTGTTTCGCGAATTGGCCATCATAGAAATGTTATTGAGTACTAGGTCTACCTCTTATCTTTCAAGGGCTAGAGGTTAAGGATTTTTCTTCCTCATGTGTGCCTTAGAAGGGAGCGATTTTTTTCTTGAGTTGCCTTTTCCTTGCACCTCTTTTTTGCAATGCCTTTTTATTATCATTAGCCTTTTTTTTGGCTTAGTCTCTTTGCTTTATATTTGGATTTGATAGGTTTGGACATAAGGTTCATGGATTTTGCAAGGGGGCATAGCTCACATTAATCATTTAGCTCTATTTCACTTAGAGTACTTTGACTTAGGCACATGGCATATAGAGGAATAATATGTAGAAACCTTAGAACATGGCATATAATAAGTTAATTACAAAAGAGGGACATGATGGAAATGAGTGAAATGGCTAGTGAAATGACATGATGTGAAAAATGGCTTGGTGAAATATTGTGAATGACATGAAATGGGGGTCACACTTAAATCCCTAGGGATACACCTAATTAATAAGCTTACACACTGAATCTAAGGAAGAATTATATCCACACCATAATGCATCCTTAGCTATAAGACAACCATCTAAGATACATGAATCCTTATAGAGTAAACCGTTGACCCTCTATGGTCATTTCCATATATAAAAAAGCATCAACCATAAATCAACTAGAGAGGACATGTGATAGCACTCGTGCAAAGTGTGTGTCCCCATCAATTTCTGGAACATGGCACAAATATTGGTGAATTGAGCAAGTTGGAAGTGTCTTTGTCAAATATCCATGGGAAAACAATAGATCTTATTTATGGAACAATTGGGTGTGATAGAAGATCACATAGGGAATGCTGATCAAGTCACCCCTACATGTTACGGTGTAACATAACCAAAATTCTAAAGTTCCTTTGTTGGAGCTAGCTTTTATTTTATAGTTAGAATATACAATGTTTGCTTGTCATTAGGATAATTTGTTAGGATGTCTACTAGCAACCCATTTTGAAAAGACTAGAATGCATGTTTGGATTTCAAATTGCTATTAACAAAGAACATTTTTGAATTACCTATTATGCTAGCATTTTTTTAATTAATACAAAGATCAATTTTCTTTAAAAAAGGTATAAAAATAACATCTTCCAACTGGCACACTTTCTAGTTTTATATCCTCAAAAACACAAGAACCGAGTCATAATGTTCAATATAAAGTCTAGAAACACATGGATGCAACATGACATTCACTTTGCATAGCTTCAAAATGGTGTTCTAGATCTTGTTACATTTAGTGATGACATTGTGCTCATTAATTCATTCCTCTTCCTTCACGATGTACTCTATGTAACAATTCTTGTCGTTATTGCTAGAAACATGTGATTGGTTGGGCACCACCTTAACAATCCAACAACATAAGCCATTAAAACAAGTTAAGCAAAATAATTTTTTGTAAGTTTTCCAATGAAAATAATACTCACCCTTTTCATGGAGCTTATCACCAACACAAATTATCTTCACTTATACGAATTGTAGTAAGTGGTGTTCAAGTATTTCTCAGTAGATTATGAGACTTGAATCTAATTTCATGGTGTTGAAACTTGGTTAATTTACATCCCCCTCTCTCTATATAATATTAGATACATGAAAGGAAACATAATGTGAAATAGTGTAACAAATTTAGGGCCCTCATAAAATGATTAGAAAAAATTGTCAATCAGCAAATTTTCACACAAAAATTCACTAGCAATGCCTTTTAATCCATATATTTACCGCTAATTAACAAGACACTCTTTATCATTTCCCTCTCTCATATTTTATGGGCAATGTCTTAGTGACATCATTTGCTCTTGTAAGATGAATTTGCATCCATATATTCATATATTCCTTGATGTGGAATTTTTCTTTAATAATTTGTTTTTATATAAATCTTATTAATTTTATGTTTTTAGCTATCTTACCATATTGTTATTTCATACATATCCTATCTTTCTTTGGATTTGAACTTTCAATCTCTTAGAAGAAAACACATATTCTTAACCATTTAACCCACTCCAATTATACCTTTTAACATTAACCATGTAAATCAATCAACATTCTACATTCTATTCAAAGACTTAGAAAGATCATTTTAATACCATAGACAATAGACCATTTGAATGGATTACTATATACATAATTATAATACAGTGATATTATAAATTGCCATATGGATCTGATCTAGATACAAATGTCTCTTCCATCTTTTCAGGTTCACGTCTCAAGTATGTTCATTTTCTATTTCTAATGATAACCTTTGATTTAATTGCATCCCATAAATTCATAAGAGCACCCAACACAGGGCTCTCTATGTTAGATATATTATAAAATTTACATAAGCCATGTACTATTTTATGCCATTTCCTTTACACAATTCCATATTAGTGTGTTAGTTTATAGACATATTCTTTCAGGCGTGAGCTTATCATCATGCCAAAACACTCACCCAAATTAAGTCAACACATCCCTGTCTTTGTGCATATCCCTCTCTTTGTGAAATCTACCTAACAAATGAATGGTATGCAACATATTAGTTTGAAAGTATAAGTTTATTCATTGCTTGGTCCAACTAGCATCACCAGTAATCTTCACAAGAACACAATCCATCCTTAAAATGGTGGAATCTGTTTGAATCTCTCACAATAATTTCTCGCCCAACAATCTTGGAGATGAATTTAGTGGCATTGTGACAGTCACTACACACACGAAGGTTCTTCATTATATGGATGGGGGTGCCTGGGCTTGTATTGATGATCCCAAAACTTATGGCTAGCTTCTCACTATGACTGCATAGAATGCTTTCCTTAGCCGCCTCCTCCACATCCTGCAGCACAAGATTTGTGTTAGGCACATAACCTGCCTTCTTCATTTGCCCATACAAAGTTTCCAACATTGCATAAACTTTTTCACATTGAGAATGGGTTCTGTCTCCCATGAGGAATATATGAACCTCTCTGTGTACGGCAACGACACTGCATCCTGGTTGCTTCTTCACTCCCCTCTCCCTCATTATTGTCCTCAACCTTACAACATCCTTCCATCTGCATGCCTCAGCATAGATGTTTGACAACAACACATAATATCCAGCATGGTTCGGTTCTAATTCGAAAAGGTGTTTTGCTGCTTGTTCTCCAAGCTCAATATTGCGGTGAATTCTGCAGGCCCCAAGCAAGGCTCCCCACACATCTGCGCTAGGATTTAATTTCATATTTTTTATAATGTCATGTGCTTCATCTAGATGCCCTGCACGCCCTAGAAGGTCAACTAAGCATGCATACTGTTCCAGCTCAGGTGCAAGGCCATAATCTGACTTCATGCACTCAAAGAATTGCAAGCCCTGGTCGACTAACCCTGCATGAGAACAGGCAGTCAAAATAGCAGTGAAGGTGATATGATCGGGCTCTGTGCCTGTCTGTTGCATTTGGGAAAAGAGAGCAAGAGCATCCTTACCATATCCATGAATTCCATATGCCAGAATCATTGCATTCCATGACACAACATTTTGTTTAGGCATTCTTTCAAACAATTTATAGGCAATGTTAACATTCCCACATTTGGCATACATGTCTACAAGTCCAGTGCCTACAACAACATCAGATTCATATCCACTTCTGATTGCATAGCCATGGATCTGCTTACCTTGTTCCAAAGCCAATAAATGGATACATGCAGGTAAAACACTAACCACGGCAATTGAATCAGGTTTTATTCCCTGGACTTGCATTTCATTGAAGTATGCCAACGCTTCATGGGGGTGACCATTCTGGGAATAACCAGCAATTATCGTAGTCCATGACACAAGATTTCGTTTAGGAATTCTTTCAAATAGTTTGTGGGAACTGTTAACTTTCCCACATTTAATATACATGTTTACAAGCCCATTAACTACGGCAACATCAGATACAAATCCACTTCTTATTGCATAACTGTGGATCTGTTTTCCTTGTTCCAGAGCCAATAAATGGGCACATGCAGGTAACAAACTAATTATGGTGATTGAGTCGGGTTTTATTCCCTGGATTTGCATTTTGTTGAAGAATGCCAATGCTTCATGGGGATTGCCATTCTGGGAATAACCAGCAATTATTGCAGTCCATGACACAAGATTTTGTTTAGGCATTCTTTCAAACAGTTTGTGGGCAATGTTAACATTTCCGCATTTGGTGTACATGTTTACAAGCCCATTGACCAGAACAACATCAGATTCAAATCCACTTCTTATTGCATAACCGTGGATCTGCTTCCCTTGTTCCAGAGCCAATAAATCTGCACAGGCAGGCAGAATACTAATTATGGTGATTGAATTGGGTTTTATACCCTGGACTTGCATTTTATTGAAGAATGCCAAGGCTTTATAGGGATGGCCATTCTGAGAATAACCAGCAATTATTGCAGTCCATGACACAACATTTTGCACGGGCATTTTATCAAACACTTGGAGTGCATTCTCTAAACTACCGCACTTGGCATACATTGATGCCAGCGCAGTACCCACAAAAACATTCGACTCAAATCCCCTTGCGAGGATATCTTGGTGAATCTTCCTGGCTGCTTGGAGATCTGATAGGTTGCCGCATGCTTTGATTACAGACATAAATACCATCTTCTCGGGATCTATGCCTGCGTCTTGCATTCGAAAATACATTCTCAACACTTTGTCCCAGGAGCCGCTTTTCACACAATCTCTGATCGTCTCATTCCATTGGAAAGCATTGCTCCGATTGTGTTTGTGTAAACCTGTTTTTGTGACTTGGTTTTGGTTGCCATATTCGTTGGCACATGCCGAAACTTGTCTGGTTTTCTTCACTTTATTCCTATGCCGATGTCTAACTGCTGCGGCAACAACAATGGAAGTTGTGGTAGGACGAGGGCCATAAAAATAAAAATGGAGATGAGAAGAATGCAGATGCGTGTGATGGAAGGAAGTTTGAATGGGAGATGGAAAGGGGTATAGGTTTGAAGAAGATTGTAGGAAAAATAGCGACAGATCCATAGCAAAGCAATGTGTAGACAAAGCAGGGGAGAGGAAACCTACCATAATACCGACATCGTTCATACTAATTTCTCTACTCCCACAACACCTTCATCTCTTCTATTTTATGGCCATCCTTATCTCGATTGCCAATCACCGGATTATCTCTTCATCCCACAGAATCACCAGATGTTTTGGTTAACCCTTTTAAGAACCCTGAAGTGGCCATCGTTTGGATGAGTCATGTGATGAAAGGGTCATGATCCGTGAAAGGATCTAACCTGCTCTGGGAAACAAGGCAGACTCCTTGAGAAGCTACTATCTTGATGAAGTGAGAGTGGAACTCTGATGCGGGAAACACTCTGGCAAGGGAAGATACTATCTGGATAAGTGGGAGTGGAAGAACTCGTGACATTTAAGAAGAGTTTGTATTATGTAAAATCAAGACTAAATCATTCTTATGAGATAAGAACCTCAAAGAGTTTGCATTTTTTTTTAACATGAACTGTCTTAATATTTGCATTGAGACAAGGATGCAAGTATAAAGTTACCCTATGATTGGTGCTATTTCACGTTAACTTACAATTCTACATGAGTTGCTTGTTAATCAGTATAACTTGAGAAGCAATGAGTAAACTTTGCTAAAGTGTCACTTATCAACCACTTTGTGAGTACAAATCACTCTACATAACTTATAACTCTAGTGTTTTTTGATGAAGTTTTTTAATTACACCGATAGGTGTTTATATCTTAGAATTTGGGGTGGACTATCATCTATGCTTTTCTTAGATTGGAGGAGGATGGGACAAGTGTATTGTTCAGATTGATTATATGATCGTTGTTCAAAATTCAAAATAAACAATTATAAAAAAAATATAAAAAATAACAAGTAGTTGATGCATGGATAACTCATAGTTCATCCATGGATAATGGGTAGTGATAGACAACCCATTTAACTAAAGAAGGTAACATGTAACAAGTGATTACAACTAAGCATGGAGAACAAGTCACAAATAACTTGTTCATGGCACTTAACTTGTAACCTATCGGTGTTCACCTACCACAAGTTAAGTGGTTGTGCTAGTCGATATTGAATTGAGTATGTATTACAATTTGATCAAACTTGAATAGCCTCCATATGAGAAGAGAGAACAGGGGCTAATGTTCATTTCTCTAGTTGCTTATTGGAACAAAATCCTTAGACAATTGTGCATTAGCAATTAATTGTTAATTTATTCTCATGTCCATGGATTCACTCATGCATATGTGACCAATACCATGGATAAATAAACATATACAATAACATATATGTTTATCTTTGATCTGTAAATAAGGGACTTATAGTCCACATGTTTCATCAACGGGGACCTTTGTGGAAATAAAATAATTGTCCTTATTCTCGATGCAATTTTAAGTGCAAATCTTCTCAACTGATACTCACCAACAAGGATAAGAGGATGTCTCTGTAATAAGACATGGTTTCAATTTTTATGTTCTTTGTTCTCAAAGTAGTTCATGGCTTGGTTACTTTGCTTATGGTGGCTAGACCAATGCCAAGTAAGTTCCCCATCCATTTTTATAGGAAAATTTTAGACCCAACACTTTCATACTGTCAAGCCAAAATAAATAACATACATTGTTGTATTAATAAATGTAACCAATGCATTATGAGCCTCCCAACCAAGTAGAACTCTAGAACCCTGCATATTAAAACCAACAATGCGTACTCTATTCTAAATAGAAAGGGGCATGCTCTGTTTCTTGTGTATGCTTACCTAGAACACATTCAACAATAATTTATTGTCCAATTACAAGAGACTAGCAATCAATACGTCCAACTATATGGTAGCAAGTAATGCCATGCAAAGTTGTTTCAGTAGTGGTGCAATACAAAGAACAATCCAACCCTACTTATAAATACATATATGAGTTTGGCTCAACAAACATTTTTGTAGATAATGATACACATGTTATTGTCTACATTTCTCATCAAAGATTGATAAATACAAAGTATGCACACCTTTTTTTTACAATGAAGATGGCCCTACAAAGTACTACATTGTTAAGCTTGGGGAACACCTTGTGTGTGGGCATGTTCATGTAAGTGGCTTGGGGAACTAGACAAATTCAGAATAAATAAACCACACCATTCATACTAGCAAGTTAATTAAAACGAAATTGTTGTAGAATGTGGATTCCTTAGTGGTTATTCACACCGGTGATTAGGTAACCAATAATTAGTGTGCCTAAACTATTAATAAACATTATAGAATGGTTTACACAACAATTACATATCCCATAATTCAACAAATGAAAATGAGGAAATGGGTTGTGAGAATACTATGCAACTTAACTCACACCAACAATCCATCATACAATAATTGATTGAGGAAACTGTCCATTGATCTAGTGAATGAGAGATCATGTTGTAGGTTGTCAATTAACTAAACTAGTGGTCAATTATAGGTGATATCAAGCTGTGAGAATGAGTTTCAACAAAGTTGTGAGAATTAAAATAATTGACTTTCAACAATTTTACAAGCATGAGAACATTGGATGAAGATGCCAATGCTTACGGATGGGAAGGTGTATGGTTTTGGGTTATTTAAATAGATCACACAATTCATGCAACCAAATGATTCCCAAATTATTTAATAGAGCATATAATACAAAATGATGTTGTAGTTTGAAGTTTTGTCACGCAACGATTAAATGAATTCACATCACAAGACAACGTAGATTTTTATCTTGGAATCCCAAACGGGATTTGAATCATTCTCATGTATGTATTACAAAGGGTTAGCTATGCACTCTCACTAGAGATTTTGGTGCATTCTTATTGGAAATATTTGAAAATGGTTTTGGTTTTGTGTCTCTTTGGTCCTTTGATCTTAGAGCATATTGCCTCTTCAAGCCCCCTTCTTCTACCACTAGCCTTCTTTTTCCTAAGCATCGATTCTCCTTTCGTTCATGGATGTCCTAGCATCAAGCAACATTCTTTCATATAGAGATACTTTGGAATGCCAACCATCAAGGTGATTTGTTTCACCTTCTTACGGCTTTGGGCATTTTTTGTTCAAGCTAGTTGATGTTTTCAAAGTTTGCAATTTTAATTTTTATTACAAAGTTTGGATGAGAGGTATTTCAGATCCATTTTGGATCACTCATCACCATTCATAGGGTTTTTTCCCCAAAAGCTTCAACTCGAAGATGTGGTACACTATGTTCTTTTCTAGCACAATATTTATGGCTTCTTGACATGTTTAAATATCAGAGGAATATAATGCAAAGAGATACACTCATTTCTGAGTGTTCTTACTCTCCTTTTTCATTTCTTTAAATAGTTTGTAGCACTTCGAAGACCATCTTTAGAACCATAGGCAAGCAATAACAATCTTTTAATCTCTTCGACCTTTGTTATAGTCCTTTGATGGTGATGTTGCTTTGTCTCTATTCCTCTCGAATCGAAACCATTTTCTTGTTTCTTGCAAATAACTTCAAATATGTTCAAATTTTCTAGTTCTAGACATGGAAAAACTTTATACTCAAGTCCTCTTCTCTCTATCTTTGGTGTAGTCTTCAATCCACAATGATTTTTTTGTAGCATTGAATAGGCTTCCTTTTATGACATTTTTTCATCATCTTTTGTAGCGTGTGTCCTTGTATCTCCTCCACCATATTTAATAAAATCCTTAGTATGAATGCCAAAGGATAAGGGCCAAGAAAACAACCATTGGATATCCACCTCTGCTTCATTGTGGGACATACCAATTCCCTCACTCATTGAGTGACACATATTTAGTCCATTTGGTCTCTAGGAAGTCCCATGTTTCTACTCAACTTGCACTTAGAAATATCTCTTACTCCTTCAATGTCACACATTCAACCACTTTGGTACCATATGATCCATAAATGAGGTACTTATAACCCACATGTTTCATCAACATGGACCTCTACATATATAACATAATTGTCCATATTCTGTAACATCCCGAAAAAATCACAAAAATTTAAAATTTTTCTACGTGACAATAATTGCTTATCTAATGTATGCGGAAATAGAACAATGCGTAAAAGATTATCTTTGTTGTACTAATCGCCATGCTGGTTTATAGTATAAGAATTTGTGACTAAAATATTTAAGCTTATGTCTTGATGTTATTTATGCTCGGCTGTACTATTGCAAATTTCTATTGATATTGTTATGATTGATGAATTAGATATCTTTGACTAATGTGCTTTTGTTGAGTGATGAAGGGGTCCTACGGATGCCCCGAGGCTTACTTAGCATTCGTGCTAAAGCATGTGAATTCGTACTTGTGGCAGTTTACAGGTAAGGATTTAAAGTTGCGACAAGTGACCATACATTTTTTCAGTAATTCTCCTTTGTCATTATTTGAAGAGATAATACTTTGGGCATTCCTCCGGTGAAAGTCTTGGTTCGAGACTGAATTCGTTCAAGATGAAGATGTCTTACTATGATTGCTGATGCAAACAGTGCATCTTAAATTCTGTAATTTATACGCTTGTATTTGATTTAAAAGAAGATCTCTATCGATCGTGTCTCAGCTTTATACTCAGATTTATATATGGTTTTCATTAAAGTTTCCTATTGTGCCGTACTTAAATATCTATCTTTTCCTTCCATAGAAAACTCGTAGAAATTCTATGTATAAGTGGTTTGATATATGACTAGGGACTATACCCTACGATGATGATGATAATTTGACTTAATATCTTGTCTAGGAAACTATGTTTTTCGAGGATATTATCATGGTGATAATTTGATTTGTTAACATGACTTTTATTTCACTATACATTAGTGTGTATGCAATTTCCTTAGATTATTGCTATAATCTATTTGCAATGTATTTTGGAACATTATCAATCTTTACAAAAATAAATAACACACTATATGTTGAGTGTTGTGTGCGATAGTGTGATCCTTATATGATACCATGCAAACATGGGTTACTATGCAATATGTGATACTATGTAAACCTAGCGAATATCTAACCAACCTTTAACGTGTGGTGACAAGATGGTGCAATACGACTTTACTATATACAATATCCATTGTATTAATGTTAAGATGTGAACGTTAATACATATCACAGGTTGGCGGATATGATTGTTACCTATGCATTGAATGCATACAACTATCGTGGATAGTGGAGTTCCATCGTGGATGGTATAGAGAGCTCGATCACGTGCCAATACCGTGGTTATAGCCATTCTTGTGATGATGTGTAGACATACTGGTTCACTAGTTAATGAGCTGGCTCCTTCGTGACTCATTCGTGGCAATTGCAATGATGGTTCATGTAATAAGGTAGATGGCTCGGAGTTTCATGAATCTAACCGATGATCTCCATCGTTGATCTGGCAGGAAAATGATGGATTAGGGTTTAACCCTACCTCCGTCACATTCATTGTGTTTATTGTGATCTTTGGCCTTTGATAGTGGTGGCTCTGCTTCTGGCCGACAGGATGAGGGTTTGTAGGGTTGTTGTTTTGCCTTTAGAGGTGTAGCTCCTGTGTTTTGAAATCGTGACCTGTGTAGCTTATAGAGCCGAACTCTCTAGTTCTTTGTACAATGGATATTTGTTAAGGTTTGCAGCTTGGGTATGTTTTCTTGATGTGGTTCGATACCCAGACCAGTTGAGGGTTTGTTCTTTTTAAAACTGGGTTCAATATGAATGGCCAGGTCCTCGCCATGGTTGATACATTTCTCGGCACTGTTTCACTGTTTTAAAGTTGATAGTTCGGTGTTGGGTTTCCTTCTGTCTGGCATCTTCGGTTTTGTACCAAAATAGAAAGGTAATGCACTTCGAATCTTCTTCCTGTAGCTTCTTTTCACGAGCATTAAACAGTAATGGTTGTTTGCATTCGATACTGTAATCATTATTTTAAGGGATACTGTTTTAACCACGTATTCGTTGTATTTGCAGGTGCAAGGTTCAGTGGCTTCTCCAGTCTGAGCATTTGAAGGTTGGCTGCGGCTACACCAACCGGTAAGCCTTGGAGGTGCCTTGTAACTCTGGTTATGTGGGAAGTGTTGGCCGACATGTGTTTGTTCTGTGTTTTCGTTTTTATCTCGGCGAGTTTGTATTTCATCAACTTTAGGGTTTTGTAAAAATGTAAGGAATTGGGGAGGATAGTTCCTCGACCCAAAAGGCACGAGCCTGATCTATTGTAACTGTCATATGGAATTGTTCTCTCTCACAGACTTGTGATAATGTAATAAATTATGTTTTCAATGGATAATGACAGATGTTTGGAAGACTATGGAATGTTTCGGCTTGTACATAGTTCGTCGTTTTTTTATAGAATGTTGTTGCGTTTCACTTTGATGAAGATTCCAGGGTTAGGGTTTGTCTTTGTTTTGGAATGTATAGTTGTTGATGTTGCTCTTCGATAAAGTCTCGGCATCGAACTGATGTTTTTCTATTTCTGTTTAGAATTATCCTACAGACATTTATGTTAACTAAATTATGGAAATGATATTAAAAATGTGATTGTTTGACCTGTAGGAACAATTACTGTGTAAACTTTTGGTTTTTGTGGAAATAAACTCCCGGTTTGAACTATAACTTATGGTGGGTTTAAGTGTTAGCTGTGTCGATTTAGGAGAAATAGCACCATGTTTGTTATAAGTTTAAATTTGAAACCTGTGATGAGAATTGGTAATGCTAACTAGATTTTACACTGTGTGATGTTGAAACCCTAACTCGGTTCTGTTTAAATTGTAATGATTATATATCTTAGATAAAATCATGCAATAGATAGATATAGAGTTTAAATTGTTTAAAATGAAAATGTTGACTATATGCTGAAAGTTGATAGCACTGTTTAGGGTTATAGCATAAGTCGATAAATGTCTTGATTTCCACTATAAAATTTATAATATAAAACAATGTGTAGATGTGTGCATGTAATAGTTGGAATATTGGCTAACTGTACACTGTTTTTAAAAAGGGAAATATCACTTTGTTGTTTATTGAAATTAAATCTATATCTATTATAATATAAACATGTACATTCTAAATACTGTAATACAAAGAAACAATTCTTATGCTGTTAGAACAGAAATCTATTCATGTTGAGACAGAGGTGTTTTATAAACAAAGAAAACATTTCATGTTTATTAGGAAGACAGTTATCTATAAATAAATGACAATGAGGACATTGCAAATGTATATACAAGAATTAAACAGTAAGTAGAAACCTGAGGAATTATAATAAATTTATCTTCTCATTCACTTGGCTATTTTCATATCTTGATCTATCCTACTTAATTTGTCTCTGTACTAGAGTACGATGCAGTTCCTATAGCATGGGGGGAAATGCAGAGATTTATTTATTTCATTCATAATTTCTATTCATAATTTTAATTTATTTCAGAAACTAAAAGTAAGGGTAACTAAAACAGAATACATTCTGTAATTTAAAATTAAATACTTGAAATAAACATATTTAACTACTTAATAACAGATAAACAAATAGAACCTGTAGATGACGATAGGGCCGACAAACACCCAAGGAGGCCTGTTCCTCCCAACCTATTCCAGAAGAAGCAACTCAACTGTTGGCTTCTTGTGAACCCCCGAGCCTGATTACTGAACCACTAAGTAGATGGAATCTGTGTAGAAGCAAGGCACTCAAAATGCCTTCAGCACTCAACATCAACCTCCTGAAATAACATGCCTTCTCCACTCAGCATCAACCTCCCGAACTCAATAAGATTTTGGCAGACTCACAACATGATCAACAACATAGCATATCCCCTCATCAAATCTCTTGGGTGCAAACACAGCAAAACCCCAAGGTAAATTTTCTCATTGCTGCTTCCATGATTGTTCTGTTATTCCTTTCTGCAACTCCATTCTATTGTGGATTGTAAGGAGCAGTCAACTCCCTCTTAATCCCTGAATCACTGCAAAGCTTCTTGAAGTCACCTGAGGTGAATTCTCCACCATTGTCAGATCTGAATGTTTTGATCTTCTTATCAGTTTGATTCTCCATCAAGGTTTTGAATTCCTTGAACTTATCAAACACCTTATTTTTGTTCTTCAAGAAGTAAACCCAAGTCTTCCTGGAGAATTCATCAATGAAAGAGACATAGTAAACATACCCACTTAGAGAACTGGATGACATATGACCACATACATCTGAGTGGATGATTTCCAAGATGCCTTTTGCCTTGCTTTCACTGCTTGGAAATTCCTTCCTAATGTTCTTTCCTTTTGCACATCCTTTGCAAACACCTTCATGCTTGGTCTTGATTTCAGGAAGACCTTCTACAACCTTACTTGCAATTGGTAAAGCTCTGTAGTGCATATGTGCAAGTCTTATGTGCCAAAGTTCATTTGGATCCATGGAGTCATGCATCATGGCATGTTAAAGTTGTCCCTTCAATCTATACAATCCTCCCTCTTGCTCTCCAATCACTACTGCATCATCGATTGTTTTACCCTTTGGCCACATTAGGACTTGGCCATCCACAAATGCAACCCTCATACCTTTTGCATCCAATGCAGAGATGGAGAGAAGATTCTTCTTGAGCCCAGGTACATAAATAACTTCTTTCATCTTCAAAGATTTTCTAGAATCTAGGTTGTAGGAGGCTTCACCACTTCCTTTGATGGGGTATTGATAATCATCCCCAAGTTTTACTTTATGGGGTGATTCATGTTCAGATAGATTTACAAAAGATTCTTTAAAACAAGTCATGTGTTTAGAAGCCCCACTGTCAATTAACCAATCATTACAACCATGGGAGAAAGTACCTGTGAGAGCAGAGATTAGAACATACTCTTCTTCGCTTGATGAGTCATCATCACTTTCTTTCCTAGCTTTCTTCTTTGGAGGTTCATCATCTTCAGTAGCATGAGCATGGTACCTTCTTTTGTTACCCTTCTTCTTCTTGCTAGAGTTGTTGTTGTTGTGGTTATTCCTTTTGTTCTTGGGACATTCTGAAGCAAAGTGACCCTTCTCATTGCATGTGAAGCATCTAATATTTTTCTTATCCTTATGAGAATGATGATGTGAAGATCCCCTGAAGTGGGATGGCTCTCTTTTAGATTTTCCTTTCTTGGTGTGTGCTGTGAGAGCTTGATCTTCATTCCCCATCTTTTTTTCTCTTACCACAAGCCTTTCTTCTTCTTGAGAACATTCCTCCCACGGTCTACTGAAGGAGATTAATTTCTTTCTTGCACAGAGCCCTTAGATAAAAGAGTCCCATGACCTAGGTAGGCCATTCAAAGTGGTCATAACAATTTCACCATTCTCCACCATTTCATCTGCAGCTTCAAGTTGTTCCTTGATCTGAGAGACCTTGGAGAAATAGGATTGAATGGTTTCTCCTTTCGACATCTTGACCCCTTTCAATTGATTCCGCAGGGTCATCTTCCGATTTATGTTCTTCCCTTCAAACAGCTTGGTCAAAGAGTCAAACATAGCCTTGGGTGTCTTTAGAGATGACACATGTGGAATAAGATGGTCCTTGATAGAATCAACAATGATTCTCTTTGCCTTGACCCAAGTTCTTCTTATGCAATATTTAGCCTCTTCATCCTCTGGGATAGGGATGTCTTCTTTTACATATGAGTCCAACTCATTCTCTTCCAGGATTAACCCAATCCTAAACTTCCGGGCTCGAAAGTTATCAGCCCCTTCAAGCTTATCCTCGAGCTTGGTGTGGTGAGACATCTTAAAGAGTACTTCAAATGGAAATAGACAAGATTTAGGTCTTACCACTTGAATTGCTGAAAACTGGATCTAGTCCCGGATTAGGGTTTGTCGGAAAAACCCTAAAAATTCAAAATGTGAATTTCAACTTTCTGAAAGGATAGAAAGATGCGCCTTGATGAGCTAATCAACCTGGTGTATTCATAATTTGAGATCTACAAAGCTACACCTTTCAAAACTGCCTTTCTATCTTCCCGGATTCACTAAGGAGAGCCCTGAATTAGGGTTTGAGTTTCTCGAAGATCTACCCAGCCAAAAATATCGATCCAAAGCTCTAAACTTCAATTTTTCCAAGGAGCTTCCAGCTATGTCTTCAGATTCCATAAATTCCTATTTTTGTGGAAACCCTAATTGTTAGGGCCAAATATGAAAATGCTCAGAATTGAATTTTGATTGGACAGATAGATTCTCCTTGATGAGTAGAGTCAATCTACTATACTGCGTTTCCAAAATCTATGGAGAGAAACCCATAAACAAGAAACCCTAGTTTTTGTCACTGCACAATGTCTTCTTCTCAAGTTAGCTCTGATACCATGTTAAGTTTTGAGCATTAATTCACAATAATCTAGGATCTTTACTGAGAGAATAACATGTACAGTATATCAATGCATATCAATCACAACAAGCATGTCAATCATCACAAGAATGAGAGACAAGAGACACAGAGTTTCCGTGGGGAAAACCCTAAGGTGAAAAACCCTACATCTTCCTCAGAGATAGAGAGCAATGGCTCAACCAAAGTACAACCAAAATACACAGAGATAGTCTCCTAGTAGCAGATGATCCTCCTCCTCACTAGTGCACCACTTTCTAAGTGAGAGAAGTGTGAGTTTCTGAATGATCCAAATAGAGATCTCCCGATCTCTATTTATACTTAACCTGTTTTTCCAATATCCTTATGGGCCCGACTTGTCTAGTTAGGTACATCAATTACATATTACATAAAATAGGGCCGACCCCACACATGGTGGTCTAATAACCCATCGGAAAGTTCACACACTTGTGACACTTGTCAATACACATGACGACATTTCCTTATAGAGGAATAACACATCTCTTATAAGGGTGCAATAAATATATATGAAATACATTCCGAGGTTACATATACATCAACAGTTTACAGCTATGCTAGTGCTACATCCTAGTGACATATTGATAGTTTTTAATATTAATTGTAGCACTTCTTATCAATTTTTTATTGGTTGAATATCGTGCGAGCTTGTGAAGGTTTATATGGGGCACACCCAAGTTATAAAGTGGTTTAAAGGAAAGCCCCCTTTACATGGACACAAACGGATTTTTTCAATGATTTTGAAAAAGGGAATGCATGTGTAATGAAATGGGTCACATCGAGGGAATATATAGGATAGTTAATTGTTGGCCCTAGGAAATTTTCAAGCTAGTTTTGTGCTGATGTGAATGGGGGTTGTGCAACGAAGTGGTCAAAAGGAAGAACACTAGTAAAATAAGGACGGACTCCAATGTAATGCCATAAAAAATGGAAAGTTAGTGGTTTATCATGTCAATTGAGAAACTGAGTTGAGTAAGTTGGACAGTGAGTTAGGATTTTCAGTCCACTTAGTCTCCGTGGGGGCCATGCCAATACTATAAATATGTAATGGGTCAGATAGAATATGTTACTAAGATTTTTGGTAAGACAATAAATTTTTTAATGTAAAGTGGCTGAGAAAGAATGCGACGAAGAGTTGAGTGATACCATGTGTTAGCACCAGAAGATGCTCTTGACTACAAGAGGAGCATGTCTAGCACATCTTGAATAAGATTGATTGTATGATTGGGATGGTGGATCAAGTAGACTGAATGAGAAAGAAGAAAAGGCAGAGAACTAGATTATAATAGGTAATTCAGAGGTCAGAAAACTAGTCCATTGGCCATGGAGTCTTATTAGTCTGAGCACAAAATATAAGAATATGAAAGTCAAACTGGGCATCAAAATAGAGGAATCTAGTAATGTCGAACAGGAAACATATAGAGGAATCCAAAATGTCAAGACTAGGCATCCGCTTTGAGGAATCCAAAAATATATTCAGAATGCAATATGTGAACAACATTCAAATCTACAATGAGGAAAAAGGTTGTTAGCAATGACACCATCACCATTGAAATCTTTTTTCCATTAAAGATATAAATCAAGTTGTTGTAAACATAAATCATTCTCAACATTGACACAACAGGAATCCATGGGACTTCCATGATTCAGAAATTACAAAAATAATAGCCCATTGGGCTTACAAACGAAAGAATAGTTCTCTACCATAAAAATCTCTCTCGAACTTGAACCTTAGGCTTTCTTCTCGAGAGGAAGATTCCCCATCACATTGAAAATGAAATACTTTATAGCCCCCACAATTCCACTAACTATATCACTAGCTTCCAGGAACAAAGTTCAACAATAAACTAAAAATAAAAGAGATATCGAAGAAAAGGCAAGAAATATGGAGATGATGAAGCTGTTTTCTTAAAATCTGTCAAGTGTCCTGAAATATGGAGAAAATTGAAACTGTTGGATCAATTCCCTGCCTAAGGATCTGGAACAAATTCTTTGACTGTTGATATTCTGCTTTTAAAAGTTCAACTGATGAGTTCGATACCCATTATGCTAATAGGTTTCCTCTGCAGCTAGGTGTAATACCATTTGTATTCAAAATCTAGAATAAATCGCACAATCTATGCCTTAAAATCTAAAGATGATCTTTGAATGATAATCAACCAAAAGATATGGCAGTATTTGGAGAGCTCGGAAAAACTATCACTAATTTAGAGGAAACAAAATCAATTCATATCCTCTAATGCCACTTATTTCTGGAGTCATTTCTTTCATATATAATTTCCTCTGCTTACAAAGTTTGAATATCAAACATTTATGTGCAAAAGAAAACTTCAAACAATCGTAGCTCTGCCACCTTTATTTTTTATTTGAAGCAAAACCATAAATGAGTTGGTTCATGCATTTAAACTAATCAAACTCTTGTTCCGAGTTTTTTTATCAAGAAAAATGGTCTTTCATGAAAGGATCTTAATCATCAGCAGCTCAAACTTTCTTCAATTTGCATTATCAAAGCTTTTGTATTTTCTTCGTAGGTTGAACAACGAAGTTTGGAATCTTGCTTCACAAGTATTATTAAATGAAACAATGCAAAATGTATCTTTTCTCTCTAAAACCAACTCAGTTTCAAATGACTGTAATGGTAGCCTCTGGTCCATTTTGCATGTCAAATTTGACATCCAATACCACATTGCTTTCATTCTCAATAGATCTTACAATTGGCAATCTAGCTTTTCTTATAACCTGTATTTTATGTCCAATGAACCTTTGAGACAAAACTTTAGTGAGAATTTGCAGACCATTTTGAGGAACTTGATCATCAAAATTCAAGATCATCACCTCAATGTCACTGGAAGGTAAATGGAACCCTGTTTCAAATGAACCAAATATTTTTACTTGGTAGTTAGGCCATATAAATTTGATAATTTCTGAAACACGTGCAATTTGACGCTATGTGTGCTGCTTGCTCCTTAGAAATTGGTAAAAGAAAATTGCAAAGTTTGTGATTTCATGGTATAGCAAAAGAAAAGGCCTTCACACTTGGACTTAGTCTCCAAGCTATGGTAAAGATTTCTAATCTAGTTTCCATATAATCTGCTCATTGGTATTTGGTGAATGCTCTGGTTGTTGGTGCACTGGATTCTGCATTTTCGGGATATATATCCCACATGCAAGAGATTAAGAGATAGATGACCACAAACTTGTGAACTCCGTCTCTTGGTATTTTTCACTCTCTAGGATAAAAGATAACCAAAACGCCGCGATTTTGGGATAAAAACTAGTTAAAATTTTTGCTGAAAATTGCTATTTTCTCAATTTTGTAATTTTAGCAATTGGGATTTCTTGTTCTAGTTTTGACACTTGGAGGTGGAGATAGAAATAAGAAGCCCAATGCTTTATCCCTTTTTAAACAAAATTATTTAAAATAAAATCATTTATAATAAAACTTTTTAAACAAAATTATTTAAAATAAAATCATTTATAATAAAACTTTTTAAACAAAATTATTTAAAATAAAATCATTTATAATAATTTTTTTAAACAAAATTATTTAAAATAAAATCATTTATAATAAAATATAAATTTATCCCCACAACGGATGCACCATGGAAACGCCACATCTCCAGTCAACAGTGCCATGTCCTTAGCCTTCAGCAGCCACCCCACAACCAGCTCAATGACGAGACCCGCTCCTAGTACCAACCCCAGCCACATGCCCAACATTATCTCCGGCCACACGCCTGCCAGCATGCCCACCCAACCGCTTACCAGCGCCACCTCCGGGGCTGACCACGTGATGCCCTCCGCCATCCACGTGCCCCATGAAAGCTTATAACTTCTCCCACGATTCTCCTGTTTGGAGCCCTGTTTCGCTCCAGTCGCATGACCTTTCTTGCGTGGGAAAGGTCTCGTCCTCTGCTCTGGGTCTTATCCCTGATGACTCCTATGCCATGGATTGATGGGGGCAGTCCTTCTGTAATTATGATAATTAATGGCCCTCTGGTTGATAAGCACTCCATCCCGAACCTCCTCAGACCTGCAGATGCTCGTCTGAGAGCTTTGTTGCAAAAGGGCTCCACTGCTAATTATCGGAGGGGTGTCTGTATTTTCAAAACGATCAATTCTTGCAATTTCTCTGTTTCTTATCCCTTTGGCCCTCAGACTCTCCTGCTCTCTGGTTCGCAGCTTCTCTGGCTGCCCGCTGCTGTTTTGAGGGCTTTGTGGGTTCCTGGGTTCTTCGAGCTTCGTTGCTTGGTTGTCTGGCTCATTGGATACCCTATCAGTCTTGGTCTCTCTGCCGATATGCCGCCCAAGAAGCAGGTCCGCACCCGCCGGAACACCCGACAGGCCACCGCTCCGCCGCACAGCTGCTCTTCCTCCTCTCCGTCCATTAGACTCATGCGAGGGGTGGTGGATAAGGCCTATAAGTATCACTCTGAGATCCCTATTAAGGCTCAAGCATAAATCACCGACATTGAAGACGATGCCAAGGTTTCTCGGCGTTGCTTGACTGACGAAGAAATACAAGAAGAATTTGAGGCCCTCATCCCTGACCCTGGCAATTCCAGGGGTCGCGCCACCCTTTACCAGAAAACCTTGGACCTACACTGGACTCATAAGCAAGTTCTGGTTAAGGCACTCACTAATCAGAATGAGGCGCAGACAGCATCTTGACGAGATGCAGAACATGTTGAAGCAGCTCCTGTATAATCAGCAGCAGTTCGTGCGTCGATTCGGGATTACGCTGGCCAAAGACCCGACCACTCAACCTGAGCAGAAGGACTATACCAGTAGTTAAGTCATGCCAGCTTTTTTGGCTTTTTTAATTTTCAACTAGCATACTCCTTACTTATCTTGCTATTCTGTTATTTCGTTTTCTAGTAACGATAGCTATGATGATTGTTTTAAAGATTAATGTATTAAGAGACATATCCATTATTTTTTTAGGTTTGTTTTCTCTTCCATGAGAGGACCCACGGATTCTGAAACATCTGTATATTTTGATTATGATAATATAAAGACCTACATCTAACTTATAAAAAGATAAAAAGATAAAATATAAATTTATTTTAAAATAATATTTTGTAAAATTTTGATTTTAGAATAAAAACAAAACAAAAACAATTATTTAAAATAAAATCATTTATAGTAAATTATCCCCTTTTAAACAAAATTATTTAAAATAAAATAATTTATAATAAAATATAAATTGATTTTAAAATAATAATTTGTAAAATTTTTCTTTTAAGAATTTTTTTTTATTTAAAATAAAATAATTTATAATGAATTATCCTTTTTTAACAAAATTATTTAAAATAAAATCATTTATAATAAAATATAAATGGATTTTAAAATAATAATTTGTAAAATCAAATTTTGATTTTAAGATAAAAACAAAACAAGAAAATTATTTAAAATAAAATATAAATTAATTTTAAAATAATAATTTGTAAAATTTTAATTTTAGGATAAAAACAAAACAAGGCTAATTTGGTATTGTTTCGTCGTGACTTGAGTTTGGGTTAAAATTGGGGTCGGGGTACAGTGCGTAAAGCTCATAACTTAATGTAAAAACAATAAAAATTATTATTTAAATATAAAATATAAATAATATTTTTTACATAATTTACTTTTCGGTAAAATTTGGCAAGAATAATTTATAATTCCAAATAACATCAAAGAGAGTAAAGAATAGACTTGGACTTGGAAGATTTCGGAATTCAAAATACTTGGACATTTTATGAGAGTTTACCATGTTGAGATTAAGGGAAGAGGAAGCAAAGCAAATTTTGAACAAATTGGTGCGAATAGTGAAATTTTTTTGAAGAGATAAGTTTCAATATAAACATTTTGTAGTGCCATTCCTCTAAACATAATGTAAATCTTGAAATTGGGTCAAAAATGAAATTTTTTGATAAAGAGATTTGGGTGCTAACACTGGTTCCAACTGGGGATGATGTGCTCCCTGTTAGTTACCAAAGAACTGCAAACCAATGCCTTCATCCATTTCATTATTGCAACATGTAATATGCTCATCATGATCTGAAACCATACACACTAAAAAAACCAATCTACAAACAAAGCCCGCTTCTACAAACCGAAGAAGACTAAAAACCAAACCATCAATCTAAAAATAAAACAATTGGAATTTGCACCAGTGCTTCTCCATTGGGTTATGGAGTCATTATTTCCTCTAGTCTAGTGCATTCCAAGTCACACTCGAAACCAAAATGCTTGGAAAAACAAGGTTATTTATGCACATGTCCTGCTCCTAAGCAGCTTGAGCAGTTGTACTCAAGTGTAAAAAAATTTCCAATTCAATCATTCAAATAGTTAACTAACTAATAAATATTTTTGCATGAAGTTGTTTAAGAAAATCCAATGAGGATATAATATATGTAGCAAAAAATTTATGAGCATCATATACTTACATATGCAAGCGGGTAGCAATCAAAATCTACCACATTTGGGATCTTGGAAAAAACTGACTCCATGTAAATGGGCATTGGATCTTTGAGTTCATGAAAATTTTCCAGTTGATTTAGAATACCAAGCTACTCCTTTCTAACTTCTGCTCCGTTGATAAGGCTACGATGTTGTTGACTCTCTTGAAACAACACACAAACATCATGTAATTCATAACGGTGAGGGGAAACAAAGAAATCCTGAAACTATTGATTATTTTCTTGGGCAAAATTTTGCATCATCCAAAACAATAAGATTATCATGACAATTAGAAGGAAGCAATATACTTTCATCAATTCCAACATCAGAAACATCATGCTCAATCTGATTAGCAAATAAGGATGAAATAACTATTTCTTTTTGTATTTCACTAAAACTATTATCTTTTTCCAACTCTTTTTCTTGTTCAATATTAGAAGAATAAACTGTTGCATGTTGAATATATGACTTAAAATTTTAGCAACAATGCTAAAAATAAAGTCATCAGGAAAATGTCTTTTACAATAATCATGAAATGTACAGAATGAAATCCATTCAATGAAGAGATGATGGAAGTAGGAAAATATCTACACCATTCTCGAGCACTTCCCTCTAGGGAATACCTAAACATCTTAATAAGAAGATCTTCATGAGAAATGCCCAACTGACCCATACATTCATGAAAATCAAATAAATGCTCAGCAAGATAGTCATAATCATTTCCCCTAAACCCCGGAAGACAACTTTGCCATGCTTATCTATTAAGTACAAGATTTGGAAAGCTAGGTACATGAGAAAAATCACAAAATGCATACCTCCAAGCTATTTTTGTGTCCATTGCTTTGGACATTCGGAAATAGCGGAGATGTTTGAAGATTCTTCAACCATTGAGTTTCCAAGTGAAAGATCATGTTCACAAATATGTCTAACTCATGTTCACCATCAAGAGCTAAAGCTAATCGTTGTCATTCTCCCAGGGTAAATATTCAATTCTTTCCCCGATAATGGCGCCAAAAGATGTTATCCCTAGAAGATGCTCTTGACTACAAGAGGAGCATGTATAGCACATCATTAATAATATTGATGGTACAATCGTGAATAAGATTGATGATATATATAAATGAAAACATATAAATTATATATGCATCGATTATAATTACCAGCTGAAGAAAGGCCAGACCCTTCCTCAAGGGGGGTTTTCCTCTTGAATGCTACAACAAATACAAACATAAAAGTATATATATTGATTATTATCATCAACTGGAGAAAGGCCTCACACTTCCTCAGGAGAGATCACTCTCTTTGATTGTCACAATAAATATATACCTAATATATATATATAGTACAATGAACCGAAATAAAAAGAGGCTATTCCCTCCCAAGAGGGATATCCCTCACCATTGATGGCAACATCCAATAATATAATATACATGCATACAATACAATTATATCAATTCAAAAGGAGTTGTGCCCTCCCAAGATGGATCACCCTCTCCACATCATTGCAAAATAAAATATATATATACAAGAGTTATATTATGGAATGGATTGTGCCCTTCCTCAAGAGGGATCACCCTCTCCACATCAAGTAACAACATATAAATATATTTATTGTTTATAATAAGGAATGGGTTGCTCCCTTCCTCAAAAGGGATTTCCTTCTCTACATCAAGAAGCCAACAATTCAATATAAATTCATTCCAATGGGATGGTGCAATGCCCTCCCATTCAATCATTGCATTTCAAGCAAATATAAATAAGTATTGATCATCATAAAGAATGGGAAATGCCCTCCTGCCACAAGAAAATATAAATAAACATATAAATCCATAAAGAATGGGAAGCACCCATCTATGGAAATGCTGCCACAAAAAATAGCAAATACGTATTTAAATCCCATAGGGAATGGGAAATGATCATCCATGAAAATGTTGCCACAACATTCATAGATAAGATATAGATTTCAAACAATTGCAGACAAGAGGAGAGGTTGTGCTCTCCCAAGAGGGGTTTTCCTCACCACTCACCATTGTCTATAAACATCAAGCAATATAAAAATATACATAATTAAACAGTTGTAAATTTATCTCATCAGAGAAGGGCCATGCCCTCACACTTGGAAGCTAGAGAAATTATAAAACATATACACAATAATCAAAAAACAATAAGGAAGGGAGACAGGCTCTCCTCAGAAGACCACTCCTCTCCCTCATTCACAAAAGAACAAAGACCAAACCTCCACAAAATGCCACCATTAAATAAATTAAGGAAATTTAAATGGAAGTGGAAGAGTGTGTACCCAATACTTAACATGAAGGTGATGGTGGAATATGGTAAAAAGATTGATAATGTGGGTGTAAGTTTTTAAACCTTAACAGTGAAATACAGACTTGTATTGATTCTTAAGCATTAACAGAGAATACACAATGGCACACACATTACACAGAGATTTTCACCTGGAAACCCTTAACCGGGAAAAAACCAGCAAAACTTAGAGCCGCACAGCTCCTTTTTCATTATTTTTTTTTTTACATCTACAATACAACAAATGGTATTCTGCGGCATCTAAAACCCTAATTCGTTTACCCGAAATTAGGTTACAACCCTAATCCATTTTACCGAGATTAGATAGAGTACAATGGGTCGAAAATCGCGAAAAAGCAAAAAAGCAACCCAAAAAATTGTTGTACACGCAGCGACCATGTGAAGAGATATAACATACCCAACATTCTCCCACTTGTTGTTCTCTTCACATACAGGAGAAATTTATGACTTCAACAATTCAGGGAAACAATGCCCATGTTCTCTTTACACCAAGAGAACTTCTGAGTACTCACAGACTTTGTCAAAGAGTCTGCAACATTTACCAAAGTGTCAACCTTCTCCAACAACACTTTGTTTTGTTCAACCATGTCTCTGACGAAATGGTACTACACATCAATGTGCTTTGTCCTTGAGTGATAAGCAGGGTTCTTTGCTAGAAATATTTCACTTGAGCTATCACAGCCAATTTTTACTGCATTCTGAACAAAACCAATTCCTGAACACAATCTTTGCAACCATACAGCTTCCTTACTTGCATGGGTAGCTGCCATGTATTCAGATTCTGTAGTTGAGAGTGCAACTACAACTTGTCTTCTACTCATCCAACTGATTGCTCCTCCAAATAGATTAAAAACGTAGCCACTTCTAGATCTTCTGTGATCAAGATCTCCAGCCTAGTCAGCATCAGCAAATCCTTGTATATCTATCTCTCTGTTTAGACCGGGTCTTCCTTGGTAGCAGATTGCAGAATCTGTAGTGCCACGCAAATACCTGAAGACCCTCTTTACTGCAGTCCAATGTTCCTTTCCTGGTTTTGACATGTATCTACTCAAAACTCCCACTGCATGGGCTATATCTGGTCTAGTACAGACCATGGCATACATCAGACTGCCAACTGCACTAGCATAGGGAACATGAGACATGTCCTCTACCTCTTCTAGTGTCGTGGGACACTATTCTGCAGATAACCTTACACCTACAGGAATGGGCACCTTCACTGGTTTGCTTTCCTGCATATTAAATCTCTTCAATATCGTTTCAACATATTTCCTCTGATTTAACCAGAGCTTCCTGTTTTCATGATCTCTCTTTATTTCCATGCCCAAAATGAAATTTGCAGCACCAAGATCTTTCATGTCAAATTCAGATGACAGCTGATTCTTGACATCCTTGATGATTTCCTTGTTGTTTCCAATTAGCAACATATCATCAACATACAAAATTACATAAATAAAATGATCACCAATTAGCTTAAAATAAACACAGTGATCAGCTTTGCTTCTTGAGCCAAGTCCCAGTATATAAGTATCAAATTTTTGATACCACATTCTGGGAGATTGTTTCAAACCGTAGAGAGACTTTTTCAGCTTACAGACAAGCTCCTTTCTTCCTTTCACTACAAACCGTTCTGGTTGCTTCATATAGATATCTTCATTAAGATTTCCATGTAGGAAAGCCGTCATTACATCCATCTGTTCTACTTCAAGATCAAAAGCAGCAGAAATAGATAGAAGAAATCTAATAGAAGTCAATTTTGCAACAGGTGAAAAAATCTCACCAAAATCGATGCCCTCAATTTGGGAATAACCTTTCGCTACTAGTCGAGCCTTGTACTTCTCCACTTTTCCTGCTGCATTTAACTTCTTCTTGAATACCCATTTGCTTCCAATAGGATTTCTTCCTTCGGGCAACTCAACCAGATCCCATGCCTCATTTTTGTCCAAGGCATCCATTTCTTCTATCATGGCCTTCTTCCATAGTTTACTATCTTCTGAATCCATTGCCTCTTTAGCAGTTCTAGGATCATCATTAGTAATAAATAACACAAAATTAGAACGAAAATCAGGGGGACTGGACCTTTCTACTTGCCTTCTTACTCGGTCAGATCTCCTCAATACCGGAGTCTGTGGATCCGCCTCTTCATCTGATTCAGACGATTCTGACTCCTCATCTGATTCAGACAAATCTGGTTCCTCAAAAGAATCACCTCTTTCATCCTTGATATCAAAGTGTAGCTTCTCTGAATCCTTTTCCTTTGGTACATCCTCAATCTTGGAAGTGCTTTCAACTTCTCTGAAGATCACATCTCGACTGTAAACTGTTTGCCTTTTTACTGGGTTCCACAGCTTGTAACCTTTCACTCCATCCTTGTAACCAATGAAGATACATTTTTCCGCTTTATTATCCAACTTGCTCCTTTTCTCCTTTGGAACATGTACAAAAGCATCACACCCAAACACTCTGAGATGAGAGAGAGAGGGTTTCTTACCAGTCCAAACCTCATGAGGTGTCTTGTCAACCAACGCTGATGTGGGTGTCCTATTCACTAGGTAACACGCAGTGTCAACAGCTTCTGCCCATAATTGTTGTGCTAGCCATGCACCACTGAGCATACTCCTTGCCTTTTCCATCAATGTCCTGTTCATCCTTTCCGCAACCCCATTCTGTTGAGGTGTGTATGGAGTAGTCTTTTGCCTTGCTATTCCACACGTTTTACAGAACTCCTCAAATTCACTTTCACAGAATTCTCCACCGTTATCTGTTCTGAGTACTTTTATTTTCTTCTCAGTTTGATTCTCTACAAGAGCCTTAAATTCTTTGAATCTATTAAAAACCTCAGATTTCTTGCGCAGGAAATAAATCCAAGTTTTTCTTGAGAAATCATCTATGAATGAAACATAATACACAGATTTACCTAGTGATGGAACATGCACAGGTCCAAAAACATCAATGTGTATTAATTCTAAGATTCTTTTAGCTCTTACAACACCAGATGAGAATCGTACCCGATTCTGTTTACCATATAAGCAATGTTCACAGAAATCGAAATCTAATGTGAAATCAGACATGCCTTCAGCCATACTTTTACCTTGTAATAGTCGAAGACCCTTCTCTCCAATATGTCCCAGCCTTCGATGCCATAGCGATGTCTTCTCACTAGAGACAGTAAGGACTCTGTCTCCTTCATTTTTACCCTCAGGAACAATAGTACTGTTACATCCATTTTTGAAGGTGCTTCCCAACAACTTGTATATAGTTCCAATCCGAACTCCCCTCATCAACACCAGTGATTCTCGAACTATCTTGCATGTGTTCTTTTCAAATAATGTTTTCACACCTGCATCATCCATTTTACTTACAGATATAAGGTTTCTAGCCAGCTTTGGAATGTGCAGAACCCTGGGAAGAGTTTTAACCCTTCCATCTTTGAGCAGTAGCTTGATCTTTCCTCGACCTATGATTTTCGCCACCGAGTTGTCTCCCAGAAAAACATCTCCTCCATCATACTTTTTGTATTCAGAAAACCACTCCCTGTGAGGAGTCATATGATAAGACGCACCTGAGTCAATCAACCACGAATCATGCTCTGCATGTGTACTTGAAGATGCCAGATACACATCTCCTCCTTCCTCTGTAGATTCTTTCCCATCTGCGGATGGGGCATCATTAGGTCCTCTGCTTTTATCAGTATTTTTGGATTTACAATCCTTCTTGTAATGCCCATCTTTATCGCACTTCCAGCATTTTCTTACAGAAGGTCCTGGAGATGTAGATCTCCCTCTAGATTTAGATCTACCACCTGAAGACTTATTTTTAGATCTGTCTCCAGGGCGACCTCTTACAAATAAGGCATCCTTGGCTGAACTATCTATGGATCTCCGCCTCATTTCCTCCGATAGTAGGGATGCAACCACATCATCGAATTTTAGCGTGGTTGCATTACTCCCAATAGCTATAACCAGATTATCCCATGAATCTGGCAAAGAGCACAATAGACTAATACATTTTTCATCATCAGCAAGTGTAATACCAACAGATGTCAACTGACTTACCAGAGTATTGAAGGCGTTTAGATGCTCTGATACAGAGTCTCCATCAGTCATCCTCAGAAGGTACAATTTCTTTCGCAGAAATAACTTATTTACCAGGGACTTTGACTGATACAGATTTCCCAGTTTGTCCCATAGCTTCTTTGCACTGTCTTCTCCAGATACGTTCACCAATACCGAATCTGCGAGGCAAAGACGAATGGTGCTTCTTGCTTTTCTTTCCAGCTTTTCCCATTCTTCTTTTACCGCACCAGTGGGCATGGTACCTGGATCTACAGCGATCCATTGTTCTCTATCTACCAGAAGATCTTCCATTTTGAGCTTCCATAGCTCAAAGCTCTGACCATTAAATTTCTCAATCTCGAATCTAGAGCTGCTCGCCATTCTTTAAACAAAAAAAATAAATCACCGCTGCAAAGCTCCCACTGAAACCAGGTTTATCACAAATCCAAGATCGAGCCAAACCCTTGGAAACAAAGGCGTCCCTCTGAACCCAAAAATGCTCTGATACCAAATGTAAGTTTTTAAACCTTAACAGTGAAATACAGACTTGTATTGATTCTTAAGCATTAACAGAGAATACACAATGGCACACACATTACACAGAGATTTTCACCTGGAAACCCTTAACTGGGAAAAAACCAGCAAAACTTAGAGTCGCACAGCTCCTTTTTCATTATTTTTTTTTTTTACATGTACAATACAATAAATGGTATTCTGCGGCATCTAAAACCCTAATTCGTTTACCCAAAATTAGGTTACAACCCTAATCCCTTTTACCGAGATTAGATAGAGTACAATGGGTCGAAAATCGCGAAAAAGCAAAAAAGCAACCCAAAAAATTGTTGTACACGCAGCGACCATGTGAAGAGATATAACATACCCAACAGTGGGAAGGTGCCATAAGGTTAAGATGCAAATTCAAGATTATAACCCAGAATCTGAATTCTTTGCAATTCCTCTGGGAGGAGTAAACATGGTTTTATAGCTTCAATGGTTGCAAACATTAGGCACTTACTCCATTAACCATCAAAAGCACTTTATTAAGTTCAAATGGAAAGGGGAAATGTACAAATTGTATGGTTTCCAACCACCCCAAGCACAATTTGTTTCATCACATTGAATGGAAATGCTAATTCAAAAAGGAGCACCAGCTTATATAATTCAAAGTTAGGATATGGAGTTGTTAACAACCAAAGAGGGAGACTCCAAACCATCGAAAATTCAAGAATTAATTAGAAAACACAAAAAGGTGTTCCAAGATATACCTTTGAATTTACCGCCAAATAGGAATATTGAACACACAATTGAGGTGGAACCAGGGGTAAGAACTATTAATGCCAAACCTTACAAATATCCACATCATCATAAAACATAGATTGATAGATTGACCCAAGATCTATTAAGATGTGGTGTCATTTCGAAAAGAAGAAGTCCTTATGCAACTCTGGTAGTCTTAGTACAAAAGAAGGATGGATCTTTCAGGTTATGAATAGATTATAGAGGTCTAAACAAAATAACAATCAAGAACAAATTCCCTATTCCTTTCATAGATGAGATGTTGGATGAGCTTCATGGAGCCAAGTACTTCTCAAAACTAGATTTGAGATTTGGGTACTATCATATTGGGGTTAAATTAGAGGATATAGCAAAAAATTCCTTCCCGATGCATGGAGGTCATTATGAGTTCGAATTAATGCCTTTTGTACTAACTAACACTCCATCTACATTTCAAGCTACAATGAATGAATTATTCCAACAATACTTGAGGAAATTTGTATTAGTGTTTTTTTATGATATAGGCTTATATCCAGTAAAACATGGAAGGAACATGTCCTTCACTTAGACCAAGTGCTTTCCATCTTAGAAGAACACCAATTCTATGCAAAAATGTCAAAATGCACATTCAACAAAAAGGAAGTGGATTATCTGGGCCAAGTTATATCACAGGAAGGAGTCAAGGTAGATCCACTGTAAAAACAGGGAAATCACCGAGTGGCCCAAGCCAAATAACATATCTAAGCTAAGATTATTTATGGGATTGATAAAATAATACTGTTGATTGTGAAAAATTATGTTTATGTGACTGCTCCTTGCCAAATATCCTAAAGGAAAGCTCATTTCAATGGAGCGATGAAGCCAAAACGTTTTTTGAGGCATTGAAGAAACTTATGTCCTCAACTCTAGTATTAGCAACTCTATATTTTACAAAACCCTTTTTGGTTGAGTGTGATGCTTCAGGATTTGGGATAGGGAAAGTATTGATGCAACAAGGCCATCCAATAGCCTTTGAAAGTCGAAATCTCAACAAGAGAGAGTGTTTGAAGTCTACTTATGATAAAGAAATGCTTGCCATAATACATGTTGTAGCAAAGTGGCAATAGTACCTTCTAGGAAGAAAAAATATGATACAAATAGATCACAATAGTCTTTAATATCTTCTACAACAAAAGACATAGTCAACAGAACAATATAAATGGATAGAAAAAATGTCACCTTTGATATGGAGATATTACACAAAAAGGGAAAGGACAATGTAGTTGTTGATGCTCTTTCTTAAGAGGATGAAGAAGCTAGGGAATACACAATTTTAGTTGTAGTTCCAAAATGGTTGAACAAAATTCGAAGCGAGTATGCCAAAGTCCCAAATACTTGTACCTTAATTGATAATCCAAATCAAAACCCTAAATTTGAATGGGGGAGTGACATTCTTTGGTATAAATGAATGATTTACTTAAGCTCAACATCAAGACTCAAAACTAAGGTTCTAAAGGCGTCCCATGACTCATTAGCTACATGACATGTAGGGTTTTTCAAAACTTACTACAATTTCGAGCAATTGTTCTTTTGGAAATGGATGTATAAAGAAATTTAGAACTATGTAGCAGAGTATGACACGTGTCAGAGAACCAAAAGCAAAAATTACATGACTCCCGGGTTACTCCACCCCATACACATTCCAAACTAGAAACGAGAAGAAATCTCCATGGATTTCATTAAAGGCTTACCCTTTTCAGAAGGGAAAGATAAAATATTAGTGGAAGTGGACTGAATAACTAAGCACACACATTTTATGGGTGTAAATAACATTGATTCAGCTAAACAAATTGCTAAGGCATTCTATAAAAATATTTACAAATTACATGGTTTTTCCCAAAATAATTGTTAGTGACCGAGATGCCAAATTCAGAAGCAACTTCTTGAGAGAATTTTACAAACAATTTGGGGAATCTCTTAACCTGAATTCAACTCACCAACCCCAAACAGATGAACATACAAAAAATGTCAACAACTTCCTGGAGACCTATCTTCGTAGTTTCGACACCGATAAGAAGAAAAAATGAGAACAAATGGCTACAGTGGTTGCATTGTAACCAATAAAATAATATATAAACATATCAATGAACAAATAATTAAATAATAAAAGAAAATTAATTAAACAAATATTAAATAAACAAATATTAAATAAAATGGATATGTAATTAATTGAATAGATAGATACGTACATTTCCATAGAAAAGACACATAAGACCATATTTAAATGGTTCATCAAATTGTAATGTAATCATCTCTCATCAATATATATTCAATATTATTTATCATATCCAAATGGAATTATTTTCTATTGGTTGACTATTCACTTGAATAGTCTTATTGTGATTCGGACACGATCACAACATGAGAATACCCGGATACGGATACTACATTGGTACCAGAGCCCCTTCTTGGGCTTGATTTTGGCCTTTGGACACAACCCATTCTCAGAGCTTTTATGATTAAGGATCTTTGATCCATCGTTTTTTGGGTTTCCCAAAAATCTAGGACCTTGTCCAAAAGTAGGCTTTTGGCCCAAAGAATATCCAATCACAACGTTGAAGCAAAACACAACCGTAAATCAAGGAATCCAAGAATACGGGAAGGGAAATAAAAAAAGAGAAAAATAAGTAATTATTTTCATTGCAAATAAGAAGAAGAGAACAAGAAGTAAGATAACAAAATATTACAAAGAAGTGGGAAAAAAGAATTATCCACAAGATAAAGAAAAAAAAGAAAGAGTAAAAAAAAAGTTAAAGAATATCATTACATGGTTTTATGAAACCACACATGGTTTTCATCACTAATGCTTTGAGGACAAAGCATTATGAAGAGGAAGGCCATGTAACAAATAAAATAATATATAAACATATCAATAAACAAATAATTAAATAACAAAATAAAATTAATTAAACAAATATTAAATAAAATTGATATGTAATTAATTGAATAGATAGAGACGTACCTTTCCATAGAAAAGGTACATAATACCTTATTTAAATGGTTCATCAAATTGTAATGTAATCATCTCTCATGAATACATATTCAATATTATTTATTATATCCAAATGGAATTATTTTCTATTGGTTGACTATTCCCTTGAATAGTCTTATTGTGATTCATACACGATCACAACATGAGAAGATCCGGATACAGATATTACATGCATATTGTGGAATGGTGGTATAACACTACTTACCACACGTCGGTCAAAATGAGACCTTTTCAATCCTTGTATGGGTATGAACCTCCCATGTGAAATGAATTTTCTGAAAGTAATACAAAGGTACCAACAATAAAAAGTCAGCTTGAGGAAAATCATAGGGTAATGCAACTAGTCAAGGATAACTTGACAATGTCGCGAAATTGTATGAAACAATAAGCAAATCATCATAAAATAGAGAGAGAGTTTGAAGTAGCAAATTGGGTGTTTGTAAGACTCCAACCCTACAAATAATTATCTCTTAAGCAACAAGGAAAGAATAAATTGGAACCCAAGTTTAATGAGCCATATCAAATTAGCAGGAAGATCATTTCAGTAACATATGAATTGGAATTACCAGACAATATTCAAATTCACAACGTTTTTCATGTGTCGTGTCTCAAAAAAATGTTAGGACACCATCAGACATCTTAGACGATATTCTTTGTCCTAGACGAGGAAGGGAAACTCATTTTAGAACTAGAAGCTATCATCTATATCAGATAAAGTAGACTACACTCTTGAGTAATTAAAGAATATCTTATTAAATGGGAGAATCATCTAGCAGAGGATGCATCGTGGGAGACATAAAAGTTCATTCAAGAACATCTGTCATTGCCTTGCTTTGAGGACAAAGCATCTTAAAAGTAAAGGGAAATTCTATACATAAAATAATAATTACACACACACACACACACACACACATATATATAAAACTAGCAATGATAAAATTATACAAAAATAAATAAAATAAAAATATAACAATAAAACAAAATTAAATGATAATAAAGGTCTTATTTGAAAAAATGAAAAGGCATACATTTTATGAAAATGTAGCCAACTATGAGAACTATTTTTTACTCATGCTTTCTGTTGTAATTCAAAATCATCTTTCATATATTTTATAAACAATATTTATCAGAAAGTGTATCCAATCAAATGGAGTCTTGTCCATTTGGAAGGTTCAAATATTTCAAGGAAGTTGTTGATCAATTGATTGCTTCAAGAAAATACCCACTAATGTTATTTCTTTAAGGTCTTGGGGAAGATTTTGGTTGTCAGTCTCCATGTGCGTCTAGTTGTGGGTGTGTACCATGGAAGCTGTAAAGTATGAACACCAAATGGAGAATGGTCGGGTCCACCCAAGAAGGGTTGTTAGAGATATATATAAAAAATCAACACAATGCAAGGATTGTTTCGAGATAGGTCAGAAATAAGGGTTTTTGGTACCACTAAAAAAGGGTTGTTAGAGATAAATAACAAAACGATTATCACGATGCAAGGATTCTTGTGAGATAAGTCACAAACAAGAGTTTCTGAGACCTCCAAATTTTTTTCTTAACTTTGATAGGACTATTAAATTCCCTGTTGAATGTTACTTCAATGACATAATTCCCAAGTTCCATTTAGATGCAAAGATGTAGGAATTTTGATAGCAGTCCACATAAACTAGGGTGATTACACCGTATGCTTTGAAACAATTCCCAAATTCTGTTAGGAACCCGTGTCAACCCTTCTCTTTACTATGTTAGTATATTGTTGTTGGACGCATATGATTTGTAAGTCGTCCCGTAGTATTATATGTCCCATGGTTTTGACTCATAGTATTGGGCATAGACTTAGTATATAAGTGTGTGTTGAGGTCATTGAAGGCACCGTGAAGTTGATTGTATTGAGCTTGCTCAAAGGAGGTTTCCCCCTCGAAGTGGCCTGTGATCAATATAAAAGTGATTCTGAGTTCTATTATTTTTGATATCTCGTGTATTTGCATTAATTAATTATTGCAGGTTCTTCACAAATTCCTTCTGGATGCAAAGGTGTATGAATTCCACTAGCGGGTTACATAGATGAGGGTTTCTAGGGTCTTGAAAGAAAGGGATTGTTAGATGATATGAATCTCTGATACACATGCATGGTCTAATAGTATTACTTGGCCCAATATCTCAAGGCTTTAACCAAGGTGGCTCAATTCTTCCCTTAGCCATACTACTCAACTATCTAGGTATGCAAGAGTAATATTCCCAAGTTTTATGCTCAGTACCACCATAACAACAAGATGATCAATCAAATTATCTACTGCTAGTTTTTTGAAGTTTCTTATGTGATTTTTGATATACCTAAGGATACATGGAAGTGATATTCCATATGTAGGTGTTTTCTAATGTGATACTACTAGAAGAGGTACCAATAGAGGTTACAATAATGTCAAACAAATGTGACTAAGTACCAATTGTATTCTCTGTGTATATGCTTCCCAATTCACATTTTCACTTATTGAACAACAGATCTTTGTGGTTATTTAAAGATGTTGGAACACATCTCTAGCATAAAAAAATGCTATGAAAATTTAGATTTGCTCTGGCTCAGGAAAGAGGCTCTGATACCACTTGTGGTGTTGCCCTCGATGTTAAAGCAATAACAAGATAAAAGAGAAACAATTGCCAAGAACTCAATAATAGAGTAGGATAGCTTAGCAAGATATTGTGCGAGAGAAATGCAACAGAATTTACTCTTTTATTATGAAAAGCAAAGATGGACAAGTTCACATGCCTCTTAAGGTAGGGAAATATTTCAGTTGAGCAAGGCTCAAGTACAATAATTCTCGTCAAAGCGATTCATAGCCTTATAGCTCTTTAAATAGACTTCCTAGATCCAAAACCCCAACTACTTGACATGGTCAAATAATAACAGGTACCCACTTCATAACGAGCCTTAATTAATAGAGATACCATTTTTACAATGATTATTGACTATAAAATACTCAACATTATTCAAAAGAGACGATCGCATGCATTACTTATTAACTCCTAAAACAAGGGAGTGAGAGTAGGACATCATCATCATCATCATCATCATCATCATAACAAATACCATATACTACAAATTTCTCATTATAATAATTAGTCAAATTGTTCATATCATTATCATCATCATCATCACCATCATGATTACATATTTTAATCACAAGTATTATATACTACATATCTTTTCAATAAAATAATTATTACTACAAAGTTATTCCGAGGAAGAGTTTGTATCTTCTTTATATTTTGTAATTGTGATTAAAATACTTAATCATGATGGTGATGATGATGATGATGATAATGATATGAACAATTTGACTAATTATTATAATGAGAATTTTTTTTAGTATATGGTATTTGATGATGATGATGATGATTAGGGTCCTACTCTAACTCCCTTGTTTTAGGAGTTAGTAAGTAATGTATACGATCGTCTCCTCTGAATAAGGTTGAGTAGTTTGTAGTCAATAATCATTGTAAAAATGGTATCTCTATTAATTAAGGCTCATTATGAAGTGGGCACCTATTAATTATTTGACCATGTCAAGTAGTTGGGGTTTTGGATTTAGGAAGTCTATTTAAAGAGCTAGAAGGATATGAATCGCTTTGACTAGAAGTAGTAAAAGATTTCCCTACCTTAAGAGGCTTGTGAACTTGTCCTTCTTTTCTTTTCATAATACAAGAGAATAAATTGTGCATGCAAGGTCCCTCCATATTTTTCTTGATAATGAGATGATATTTTAAATTTTTAATTGCAAATAAAGTCAATTAACAATAAAAATGGATTAAATGAAGTGAATGGTACATTACAATAAAATATTAAGGTCTTAATATTTTAATTAAAAAAACAAAAAGAGTGAATAATACACACAACCATTTAATTGTGGAGAATTTGTGCTACTTGATAATGAAATAATATTTTAATTGGTAATGAAATCATTTAATAAGAAAATTGAATTAAATGGAGTGCTTTGTATAAGATAGTTTAATATAGAGAATTAAATGGAGTGAGTGGTATGTAACACTAACATAATTAAATACAGAGAAAATAGTTTTTTAAAGTAATATTATTTTAATTAAAATTGTTATTTAAGTGAGATTGGCATTAAAATGTTTAGACTTGGTTAGATCATTGTAGGTTTAAAATAAGAAAAAGTTAAGATATTATAAAGAGGTGATCAACTTTAATTTACAACATAAACCATAACCATAGTGAAATATGGTGTTAGATGATTCCTAAAATGTCATGGGATGAAAGGATTTGTAATCTTTGTTACACTAATAGTGTTGATTAAAAAAGTCACTTTCTCATAGAATGTCCTAGCTACACCCACATTAAAACATAATTTCAAGTAATTTCTATAATACACATTTCTAACATTTTAACTATCACGTGATATATGAATGCTTACCTTAAAGCTTTTGGAACATAAAAATAAAATTCTATGAATCACAAGTGATTCCTTACTTTGGTAAGGTAACCACCATCATTTTGGAATAAAGATACCAAATCTTGACTAAAACAATGGAAAGTTAAGGAAGAGATCACTCATAATGATAATATTAAAACTATTATTACATCTCAATTTAAGGAATTTATAGTGCAAATATTCTCAAAAAAATAATACTCATTATCACAAATACCATATAATAATTAGTAAAATTGTTTATGCTATCATCATTATGTTCGTTGTTGTTGTCATCATCATCATAATCACCTATTTTAATTACAATTATTATATAATACCTATCTTTTTAATAAAATAAGTATTCAGATTACTTTTAACAAATTATAAAATAAATATATATATATATATATATATATATAAATATATATATATATATATATATAACCGTTGAAGGAAAACTTATAATAAAACAACTTTGTTTTAAGTTCAAATTACTTTTAACAAATTATAAAATATATATATATATATATATTCCTGTTGAAGGAAAACTTATAATAAAACAACTTCGTTTTAAGGAAAACTTATAATAAAACAAGATCCATTGAGGATTTACTAGAATATGTTTTCATTGATAATAAAATATTTTAATTAATAAAAAAATTATTTAAAACAGATGAATTGAAGGAATAGATGGTACCTCACACTAACACAGTGAAATAAATAAGAATAAAACCGTTTTAATAAAAGAAATTAAAACAAATGGAGTTTAATTGATATTCAATTAATATTTTAATTAGTTGATTCTTTAATAAAAACATAATTAAATAAATAGGGAGAAAATAGTTTGAAAATGGAGCGAGTAATAGGAAAAACAATTTAGTTTCTAAGAATTTATTTTAATTGAAAATAAAATAATATTTTAATTAATAATGGAGTGAGTGACAACATAGTTAATTAAATACAAGTAGTTTAATAAAAAAATAAATCATATTAAATTTTAAATAATGGAGTGAGTGATATCATACAAATTACACAAATCACAACAACGTGGTAAAGAGTGGAACAGCCAAAAACTTATTTTGTTAAGTAAATAAGGAGAAAATAATTTTAATAAAAAGTAAAATAAATATGTTTTAATTGATAATGAATTAATGATGATAATGATGATAATGGTTTTTAATGTTTAAGATTAATCTTGGTCAATCGAATTTTAAGAAAAAAGAGATCATTTAATTTTCTTTAAAATACTAAAAAGTTTTTTTAATGAAAAATTGAGGTAAATTGAAAAACACCCATAACAACTTAAAATAAAATATAGTTTAATAAAAAAATAATCACACAGAATTGAGTGAGTGGTATCATACTAGTCACAAAAAAAAAGTCGGTTTGATAAAAAAATTGAGGTGGAGTGAGAAACACGTATACCACCTTGGTTTAAATTAAGAAGATTTTTTTTATTGATCATATAATAGTTTAATTTTGTTCTGATTGATTATATAAAATTTAATAAAACGAATTCAATACTTGATATTGAGCTAATTTAGGAAAACGAGGTATTATACGTACTACTTTGGGAAAACATGGTTTAATACCCGTTGCATTTTTTTTTAATAATTTAATAAACGAAATGGTTGTAATACAAAGAATCTTTCCTTTTAATTGGACATGAGCAGAATCTTTTTTGTTTTATTATTTTTAATTTATCACGACGGGTAATATTAATTTCGGAAGTATCCTGCAATTTAGAAAAACGAGGTACTATTCATACTACTCGCAACAGCTTACTTTGGGAAAACATTGTTTAATACAAGTTGCATCCATGTTTTTTTAATAATTTAATAAACGAAATTGTTGTAATACAATGAATCTTTGGTGTTACTTGGATAAAGACAGTTGGAATATTTGTTGTTTTATTATTTTTAATTTAACATGAAAGGCAATTTCGGAAGTATCGTGTGAACATGGGACTGTATTTGAAAACCACCTGGAGACTGTATTTGGAAACCACCTGCAAATATTTCCTTCCATAATAATATTAATTTCGGAAGTATCGTGTGAACGTTGGACTGTATTTGGAAACCAAGTCGAAATATTTCTTTATAAACAAGGAAGAGAATAGTTATCAACTGTCAACTGCAAACTCTCAATCTTCCCAATTCTCATTCTCATTCCCATTCCCATCCTTTTTTTTTTTGTGAATTCAATAATGGCAAATACAGTCGCTTCCACCTCCACTTCTACCAACAACAGGTACCGCTATGATGTGTTTATAAACCACCGGGTCCTGATGTCAAGAAAACTTTCGCTATTCATCTCTACTGCAGCATTAATTCACATGAATTGAGAACCTTTCTGGACGTGGAAGAAATGAAAGAGGGAAACGGGTTAATTCCTCAAATACAAGGTGCTATTCAAACCGCTAAAGTGCATGTGGCCATTTTTTCACCAACATATGCGGAATCAAACTGGTGTCTCGATGAGCTCGTCCAAATGAGAAATTCGAAGGCCAATATTATTCCTGTGTTTTACCATGTGAAACCCGCTGAGTTTCAGTGGACGCAGAGTGAAAGTGGAGGAGTTTATTGTCGTAGCCTGTGCAAACTGGAAGAGAAGAAAACATATGAGTCTCAAACTCACGAAGAGAAGCCGACATGATCCTAGTACTATTCAACAGTGGAGAGATGCTCTTTCTAGTGTTGCAAATATAAGCGGTTTCGAGCTGGAGAGATATGATGGGTGAGAACTCAAACTCTCATCTCAGTGTTATTTTTGATGGAAACCTATAAATATAAATATAGGCACAAGTTTGTGAAAAACATGATGCCTGAGTTTTAGGAATTCATTTAACTCAACATCTCCAGCTGTGTAACCAAGTCTGCCAATTGTTGTTTAGCAGCTGCCACGTTTTTCCTTCTAAGTTGCGTTGTTTTCTTTCATTAGGCCATCTATTTCCTATTTAAGAAGAGTGTGATCATCCGTAAGATCAGAAGAGTTTTTATTTGTGTCAATACTGTTGCTGTTCCAGTGTTCTTTCCGTCTTTTTCTGAGTGGGCAGCATTCTGTTATAGGATACTTTGTTTTTACATTTATGTTTTCTGAAATAAGATTGATGACAGAGCGTTTCTTTTCATTCTGAACAGAGCATTGTTTTTCTTTAGTGTGATATCATCAGCTGTAACTCTGTGATTAATTTTCAACTGATGTCGATACTATTATTTTGTTACTGGTTTATTAAGATCTACATTTTCTGGGTCAGTATCTTTTATGAGCACATTAATCTTTTTTTTTCAAATCTATCGTTTGGTATCAGAGCAGGTTTGTGGTTGTTTGTAGATTCAAGGGAAAGGAGACAATGGCTCAAAATAATAATTCTGTGTAGTACCAGATTCCTCTTTTCTGTGGCGAAAACTATGAGTATTGGAGCGTGAAGATGAGAACTTTGTTCCTCTCACAAGATTTATGGTTACTTGTTTCTGCAAGATACACAGAGCCAGCTGATCAAGCTGCTTATAATGCATTATCAGCGAATTAAAAAACAGAGTTGAAGGAAAACCATAAGAGAGATGCTAAAGCTTTGTTTATTCTTCAAACATGAGTTGATATCTCCGTGTTTCCGAAAATTGCAGAATGTGGAAACTCTCATAATGCTTGGGAAACCTTGGAAAAAGCTTATAAGGATCTGCCAAGGTAAAGGTTGTTAAAATTCAAATGTTGAGAAGAGATTTTGAGTCTCTATCTATGAAAGAAAGTGAAATGTTGAAACTTTTATCACTAGAGTTCAGAATGTTGTAAATGTTATTCATGCTCATGGTAAAACACTTGAAGATAGGAAGATTGTTGAAAAGATTCTGAGAAGTCTTCCCAAAACGTTTGATCCAGTTACTATTGCTATAGAAGAGTTAAGGGATTTATCTCAGCTAACTCTTACTAATTTATTTGGTAGTCTTCGAGTTCAATAAGACAGGTTGAAGAAGAATGAGAACCTTTTTTTATCAAGCTTTCCAAAGTAAATTAAAAGTTAATGATGAATATTCTACTCCTTTTTTTAGAGGAGGTAGAGGTCGTGGCAGGATTAGAGGAAGAAGCAGCAACTTTGGCAGAGGCCTTTTTCATTGCAACTACTGTAATAATGATGGTCACCTTGAAAGCTATTGTTTTAAGAAGAAGAGAGATACCTCTCAAGCAAATTTCATTCAAGAAGAAGGTGAAACCTCTCAAACTCTGTTTCTTGCATGTAATTGCCTTGAAGCTAAAGATGATTCTACATGGTATCTAGATAGTGGTTGTTCAAATCATATGACTGGAAACAAAAATCTGTTTCTTAAGTTAGATGAGAGTGTGAAGGGGAAAGTAAATTTTGGCAATGATAATGAAGCAGATATAATGTGAAAGGTACCCTTGCCATAAAAGTCAAGAATGGAGGTGTTATGTATGTACACGATACTTTGTTTGTTCTAGGTTTAAAGCACAATTTTATTAGCATAGGGCAGTTAAACTCAAAAAATTACAAGATTGTTTTTGAATGAAGGTTTTGTAAGATTTTTAACAATACTACCCTAGTTTCTGAAGTTCCTATGACAAAAAATAGGATGTTTTTGTTGAGAATGGAATCAAATGTAACGGGTGAATCCATGAAGATGGGTGTCTATTTTGGGGGGTTCCGTGAGAAAATAATTCTGAATTTTTCATGTTTTCCATCTTTGGGCGAATAAAAGTGATATTTTTGTTTGGAATTTCACTTTTCACTTAAAAGTAAACTTTTAGAGAATTATGTTAGCTTGCTATCCATATTTTTTTCAATTTTTTTATATTGAGATTTGATATGTCGATTCGACAAATGTTTGACAGTGTGTTCTTATAAAACGAAAGGACTACAAAATAGTCATGTTTTGTCGCACACCTAAAATCGTTGTTAAACTTGTGTTTTGCAAAAAACAAATATGCTACAACAATCTACAAACAGTATACTACTGCATGACTATAAGTTTGTAACAAATGGATCTATATACTTCTTATTATATTCATTTGAATTCAATCAATGGGGAAACCCTGTCGATTTTCAACATATATTTTGTCGCAACACTTTTCTCTCAACTGAATATAAAACTAAAAATTCTATGAATACCCTTTTGAAGTAGACACGCCAATTAACTGCACCATAGTTTTCTCAAATTTTTTCGTGATGTATTTTTATAGTTATGGATTTTTCATTTCACCGCATTTTGAAAGACCTGAAACTAAACTCGACACCTGTTAAGAAAACAAACAATTACAAATATCAGATCTTACCTATACATAAAGAAATATATATATTTGGAAAGTAGATTCAATAACGAAACTAATGGTATCAAGTCCGACAGTCGCCTTATAGTGTAACAGATCATTTTTACCTTCCGAAAATGGAGAAACCTGAAAACTATGAGTGGCAATCAGATTTTCAGGTTTCAGAGGTTGTTCGGCCGAACAATTGTTCGGCCGAACAATTGTTCAGCCGAACAATTGTTTTCCGTAACGGCCACGTCAATTTAACGTTTGGTTATTCGGCCGAATAACCAAACGTAAAAAAAAAACTCGTTGACCGGAATAAATAAATAAATAAATAAATAAATAAATAAATAAAAATTATTTTCTACACTCCTATAAATAAAACTAAATACTTCGATTAATTTCGCACATTTCAATTTCGCATACTTTTTGGTTAGAATATTTTGGAAGGGATTTTCTAAGGAGCTTATTTTGCAAAGAGAGTTTTTTTATGAGGTATTTCTTTTCTTACTTCTTTCAAAAGAATATATTGAAAGAATTTTTTTGCAAAAGGAGTATTTATTCCAAGTGTTTTGCACTTCTTATTTCTTTGCAATGGGTTTTTTTTCCAAAGATTTTTTAAGGAGCCTTTCTTTGCAAAGAAAGTTTTTTTTATGAAATATTTTTCCAAACTATTTGCACTTTTCATTTCTTTGGAATGAGTAATTTTTCCAAGGGTTTTCTAAAAAACTTTTTTGTAAAGAGAATTTTTTTATGAAGTATTCTTTTTGTTACTTCTTTCTAAGAAATACATTGAAAGATTATTTTTCTAAGGCATTTTTGCAAAATAAGTTTTTATTCCAAGTTTTTATACTTCTTAGTTCTTTGCAATAGGTTTTTTATTCCAAGTTATTTTTTCAAAGGAATTGTCTTTTTCTTTCTTATTTTTTCAAGTGATTTTTTTAAATGACTTTTTTCAAAGTTTTTTTTTATAAATATTTTTGCAATAAACGTTTCTTTCCTTCTTATTTCTTTGAAAATAGGCTTTTTCAAAGTCTCCCAAGCTATTTTTGCAAAAAAATTATTTTGTTGCAAAGGTTTTTACAAAGAATTTTTTTTTTTTCCAGTGGATTTACAAAGAAAAATTTATTTAGAAAGTGTTCTTATTCTTTTCCAATGGGTTTTTTCAGCAAATGTTTCTTTCCAAAGTGTGCATTTACAGATTTTTTATTCCAAGGCGTTTTTGCAAATAAGATTTTATTTCAAGCTATTTTTACAAAGGAAATATATTTTTCCTTCGTATTTATTTGAAAAGGGATTTTTTCAAAGTCTCCCATAGTTATTTTTGCAAAAAAGTTATTTCGTTGCAAAGCTTTTTACAAAATATTTTTCCCAGATATTTTTTCAAAGAAGATTTATTTTGAAAGTGTTCTTATTCTTTTCCAATGGGATTTTTTCAAAGGTGATTTATTGTCGAAAAGTTCTTATTTCATTCAAAGAAGTTTTTTTTCAAAAGAAACTTGTTTCCAAAGACTTTTTCTTCAAAAGACTCAAGTACAACATTTTGATAAGGTGAAGTAAATTTCAGTTCATGTGTTCATAAATTTCGTAACTGTTTTTAAATATTCATTTTGTTTATTTACAATAAAATGATGATCTTCTTTAATTTATCATTTATAGATTAAACAATCATGGGAAATAAGAGAAACCGTCAAAGAAAATATAATCGTAAACGTGTTGATGATGATGATAATAGAGAAAAGAAAAAAATTAAATATCATGCCAACAAAGAAAGCCTTGCAGAAACGCAAGCAATGATTATTGAAGATACAAATACAGTTTTACATGATAATGTCGATGAAATGGAAATTGAAAATAGAGTACAAGAGGAACAAATTGAAGTTGAAGAAACCATTGTTGAGGATGTAAATAGTGATTTACATACTAATGTCGATGAAGTCAATGTTGAAGATCGGGTTCAAGAACCAAAAATTGACCAGGTATGTATATATTGAATGTATTTTCCAAATTGATTTTTTATAATGAATTGTATTTTTGGATGCATGTTTTAAATTAAATTTATCTTGATGTATAGGTACTTTCACTATTGATGATGAAACGTTAGAAAACGTTGATTGCAATAAATATGGAAAAAAATACCCATACACGCTGCACGATATCGGGCTCAAAAAATTTATGATGATGTTCTGAAGAATTATTCAGTAACAGGACAAGCACAAATTTTGAGATGTTTATTAGTGACCAAGAAGTTAGAAGATGCTACATCATTATTGGGTATTCACAAGGCGACCAAAGAGTCGAAATTAAAACATAATGTGATAGAAAATATAGGTGATGCAATAAAAAAGTTTGGAAAATCTAGGAAGAAAGACATTAGTGTTGCACGAAGAGCAATTCATACAACAATTATTTCGACTAGTACTAAACAAAAACGTTTGACAACACATCTAGCAAAAGCAGTTGGAACCTCAAGAAAGACATTATACAGACATAGCAAATTCAGAATGCAAATAGATGAAAATGATGAACTTGCTTGCTGGGCAATTATTTGTAGACATCCCTACAAAGATAGAATGGGGGCAGGGGTTAAAGATATTGTACGGGAATATTGGTTGACACATGCTCGAGTTTCACCAAATTCAAGAGATGTAATACGACAAAGAGTATCACGAGGAGTATATGTAAGCAGTCCAAAACATATAATGGATATGACACAAGTACAATTGTTCAATAAATTCAAGGAAGATCATCGTGGAATTAATGTGTCAATCACTACATTTGTGCAACTAAAACCATGGTATGTTAGACCTATTACTATCCGTGATACATGTTGTTGTCGTTATCATGTGCAATTCCAATTATATTACGACACATTTCTTGAATTTGGTAAAATGTTTTGGACAAATTCACCGCCTCCGCCTACAATACGTGAATTCATATCTCAAACCCTATGTGAGAGAAATCACGATGAAGTATTTTATAATAAAAAATGTGTCAATGGAAAACATTGTAATCGTTGTGGAAATTTGGTTTTATACCACAATAAATATCCTATCGACACTGATGATCACTCATTGTCAAATGTCACCGTTGATTGGAAAAGATATGAATACATTACAAGTGCTAGTGATGTACATTCCAAAAGGATTGATTTACGAGAAGATAAAATAGGTGTGGTAGATTTTCTCAAGAAATTCGAAAGTGAAATTTATAAATACACCAAGCATTCACATAGAGCACGATGGAAAGACCTTCAATTCAAACAGTCTCGTGAAATTTTTCCACTAGGAACAATTTTGTCAGTGGTTGACTTTGCAGAAAATTATACATTTGCTACACAGAAAGAAATACAGAGTGAATACTATCATTCTGACCAGGTTTCAATATTCGTCCATGTTTTATATAGACATTCTCAACAGGATGTTGATGGCATTGAAAGCACGTGTGACAATCGAGATGTGATTAAAGAATATCACTTTTATATCAGCGACGATCGTACACACGATACACATTTTGTTCAGCATTGTATTGAAAGTATTTTCTACAATTCATTAAAGGAACGTAACATTAAATTCAATGAGCATTGGATATGGTCAGATGGATGTGCCAGGCAATTTAAATCTTCGCGATCATTTTATTGGTTATGTCGACTTCATAAAGCATTGAACATTAAACATCACTGGAATTTCTTTGAAACTGGTCATGGAAAAGGTGAACATGATGGTGCTGGAGCATGCGTAAAAAGAGCACTTCGAAGATGGCAAATGAACCATAGTTCTGCACGATTCCATTCAGCTGCAGAGGTTGTCCAATGGTGTAAATCACATCTAAACCATGATTATAATCAACAATCAAAAAATGTGCACAGGTATGTACACACAATATTTTAATTTATATTTTATAGTCAATTTAAAAAAAAGTATATATGTACCTAACATCAAAATTTGTCATTTGTTTACTAGGTTTTTTTGGCATGTCAGGATCCAAGATATAAATAGATCAATACCCTACGACGCTAGCACCATACAAGGAACTAGAGATTTTCACTCTATTCAAACAAAAGCCTTCCAAAACATTTATGCATTTGACAGTAGAAAGCAATCATGCTTTTGCCATATTTGCACTGAAAATATTGAATCTACAGAAGTTTGTGAAAACATAACGAACAACTACGTGAAACATTGGAAACACACAGAAATTAATCCTAAAGGAAAAATGCCACTAGCAAGCATAGAAGAATTAGAATCAGAAGATATAGCAATATCATCTAAGGGTGACATAATTTCAGATCTCGTTAGAGAAGGTAATGATCACATACCACTGTTTTATCGATTATTCATTCTTGTCATTCACTTTATACACATGTGTATATTAGTCAATTTAGTTGAATTAAAAATCCTGACATCAATTGTAATTTGCGCAGGAGATGTTTTTGCTGTGATTGCTCCTGTCGACAACGACGAAAATGTGAAGTATTATTTGATGCGATGCACTGAAGGAAAAATGAAGCTATTGGAAGACTACAATGACAACGGATATACATACGAGAGAGGATCCATCATTTTAAAGGGCTACTTTTTTCAGCAAACCCATATGACTCAAAATTATGTCTACTTTCAGGATTATGGACCTGATGTCATATGTTGTCAATATAGCCATTTAGTATGTGCATCTCGAATAAAATTGGTTCAAGTTCCATCGAAAAAACAATTAAAAAATAAAAAATGGAAACTGTCCAAATATGACCATGAACGGATAATTGAAGACGGCATTCCATTGCGATGTTTTTAAAACTATATATTTAAAATTAAGAGATGATTTTGTCGATGTCATTGTCAAATGTGTACAATATATTTTTTTTATTTTTATGTTTATAATCTTGAAAAAAACTATAATATATAAAAGTTTAAATAATTGTATTCTAGTATGCTGAAATTTGAATTCAAAAATTATTTGATATTGAAAACTTCAATGTGTAAAATTTTTGACTTAATTCTGTTTGAAATTTACTTTATTCGGGTCCCCATATGTCTATTAGACCACTTAAGGGATGAGATAACGGATCTGTGGTTGTCGCCACTCTCCGCCCCAAATCTTTAATTTAAAATATGATCGCTTGTATAAAATTATTTGGTAACGAAAACCTGAATGTATAAAATGTCTTAAATAGATATCTCAAATACTTTATTCACGTGGACCCATATGTCTATTAGACCAATTAAATGATAAGATCTAACAGATCTGTAATTGTCACCAAGTTCTCCGCCCCAAATCTTTAATTTAAAATATCGCTTGTGCAAATTCACATAACTGAAATCATGGCAAATGGAGACAACGATCATTTGATTTTTAATCACAAGAAAAAATTTCAGGATTGTGAAGCTTATGCTAAATTAGAGAAATGATTATTTACAACAAATCAATGAAAATTCATCAAATTGTTGTTTAAAATCATTGCTCTAATTTAACACAAACTTCACAATCCTGTAATCTTCGCTTATGATTAAAAAACAAAAAACCGTTACCCCCATTTGCCATGATTTCAACCGCTTCCAATGTACCTGAACATTGAAAATAAAAATTAAATCAATTAAAAATCCATTATATCAAAATTTGAACTTCATATATTCGCTTTTAAACTTCCTAGTTCATCCATATTTCTATCAAAAATTTTAACATTCATAAACTTCTTAACATTTAAAAATAACATTTGAATATACTCTTAACATTTTAAACTTCCTTTAATTGATCCATATTTTTATCAAAACTTATATTTAACATTCATAATCTTCCTAACATTTCTAAATTTCATAACATGAACCTAAACTTGCTATTTCATCCACTATTTTTATCAAAACTTCTATCATTCCCTAAAACTTTATAACATTCCTAAACTTTCTATTTCTTCCATATTTCTATCAACTTCTAACATTCCTTAAAACTTCATAACATCCTTGAAGATAACATTCAAGTACTTAAATTTCATTTTTAAACTTTATATTTCATCCATATTTTCGTCAAAACTTCAAACATTCTTCAACTTCCTAACATCTCTAAAATTTGAATTCAACATGTTATCACTTTTAAACTTCCTGATTCATCCATGTGTATATGAAAACTTCTAACATTTCTAAACATCCTAACGTTCAAAGACAACATTCATTTTTAAACTTCCTGATTCATATTTCTATCAAAACTTCTAACAAATTATTAAACTTCCTAACATTCTTGTTCTTAATACACTCAATCTTATCATTCATTCATGTCAAACAATCAAAACTTCCTCATTTATAAACTTTAAACATATATGTGAATATTCACTTCTAAAAATTTCCTAAATAACATTTCTTAAACTTCAATCAAAACTTCCTCATTTATGAACTTTAAACCTATGTTTATCCATTTTTAAACTTCATAAATAACATTTCTTAAACTTAATAATATTCAAGAATGTCATGTTTCTTAACATTCATTTTTACATATATTCATTCATTCATTCAAACATGCAAATACATATTTTAAACTAGATTTAACACCAAATATGTCAAATAAGCAAAAATAAACTAAATCATTTAAAAACCATGATTCACGAAATATGTAAGTTCAAAATTTACATGTATATAATCTCCAAAAAAATACTCATGAACATGCAAATTCAATGTACATCGATATATGTATATATCTAGTCCAAAAATAAACCTCCTCAACATGTCCAAAACAAATGTTTCCAATCTAAATACATATCAACAACAAAAAATTGTCCACCATGAACTATAAAAATAAAATGTCCGTGCCATGCTATCCTCCACTCGAGCCTCCCCCTGGACTCAACCCTCCCTGCAACATGTGTAAAAAAAATATTATGTTCATATCATTTAAATTATTTAAACTATAATCAAAGAATTAAAATATTAAACTAATATATCAAAAAACAATTCAAATATTAACAATGTTACATCAAATTCTCCAAATGCTTGTCCACCACCATCCTCCAAAGGAGTTTTTCCTTTGCCTCCAAAAGATTTGAGAGACCCAAGTTGCGACATATATAAAATCAATTTATGAATTTCATAAATCTAAATCCACAAAAATTAAAATATTAAAACAGTAAACAAAATTAAAGCAGTCAATGAAATTACCTCTCTACCAATATCTGCTTCATTAAGCAAAGAACCTATATCTCCACCCTAAAATTTAAATTGTATTAATAAATAAAACATACAATGCAAACCAAAAAAATTACTATACCAATTAACTTAAAACTAAAACAAAAATATTAAAAAACATTAGCTCACAATAGATGGTAAATCATTTATAAAGTTTGTATCTAAAGAAACCTGCATGGATAAGTCAAATTAACAATAAGATGCATAGTTAAATTATCATTCAAAAAATAATAATTTATATATATACATCACATTCAAACATAATTACAAATATGTTGATAATAAATATGTACCTCTCTCTCTAGATTTTCGCTAGTTGAAATGTGGAAAGAATGTTCATTCATCATTCTTGAAAACTGCAACCAATTTAAACATTTACATAATGTACCTATGATAATGTAACAAAAAAAATAAAATCAAAATAAATAAAATATTTAATTCAAATCAAATCATATCATGTAGTCAACAAACCTCTCCCAAACTCGATGTGTCATTGGATATAACATTTGCCGCTAAGTCACGACAAATCTTCGCATATGCCCTGAGATCTTCAATGCTCATTCCATCTATTTTATCATCAGTTTTATAAACAAACTTTTGATGAATAGCAGAACGAGCCCTTTCTCTAACCAACCCCACATCTACTCCCACTAATACTGATGATAACCCATCGCCAACAAAATTCCTTGATGTTGTCCCAAGTTGAGATGTGGGCTCCATCTCTGATTTTAATGCCACCAACCTAGGTGGACGAGATATCGAGGGGGGGGGAGGTCTAAGAGTTGCAGGATCTCTATGTGCACCTTCTCGATCATATATTCGACCCTTTCCAACTCCATAAAATTTTGAATGAACATCAGTATAATCTGGCTTCATATTTAAAAAAAACTCAGCATAAAAAAATTTAGCAAAATACTGAGAAACCTCATCGTTCCATGGAAAACGACCGTAGGCTGCAAGAAACCGATCATAAAGTAAATGTGCCAGATGAGGATGTTTGAAATATTGCACTTTCAACATTTCTTTTTTCAAACCTTCTTTGAAATTAAACATTGATTTGGCCTGCTATTTTGTCACTCTTTCTTTCACAACATCCCATTTGTCTGGACCCATCACTTGATCCCTTCGTCTTCGCATCAAATCTACAAAACCATCTGTAGTTGGCCCGAGATTCTCATATGCCTAAATGAAGTTTTGCAATGATCCCAAAACAATCTCCAAACTTTGTTTACTCTCCGGAGGGAGATCCATAGTAGACAAATCATTTTGCAACTTCTCATAGTGGGATCTACATGTTTCAAGAGTCATTTGATGATCACCACCTTCCCATGGAAGCTCCCGAGGTAGATCAGATGGATATGTCGTAATGGGTGTACAACCCTCGGTTAATTCAACATATTGCGTCCTAGCACGACCATCATCACCTCGTGTAGAATGGTGAGCCTCTTGAGAACCTTGCTCTGCACCGTCATCCGTCTCCCTTACTTGCCCTGTCTCCCTCCCTATATAAATACGAGCATCTTCCAAACCATGCTCTGCTTCAAATGAAAATAAAGTTTTGTTTAAACACAACTACAAATTTTGCACACACAAAAAGACAATTTGCATATAAATGTTAAAAGATTGATATTCATATACCAATAGAGGGTCGAGATCGACGTTCTCCCATAGAAGATACAGGGGAATCATTTGTACCCCTTTCACCTCGTCGATGCGAACTATACAATAAATTAGAGTCCCGAGGAGAGGTTGACAACCTCCGATTATCACTCGTACCACCTACCTCAGAAGATTGTGAAGACCTCCTACACTTTCGCCTCAAAGAATCATCTCTTTCCATTTGATATATAATGCCTACACCTAAACACAAATATCAACTAATTACATATTCAAATCCTGCATGTTAATTCTATGAATTCTAAAACCTAACTACTAAAGAGACTAAGTTATTTAACAAGTACCTAGATTTACCTAATTTATAATCTAATAGTTTTAAGAAAGAGTATAGCTAATATTGTTAGATGATGAATTAATGTACCAATTTTTCAAGTGTTTTTGATGTTTAAAATGAATGGAACCAATATAGTTAATGGGTTTATTTTTTTATGTCAAAAAAAGAGTTAATGAATCTATTTTAACTTCCTAATACCTAACTTAATACCTAAAACATAAATTACATCTTCAAAATATTTTCATTATTGCACAAAATAAAATAAAAATTGACAATTCATGTATCATGTTTTGAGTTGAAATGTTTTCAAATTTGCCATTTTTGATAAAATTTTCAGTTTCTTAAACTAATAATTTGAACAAGATATTTTAATACTCTAAACATAAATTATATCTACAAATATTCTCATTATTCCATAGAATAAAAAAACAAATTACTGTTCATAGTATTATGATTGAATTAAATGACATGTTTCCCATATTGGCCATGTTCAACAATGATCTTTAATTTCAATCTGATAACAGTAACGATTCTTGGTATTATGTTCTCCAAGTCTGCCATGTTGCAAACAACAGAAAACATAATACCAAGATCACCACCTTTACTAGAATAAAACTCAAAACCTTTGTGGCATAATATCACATAGTATTTTATAAAATGACTGTGACTATTATTGTTCAATTACAGAAAACTTACTATAGTACATCTAAATTAAAGCCTATTCATGTCTATAGTTACATTGTACCTAAAGTCCATTTAAATTATTGTTTTATCAAAAATAGAGTTTAACTATCTAAAATTTGGTTGTATCTAAGCTATCTATCGACACAGTTTGTAATATAAGTAATATATAGATCTCTGCACTCTGTATACAGACAGTTCATGAACTTTGTCAACTTAAACATATTGACAGAGTTCATGAACTCTGTCAACTTGGACATGTTGACAGAGTTCATGAACTCTGTCAACTTGGCCATGTTGACAGAGTTCATGAATAAAACAAGCCTGCATATAAATAGGATATGTTCTTTCCAAATAAAATTACTGTCCTACTTTAATTTTATTTTCTAAACATAGCAAAATACAACAATTTGAAAAAACAACTTAACACTAACAATATTCCTTTTATATTTAAATTTACATCATTTTCTGCATATAAATAGGATATGTTCTTTCCAAATAAAATTACTGTCCTACTTTAATTTTCTTTTCTAAACACAGCAAAATACAACAATTTGAAAAAACAACTTAACACTAACAATATTCCTTTTATATTTAAATTTACATCATTTTCAACATTCAATACGTCCAAACTCCAACAACTCTGTGGAACTGGACAGAGTCCATGGACTCTGCCCAACTGGAGAGAGTCCATGGACTCTGCCCAGTTGGACAGAGTCCATTTACTCTGCCCAGTTGGACAGAGTCCATGGACTCTGTTCATTGACACAGCCGACACATAATTAAAGCAAAACGATTACAAGAAATATAAATTGAAGAGAATTACAAAAATATATTCTCCATTCCAAGTTGACAGAGTTAATGAATAAAACAAGCCTGCATATAAATAGAATATGTTCTTTCCAAATAAAATTACTGTCCTACTTTAATTTTCTTTTCTAAACACAGCCAAATACAAAAATTTGAAAAAACAACTTAACACTAACAATATTCCTTTTATATTTAATTTTACATCATTTTCAACATTCAATACGTCCAAACTCCAACAACTCTGCGGAACTGGACAGAGTTCATGGACTCTGCGGAACTGGACAGAGTCCATGGACTCTGCGGAACTGTACAGAGTCCATGAACTCTGTCCAACTGAGCAGAGTAAATGGACTCTGCCCAGTTGGACAGAGTCCATTTACTCTGCCCAGTTGGACAAAGTCCATTGGACAGAGTCCTTGGACTCTGTCCATTGACACAGCCGACACATAATTAAATCAAAACGATTACAGGAAATATAAATGGAAGACAATTACAAAAATATATTCTCCATACCTCTAAAACGCAACCAAAATGAAAGCAGGCAAATTGAAATCTTCCCGAACACAGCGCAAATCCGAATTTGAAACACCCGAGACGGCCGTCGCAAACGAATTGAAAGACCTGCATTAACAACATCAACTTCAATAAGACTTCACACAATAACGGTATCAACTTCATTACGAAACTTTAACACAGAGAAACACATTTTCAAAATAAAAAAAACGAAAACTCTTACCTCTGCAAACACCGCGTCGATCCGTCGCCAGCTGCAGCACCTCAACAACGTTCAACCGTCCGCTGCATAACTCTACAACATGAAAACTGCTGCAGATGTTATCATGTCCAACGCCCGAAACGATAATACAAACACACAGAACAGACGGAACCTCCCTTACGTGCAGGTGACGAGAACGACTACTTTCTCAGAAAGAAAAGGCAAAGGGTCGGGCTACGACGAACAGCAAATTACACGAAGGGTGGCGGATCAACAACACACGCCTGCGACTAGCCGGGTTGCAAACAAGCGACAGGGCGGACATATGACAGAGCGTAAGGGCCACTATCGGCACAACAGCGGTCCACGGGAGCAGAGAAAATGACAGGTGAGGGGCCGGGACCGAGCTTTTATTCCGAACAATTTGTTCGGCCGAATAAGTGTTCACACCGCCGTGAGTTTCCTCCATCCGGCTAAAAAAATGCACATATTTTGAGGCCTCAGTTATGTCTAACGGTGGCCCGTTAACGGTTATTCGGCCGAATAAATACTAAGTTATTCGGCCGAATAAGATTAATTATTCGGCTGAATAAATAAATTATTCGGCCGAATAATTAAACTTATTCGGCCGAATAACCTCCGCTAGTGTTCTTCCACCGCCGATTCTCACCAAACTGTTACCCACCTTCGCGTTTCCACCCTAACTTGTTTGAAGGCCTCTGTTGATGTGTCTTGGCTTTGGCACAAAAGGTTAGGACACCTTAATTTTGGATCTCTTTCTATGCTGCAAAAGAAGAATTTAGTCCTAGGTTTATCTTCTGTCATAAATCCTCATAACAAGCGATGTGAAGGTTGTGTAATAGGGAAGCAACACAGAGATATCTTTCATTTTCATCAATTTAGAGCAGCAAAGCCTTTGGACTTAGTACATGCAGATATTTGTGGGCTAATGAAAACTTTGTCCCTTGCAAAGAACAAATTTTTCCTTCTTTTTGTCGATGACTTTTCAAGAATGTCTTGGGTTTATTTTCTAAGTGAGAAGTCTCAAGATTTTAGCTTTTTTCAAAATTTTAAAGCACGTGTTGAGAATGAATCAGGGTTCTATTTGAAAGTTTTAAGGACTGATAGAGGAGGAGAATTCACCTCCAATGATTTTAAAGATTTTTGTAGCTCACATGGCATCAAAAAGGAGTTAACTACAGCTTATACTCCTCAACAAAATGGTACAGCAGAAAGGAGAAACAAAACACTTGTAGAGATGGCTAGATGTTTGTTAAAAGAAACGTCTTTTCCAAACATATATTGGACAGATGCAGTGCATTCAACAATATATATTCTCAATAGAAATCCTACAAAAATGGTAAAAAACTCCACTCCTTATGAAGCTTGGTTTTGTAAAAAACCAACTATTTCTCATTTGAAATTTTTTGGTTCTACATGTTATGTTCATATTCCTTCTGAACAAAGACAAAAGCTAGATAGAAAGTCTGTAAAATGTATTTTTATTGGATACTCAGATGAAAGTAAGGCTTATAGGTGTTATGATCCTCTTACTAATAAGCTTTATGTAAGTAGAGATGTGATATTTGATGAAGGGGGAGTTTATTTTAAGGATGCAAGTGAAGATAAATAGGTTACTCCACATATTGAGAATTTAATCCTTGATAATAATGGTCAATCAAAGCATCCATCTACAGTGACAATTCTAGGTTCATTTACAAGTAGTTCTCCATCAAAGGTATCTTCATCTAGTTAATCTACAAGTAGTTCTCCATCAAAGGTATCTTCATCTAGTTCATCAACAAGTTCCGAGGATGATACAGAAACAACATCTCCATCTATTTTTCCTAGAAAAACCAGAAGTTTGAAAGACATTTATGAAACATCAAGATATGCTAATGATCAATTTTCTCTTGTTTCTTCTACAAATGTTGAGCCTGTAAATTTTAAAGAAGCTTGTTCTACTAAGCCATGGGTGCAAGCAATGAAGGATGAAATATCTCAAATACTGAAAAATGACACATGGGAGTTAGTTGAACTCCCTAATTGGAGTAAAGTGGATTTACAAGCTCAAATTTAATATGGATGGAAGCATTTCAAAATACAAGGCACATTTAGTTGCAAAGGGGTATGTGTAACAAGAAGGCATCGACTATGAAGAGACATTTTCTCCTATAGCAAGAATGGAAACTGTAAGAAATTTTCTTTCCATAGCATCTCAGCTAAAACTAACAGTTTATCAAATGGATGTTAAATCTGCTTTCTTAAATGGATATTTAAAGGAAGAAGTCTATGTTGAACAACCTCAAGGTTTTATTATTGAAGGTAAAGAAGATAAGGTGTATAGGCTTAAGAAGGCACTTTATGGTCTTAAACAAGCCCCTAGAGCTTGGTACTCTAGGATTGATAAATACCTTCATGATCATGGTTTTGTTAAGCATTCTTCTGAGAGTGCAGTCTACAAAAAGGTCATTGGATCAGATTTTATTATACTCTGCTTGTATGTAGATGATTTAATATTTATGGGCACCTCAATATCACTTGTGAAGGAGTTTAAAGAAGAAATGAAATCTGAATTTGAGATGTCTGATTTGGGAGAAATGCAATATTTCTTGGGCTTGCAAATCAGACAAACAATTGAAGGTATATCCATTTGCCAAACCATATATGTTGAAGACATACTGAGAAGGTTTAACATGCAAAGTTGTAAAGTTGTGAGCACTCCCTTTTTTATTGGGAGCAAATTGATGAAAGAAGATAAAACTTCTCTCTATAATGCCACTCTTTATAGATCCATGTCCATGATTGCCAGCTTAATGTATATGACAACTACTAGACTAGACATTATGTTTTCTGTAAGTCCAGTTGCTAGGTTCATGAATCTGCATCCTCATGAGTCTCATTGGCAAGCAGTTAAAAAAATACTCAGATATGTAAGTGGTACCAGATTTTTTGGATTGTTTTATAATGCTACTAATGATTTCAATGCTGTAGCATACACAGATGCAGATTGGGCAGGTAGCTTGGATGATCGCAAAAGCACTTCAGGATATGGCTTTATTTTTAGAGGAAATCTTGTTTCCTGGAGCAGCAAAAAACAACCTACAGTTGGTCTTTCTACAACCGAAGCGAAGTACATTGTAGCATCATCTACAAACACACAAGCCATTTGGATGGCAAGATTGTTAGAAGATTTGGGCATGGAAATTCATAAACCTATTAAAATTTATTGTGACAATCAAAGCACAATCTCTATGACAAAGAATCCAATTTTCCACAACAGAAGCAAACACATTGATATTCGACATCACTTTATTAGAGCGCTTGTCCAACAAGAATTTATCTCTTTTAAATTTTGTAAATCTGAAGATCAACTTGCAGACATCTTTACTAAGGCTCTTCCAAAGGATCGATTGGAGAAACTCAGATCACAGTTGGGAATCCTCAAATTTGACATCAAGAGGGAGGTTGAAAAACATGATGCCCGAGTTTTCGGCATTCATTTAACTCAACATCTCCAGCTGTGTAACCGACTCTGCCATTTGTTGTTTAGCAGCTGCCACGTTTTTCCTTCTAAGCTGCGTTGTTTTCTTTCATTATGCCACCTATTCCCTATTTAAGAAGAGTGTGACCATCCGTAAGATCAGAAGAGTTTTTATTTGTGTCAATACTGTTGCTGTTCCAACGTTCTGTTCCGTCTTTTCTGAGTGGGCAACATTCTGTTTTGTCTTTTCTGAGTGGGCAGCATTTTGTTCTGCCATTTCTGAGTGAGCAGCATTTTGTTATAATATACTATGTTTTTACATTTCATTTTTTTATAGGATACTCTGTTTTTACATTTATGTTTTCTGAAATAAGATTGATGACAGAGCGTTTCTTTTCATTCTGAACAGAGCATTGTTTTTCTTTAGTGTGATATCAGCAACTCTAACTTGTGATTAATTTTCAACTGTTGTCAATACTATTATTTTGTTACTGGTTTATTAGGATCTACATTTTTTGGGTGTGTATCTCTTATGAGCACATAAATCCTTTTTGTCAGATCTATCAGTTTGTTCCTCAGTAGTTCTATTTCTTTTTATTGTGAATAATCAGGGACGAGGGGAAGATGGCAGACACTGTTGTTGAATGTGTACTGGGAAAGTTTGTTGAAATTGTATATAAGGTAAGTGTTGAATCATTCGAATCCTTCTTATTCAATAAAATCATGGCTTCGATTTTTTAATTTTTCATCGTTTGTCAAGAATGAAAATAATGAAAAGGAACTTATCTGCTAGGAGGACTGTCTCTGCTCTTCACTGCCTTCGTGGATTCTATTTAAGAAGAATTTAAAGGTTTTAGAAGTACACTGGAGCTTATTGAAAACATTGTGGAAAATTGATTCCCAGGTAAATATAAATTTGTTGACTGAAAGTTTGTGTGTTTATTAATCACACGGTTTGAAAGAAATTGAAAGATTTTTGTCTCTGAAAATCTGAACATTTTGCAGGCACCTTTGGAGTTGCGGGAGCTAAAGATTTATTCTCCCCTCTCGGAGATCCCAAAGTCGATAGGGCAGCTCCAGTATCTCGAACAGATTCACGTGAGTTATGAGAATCTTGAGATTTTAGCATTGCCCGAAGAATTTTGTCATCTGAGGTCGTTGAAGACTTTGGACTTAGTCAATTGCTTAGAAATGAAATCACTACCAGATTCCTTTGGGAATTTAACAAATCTGGAATACATCAATCTGTCTTACGCTAAAAGCTTGGAAAGTCTTCCTAAATTCTTCGGGAATCTAGTTAGGCTTCAATATCTTCAATTGGAAGGTTGTTGCAATTTAACCATCTCAAGCGAAGCACTGCAAAATATTACCAAGCTTGATCACATAGATCTTTGTGCTTGTGGTAAACTTGAAGAGTTGCCTCGCCAGGTAGAAAAGCAAGCGTCGTTGGAAAAACTATATTTGTGGGGTACAAATTTTAAAACACTACCTAACGACATTGTAAATCTAGCCAATCTAAGAATTCTGCAAATAGAAAGCCCTTGGCTGGAAACGCTTCCGACTTCCATCAGTGAGCTAAGAAACTTGGAGAATTTGACCGTCTGGACTTGCAAGGTGTTAAAAACTTTGCCAGATTCCTTGTACTGTTGACCCGGTTGACTAAACTGAATGTTTGCCGCTGCAAAGAAATGGAGAAGCTGCCGAGAATTGACGAATTCTCATCTTTAAAGAAATTGCTGACATCTCGATGTGTGAAGCTGAAAAGCATACGAGGGTTTGCGCAGCTGACGACGCTAAAAATAGCTAGATGTCAGTAAGTGCTTTGAGTTAAAAGAGTTGGAAGGTGTTTAACATTGTGTCTCCTTGGAGGCACTGATGAAATTTGATGGGTAAAATGATTGTTATGAGGTATTTTGACAGTCAAATACGGTTAAACTTTTTTGATAATAGTTATTTGTGATAGGTAAATTTATCATTTAAACGTATTTGTGAAGGGTAATAAAATTTATAAAACGTCATTATTTTACTAGTATTATATTACTGTATTATTAAAATATCTTTTATAAAACTATATTTTCCAAATTAGAATTTCCAACCATATTTTCACTTAATAAATAGAAAAATATATTAAATTAGTATTATTTCTATTCCTTTCCATTGCAAGTTGCATTGATTTTTCATAGAAAAAGAAAAACTCATTTAACTCAATGATGTTTCCATTACTTTTTTTATTTTTCTATTATTACAAATTACAATGACTCAATGAGCATCTACATACAACAAATTTTCAGTGATCATTGATCATTGATTACATTAACATTCTACTGCTTAGAAGTTGGAAGTTCATGGAAGTGGGGAATTTGAAGTTGGTGCAGGCTTGCAGCGGCAGCCTAAACCTAAAGTCTTGGAGATAGAATTTTGGAAAGCATTATCCAAATCACGATTCACACGTTCATGCATGATCTTTTGGCATTATATTTAGTGATAGGTTTAGATTCAAAGATTTGTTTGAAATCTACAATTTTGAAGAAATGTTATAATTTTTTTGATAATTTTAAATAGCTATATCATAGATGTAGCCTGAATTATTTCTCTGTCAAATATTTAGTGGTTTATCTCATGATTTGAATAATGTATATAAATTTAGATGTTGAAATTGAAATGAAAATCTCTTATATTTCTATTATGATTTAATTTCAATGAGAAATACAGCATTTAAATAAAATAAGAAATACAGAATTTAAATAAAAGCAAATACTAAATAAATATTAAGAAACATACAATCTTGAATCTACAGATAAAATACTAGAATATAAAACTATATTTTGCAGAGTCCGGTTGTGCATCTTATGTAACTCCATTCTATTACACGTGAACAATTACTAATTTAATCGTAAATCAATCATACCCTCATGCTCATAGGGACCAACTGTCGATTTGGCTTTTAAAAACTTTGTACTCCTACTTATAGATATAAATCGATCAGTGTATTCATATGGACCAATACGTGGATTTCACTTTTAAAAAGAATTTATAAATCTCATATTTAAATCAAATTTTAGTGAATTGCTCGGTAATCTTTGAAGCGGAAAACAAATAATTCAATCAAATCTTTGAAGCGGACAACAACTAATATTTTGAATGAAATATTTGTGTTAAGAGGTGTTTGGATACAGGATCGTTATCAGATAATACTGTTCCGATGTGCAATGCAACGCCTTTTTCGCTGAAAGTTCATCCGGAGATTCCGGCGGCAGTTTGGTTTGTTTGCTTGAATTTTTGAATTTCCGCAGCGAGAGATGCAATTGCAGACAGTTCAGTCTGAATTTGCATGATGCCTGTAAATTACTACCACATTTCTATTATTTATGCATTTCAGTATATCGGTGCCCCTGTGAAAGCTTACATTTCAATTGGGTGCAATTTATGTTATTGTGACGAGGGTTGCAGGGGACTTGACGGCTGAAGCCACCGTCGGACACGACGGATTCTCCATAATTTCGTAACATTCCTGAAGCTTTTGCTGAGATTTTCAGAGAAAAAAAGGGACTTAAATCAGCCCGGCAAATAACGGAAACATCTATACAGAATAATAAAATTCACAAGAATGGAACAGTTCTCATCAAGGTATAAATAATAATTAATTAATAATAACCACCTTGTCCACAGAGATAAACTTGCAGAGCTTTGTCTTGGGCAAATGTGCCTGCCTGTATAGGGGGCAATTTCTCCAATGCACAGTACAGGAATGAGGATGTTAGCCCTCATCGTCCATATTCCAGAAACTCTACTAAAATTATCATTCTATAAACTAGAATATATTTATTTGCTCTCTATGTTGGTGTAACAAGAAATCTCTTTTCCCAATCATACAACAGCAGCAATTCCGAGCACATGCAAGAATGCTAGAGGCTCCGTCAGAACGGTGCTTGTAGCACTCCAAGGTTATTCTTTGTCAATCGAAACTTTGGCACATGCAGAACCTAGATTCATTGAGGCTGCTGATCGCTTACGCTCCTGCACCTACAAAGCCTAGAAAGAAAGAAAAGAACCATGGGATTCGGGATTCTTTAGAACTTAGGCTGCTGATGGTTTGGCCTTCATATCTGTTTGGCTTCTCTGGCCAGGAACCACATGGTAACTACAGGTACACTTTTAACTCATACAATGTGATACTTTGATATATTGAATGCCATCGGAAGCATCTCAAGAATGTCAAGCATTTTATAGTAGCGTGATGAGAATCTGTTATTAAAAAATAGTTAAATTTAGCACCCATCACCTAGTAAGTTTTGCACGACTTAAAACCTTATAAAAATAAAAACATATGTACAAGCATTATAGCACAACTGTGACTTGTGACTCATAACTTAACTGAGAAAGAACACCTTACACAAGAAATATGCCTATAAACATAAATCACTCCATCTTCTAAAGCCTAAAAAATTATACCGATGATATATAACATGAATTTTTATTATTAATTCTAAGCTTATATACATAACATTCGTAATATTTTTTTTTGAGTTATTTGTAGCTTTATACCAACCCCCAATTTGGTTGAATTTTGGCACTCCTAGTTCCTAAAAGCAAATTGAACCGGTTTCGTACTGAACCACATCCTAAGAGAATAAACTAACCAAATTTAATAGTTTATGAGATTTGGCATAGTGCAAAAGAAAGGAGAATTCATGATATTTGCTAAAAATATCAAACTATGTATTTATTCAGTCTTATGAAATCAATTTTGCAAAAAAATTAATTATGTGATAGTTATTTATTTTTTATATGCACAATTGTGGGAAATTAAGGAACCATTTTTATGTTTATTTATGCTTTATTATGATGTGTATTGATATTTTTTTAGATTTAAGCTATATTTTTATATAATATTAATTTAGTACATACATGATGTATAAAATGAAAAGAAATCAAGTCAATGGACAATGATAGATATTAATAATTATCATTTTAATTTTAATGTAAAGATGTCAAGAAAATAAATATTGTTTTGAAAAAAAAATTAACAAAATTTAATTATTGAAGGGTAAATGTTTTGGCAAGATTTCATTGTTGAAGGGTAAAAATTTAAACAAAACGTTTCATGATGGGTGATATATACACCGAAAAATTCAAAAAAAAAATCTACGAGTACAGTAAAAACCAAATTCCAACACTAGTTGGAGGAATGCCCCCGATTGCACACAAATAAAAATGCATTGTTGTAATGAAAGTAAGGATTGAAGGATGGAGACAGAGATAAACACAAAGATTATGCAGAATTAGCTACGACTCTTCAATCTTTATTCTTTATTCATAAACTAAACTGATGCATTACAAACCAAAATTGAATGTGTATTTAAAACACTTATGGAAAACCTAAGAAGTCTAACCTAGATTTTGCATGTTGTTGCATGTTTTATTAACTAGACTTCTAAATAGTAACTAAAGTAAACGCTAAAGCTAAAGCTAAGCTAACAGAAGTAATTACTATTTTTAACACTCCCTCTTAACTGACTACTACAGCTTTTACAATGCCTAAATTATCTCTATAGGTTTCATGGGTTTCAAAAATATCTTTTTCCAATGGCTTTGTGAATATGTCAGCCAATTGGTCAATCGATTTACAATGCTCAACATGAATTTCACCATTGTTCACAATTTCTCTTATGAAATGATATCTCGTATCAATGTGCTTGTTTTTCTAGTGAAAAACATGGTTCTTGGATAGAGCGATTGCTGAATTGTTGTCACAATAGATTGTTGTTGTTCCTTCTTGTTTCTGTTGAAGACCTTCTAAAGCTCTACGTAACCAGACTGCTTGACATGCTGCTGATGTTGTTGCTACATACTCTGCTTCTGCTGATGAAAGTGTCACAATGGGATGCTTCTTGGATGCCCATGAAATCACCCCTGATCCAAGATGAAAAACATGACCGAAAGTGCTCTTCCTGTCGTCCACACTTCCTGCAAAATCACTGTCAGTTAAACTTGTCAAAACATCATACTTAGTGCTTGAGTGTAAAATTCCATAGCTTGAAGTCCCTGCAACATATCGTAAGATCATTTTTCCAACTTGCCAATGCGAGTCTTTGGGAGACTCCATGAACCTGAAAATCAAGCTGACAACAAACATAATATCTGGTCTCGTAGCTGTGAGATACATGAGACTTCCTACAAGTCTCTTAAACAATGTTGGATCTACTTTGGTACTTACATCTTCTTTGCTCAACTTTGTACTTGTTGCCACTGGTGTAGGTGTCGGTTTGCAATTAAGCATTCTAAATCGCTTAAGAACTTCATTAGCATATTTACTTTGAGAAAAAAATATTCATTTTTTTTACTATTCTACCTCTAAGCCAAGAAAGAACTTCATTAATCCGAGGTCTGTCATCTCGAACTCTTTCTTCATAGCTGCCTTGAACTCATCTGCTGACAAGTCACCTGTAAAAATCATATCATCAACATATAAACAAACTATCAAAATATGTCCTTGTTGATTTACCTTTGTGTAAAGTGTTGGTTCATTGTTGCTTCTGTAAAAACCATTTTTTATCAGATAAGAATCAATTTTGTTGTCCCAAGCTCTTGGAGATTGCTTGAGCCCAAATAGAGCTTTCTTCAACTTGTAAACTTTCTCTTCATGTTCTTTGATTTCATACCCATGTGGCTGCTCTACATAAATTTCTTCTTCAAGAATGCCGACTTGACATCCATCTGATACACTTTCCATATGTTTTCGGCTGCTGTTGCTAGGATTGCTCTTACTGTGTCAAGTCTTTCCACTGGTGCAAAAGTTTCTCGAAAATCAATTCCTGGTTTTTTGCTACTAACCTTGCCTTGTACTTATCAATCTCACCTTTTTCATTGAGTTTGGTCTTATAGACCCACTTTACACCAATGGGTTTCTTATCTTTTGGCAGGTCAACTAGATCTCATGTACCATTTCTCTCAATGGAATCTATCTCTTCGTCCATAGCTTTTACCCAATTCTCTTCTTTTACTGCCTCTTCATAAAACACAGATTCACTAGCAATAAAAGCATAATTGGTATTTGCATCCAATTCATCATAAATATCTTCCAATCTTCTAATCTTTCTATTATTGTGATTATATTCATTACCTGATTTCGGACTTGATGCTTCACCTCGAACTGAGTTTCTAGGTGTTCTTGCTAGATTATTTGCTATTGGTGAAGATGCTACTGGATCCTATTGTCCAATCAGCTCCTCTTCTTCTTCATCTTCTGGTTGGGGTATTGCAGCTCCCACAACCTTGTCTATGGTTCCATCTCATGATTTTTCCTCCTTGAACAACACATCTCTGCTGAAGATAACCCTTTTGGTAATAGGGTTATATAGTTTGTAGGCTTTAGATTCTCCACCGTATCCAAGAAAGATACATTTCTCACTCCTTTCATCTAGTTTTTTTCTTAGTTGTTTAGGAGCATGAGCATAAGCAACACAACCAAATATTTTGAAATGAGAAATATTACAACTAATACCTATCCATGCTTCTTCTAGTACTTTGTTATTCAAAATTTTGGTGGGAGATCTATTTATCACATGAACATCACAAGCCACTGCATCTCCCCAAAAATCATGGGACAATTTTCTTCCTTTCTACATGCTCCTTGCCATATTCATGATGGTTCTGTTATTGCGTTCTGCAACACCATTCTGCTGAGGTGTATATATTGTAGTGAATTGCCTCTTGATTCCATGATATTTGCAGTAATCATGAAATTCCTTTGAGTCATACTCTCCCCCTCCATCTGATCTCAATACTTTGAGTTGATAACCAGTCTGTTTTTCAACCAAAGCCTTAAATTGCTTGAACTTGCCAAAAGTTTCAAACGTCTAACGAAGGAAATACTGATCTGAATCTTGGGGGATGATACCCAGAATACTTGAATGCCGAGAGAGGAGGAGAAGAGATAGCTTCAAAACTGAAGCGAACAATGAACCAACTGTGAGAAATACAAAGTAGCGAGATCTGGGCTATGCATAACATAGATGGACAAACATAGAATAAATATGCCACGTGGAGGGGTGAGGCTCAAAGAGGGTTCTTTGAGCCTCACCTCTCAAACTATACTAAGAAAGACACTCAGAACCAATACCCCAATAATAGCTCAATAAAAAAGAGAAATGTAGGATAGAAACCAAATAAGTAACTTGTTATTATGAGAAGGCTTGCTAGGCCTTTATATAGCATTATTACAATGTGTCTTGAGGCCATAACATGGGCCAAAACTATGTGCTAACAAATACCATGGATATGAGAGGGTGGCCTCTCCATTTAATGCTTTTATGATAAATGAGAGAGGGTGGCCTCTCCATTTAATTCTTTTATGGCTTATACATCTGGATTTAAACCATATTGCCCCTAAAATTTGGATCATTCCTCCCCTCCTAGAAAATGATAGTCCCCATCATTCAACCTATGCTACAAAGAGATCCATGAGTACAACGTGCTGATTCTCAATGAAGAGAAAGGTTTTGTGTGGTTGACCCATATATATATAGATATATATATATATTTTAAAGAAAAGCAAAAAAAAAATAAAAATGGAATAATCATGACTTTGGGGGTTTTGAACATCCTTTTACAAATTTATTCATAACTTCTGCTACAGGTGATGAAATCCAATTTCGTTGAAGACCCATTTCAGATCTCAAGAGAGATTTCCATCCATATAAGATACTTTCTCTAGGGTGGCCCATAGAGTGAGAAAATGTTTGTTGAAGCCCAAGAGATGCGCGCACACTATTTTACAGACATATGTTGCTTCAGTCGATGATATCTCTCAAACTAGAAAGCCAAATAAAAAACAGCGAAATACCGATTTTAGCTGACGGAAATAGATTTCCAATGAGCTATGGTAGATTTTTTAAAAAATCCTATAGATATTGTGGAACTTGTTCAAATTTGACTGTACGTGCGGCCACAATGTGTAAAAACATGTGCTACGTCAAACAAACATATCTCACAAACCGAGAAACAAAATGAAAATCCGTAAAATACCCATTTGAGATAACGAAAAATCCTTCGAAATGAGATATGATAGACCCTTTGAAACATCCCGTAGTGTCCAGAAAATATCTTTAAATTTTGTTGAAAATGTTGCAAACCAGTGGATCCATGTATGGATGTAGCAGATCCATATCCATGTACGGATGTAGTGAATCCAGATCCATGTATGGATGTAGTAGATCCAAATCCATGTACGGATGTAGTGAATCCATGTATGGATGTAGCAGATCTAGATCCATGTATGTATGTAGTGAATCCAGATGCATGTATGGATGTAGAAGATCCATATCCATGTATGGATGTAGTAGATTCAGATCCATGTATGGCCCAACAAATGGATTCCGATCGTACCAAAAGAAAGTTGTTGACTGCTGCAAATATTTGAAACCCGGAGAATGCATGAAATCCTTGTGACGATGGAGAGCATACCTACTCTGATACCACTGATCCGAATCTTGGGGGCTGAGACCCGGAGGACTTGAATGCCGAGAGAGGAGGAGAAGAGATAGCTTCAAAACTGAAGAAAACAATGAACCAACTGTGAGAAATACAAAGTAGTGAGATTTGGGCTATGAATAACATAGATGGACAAACATAGAATAAATATGCCACATGGAGAGGTGAGTCTCAAAGAGGGTTCTTTGAGCCTCACCTCTCAAACTATACTAAGAAAGACACTTAGAACCAATACCCCAATAATAACTCAATAAAATAAGAGAAATGTAGGATAGAAACCAAATGAGTAACTTGTTATTATGAGAAGGCTTGCTAGGCCTTTATATAGCATTATTACAATGTGTCTTGAGGCCATACCATGGGCCAAAACTATGTGCTACCAAATACCATGGATATGAGAGGGTGGCCTCTCCATTTAATGCTTTTATGATAAATGAGAGAGGGTGGCCTCTCCATTTAATTGTTTTATGGTTTATACATCCGAATTTAAACCATATTCTCCCTAAAATTTGGATCAAATACACCCATGTTTTTCTACTGAAATCATCAATAAATGTAAGAAAATAATAGCTTCCACCAATTGACTATTTCTGCATTGGACCACATAGATCAATATGAATATGTTCTAGAGGTGGATGTGCCCTTCGAGACATACCTTTATGAAAGCTATCCCTGTGTTGCTTTGCAATGATGCAACACTCACAACTGTTTGCTGGCTCTTTCATAGGAGGTAATCCTTTTACCATCCCTTTTTGCTGCAACAACTTGAGACCACCAAAGTAAAGATGTCCATATCTGAAATGCCATAACCAATAATCATCCATGCATGTGGCTTTGTGAGAAAAAGAGCTTACCTTGCTACTGCAATTCATGACTAGTGGATACATCCTATTCCTAGTCACTTGTACTTTGATGATCAACTATCTATTTGGGGGTTTGTCATAGATTTCACAGTTTGATCCATCAAAGACAAGTCTGTATTTCTTTTCTGTAAGTTTCCCAATGCTAAGCAGATTATGCTTCAATCCTGGAGCATAATATACATCTGTGATTGTCTTTTGTTGGCCTTGTTTGGTCAGAATGTTGACCACTCATTTGTTAAGAACTGGAACTACCTCATCCATGCTGACTTTGACCTCTGTCTTCACTAATACATCTAGGTATGCAATTAGACCTCTATCACCTATCATATGGTTACTGCAACCACTATCTAAAAGCCAAAGTCCCTTTGGGATTTCGTGTGCAGCATGACATGTAAGAAATAACATATCTTCTTTATTCTCAGAGGTATTAGTCACATTAGCATTATGGTTTTCCTGATCAAGCTTTTTCTTTCTACATTCATGGGAATAATGGCAAAATTTACTGCAATAATAACACTTAACGTTAGATTTATCTGATGTTTTTTGTCATAGTTCCCACCTTCATGGTTATGATCATGATCTTGATCTTCCTTTCCATTACTTCGACCACTTCTACCTCTTCCTCTTGATCCTCCTCTGCCTCTGCCTCTTCTTCTTCCTTTTGAGAATGAGACTTGTGATTTGAAAGCATTCTCCAAAGAGGACTCTTCATTCCTGTTGATTCTGGATTCATATGATAGTAGCGATCCGGTCAACTCGTCTATAGAGAGAGTACTCAGATCCTTTGCTTCTTCAATCGCTGCAACTTTCGGATCGAATTTGTGGGGTAGGGATCTCAGAACTCTTTCAACCACTCTTTGATATTCGATCTTTTCACCATAGGTATTCAGCTAATTAGAAATCCCCATGACTTGGGTCATTAAAGAATTTACTTAGTCTGATTCTTTCATCTTCAGATATTCAAAATCTCTTCTTAGGTTTTGTAGTGTAGCTGTTTGTACCTTACCAGCACCTTGATAACTGTTCGCCAAGGTTTCCCATGCTGCTTTGGCATGTAATGAAGCTGATATCTTTGGAAATATGTTGTTATCCAAAGCGTTCATTATGTGATGCAGTGCCTTTGCATCCTTCTTCCTGTGAATTCTTAGAGTATACTTTTCTCCATTTGTTAGGGCTTGATAGGCTGCGCCATCTGCTGGTTCAAAAGAGCCATTCACGACATTTTTCCACACATCTTCCGATCTGAGATAAACTGCCATCCTCGTGGCCCAGAAATCATAGTCCTTTTTTCCCGTAAGAGGAGAAATATGAGACTAATTGCTGCTAATAGAAGGCATAGACGCTGCAGAGTCTTTCATTGGCTTATTAAAAAAAATCTCCTTCGTTTTGTTTTTTGTTTTTTTTTAAATGATTCCTCCTCACTTCCTTAAGAATAAAAATACTTTTGTAAAAAAAATCTCTTGTACTCTTGTAAAAAATAATTCTTACTTGAAGTAAGTCGTAAAAAGTAACTCGTGAAAGCAAAAAAAATAACCCAACTCAAAAATCTTCTCCTGGAGAAATTTTCGCGGGGCTTCTATCATTTTCGCACTTTGGCCAATAGGGAGGCCACGAAAATTCCCAACTTTTTAATTTTGAAAGTTTTCCCCTTATTTTCGTGCCTCTATGCAGGGGAGGGTCGCAAAAATTTCTTCAATTTTTTTTTTGCAAAATGCTTCGAAGCTACGGCTTCGGCTTCTCCTGCACTCTCACGATCGATCTTCTTCCAAGCTCTGATACCAAACTGAAGGATGGAGACAGAGATAAACACAAAGATTATGCAAAATGAGCTACGGCTTTTCAATCTTTATTCATAAACGAAAGATCAACTGATGCATTACAAACCAAAACTGAATGTGTATTTAAAACACTTATGGAAAACCTAAAAAGTCTAACCTTGCTTTTGCATGTTGTTGCATGTTTTATTAACTCGACTTCTAAATAGTAACTAAAGTAAAAGCTAAAGCTAAATCTAAGCTAACAGAAGTAATTACTATTTCTAACAAGGATCCTGGATCACCACACATTATTTTAATGGTTTATTTCTGTGAATGGGTCATCTAGTTTACAATAATTATTGATCATGTTCTTTCTGTTTGCAATAATAGTTGACGACCAGGTTTGTCTATCTTATTAAACTAATAACAAGGTTTGTTTTAGAAAGAAAGAAAATTAGACAAAAAATTATTATTTATCACGAAAATTAAATGCAGATGTCTGGGACTGTATCGAAAGTTGTAATTAATTAATTGATGATTAGTTAATCTTAGTTTCTCAATATCGCTGCATATATATTGTACATGTTCCTTTGTTTTAATTAATGATGCTCTTGTCTTTGTTAGGATGTAGTTCAAGAATTTCAAAGCTCTTAGCACTTCCCACTTACCTGTATGCACAGGGATGGGTAAGAGTAAGTAGCTCACTGGGTGAGTGAAGGAAGCATGGGCATTTCAGAAAGTGAAGGGTAGGTTTCAATTCCCCAACACTACACCTATAAATATTAGAATAACAATATAAATATTACAATAACAACACTTGTTAATCAACATAACTAATAATTAAGTTAGAAAAACAAATTAAAACCCTAACAGCTTTGCAAAACCATAGCGACATTACCGTTCCACCAACTAATCCAATAACCACACAAAATTTTGGGGTCTCTAACAAAAGACTCATGCTCTCTTCTTCTCCTCAAACTTAAAATTGCTTGGACGGGATTATCAACTTGCAAATTTTGATATACGGGACTTATTAAATTGTTTATCTTATATAAAAATAACGAGGAAAACCTAACTGCTAGGGTTTGTACCGAATTCATTTATCTTTCGGATTGGGTGAATTGTGTTGAAGTATGGGGGGGTTGATATCCCATATTTTGGTTTATATCCGTGCAAAAATGAAATGAGGATATCACTGCGCTGATGAAAGGAGGCCTGCATATATTATATTTGTGTCGATACTCACGGCCTGGAGGATAGAACTGGTTCTAATGTTGGATGGTTGCACCTTTGCGTGAGGGGGAAAAAGGACACTTAGATCCAAGAGTGATAGACGGTTTTCTCCAATTTATCGGTTATTCTCTCTAGGAGAGGAGGGAGAACTGGAACATACTTCTCATATGCTAATCACTGAAAGAATAGTCCCTTAAGTATAGAATGACAGGCGACTTCATTGGGAAGACTCCCATTCATAGTCTCTCTGTTGAAAAGGTATGTGGTTTCATTTATTTGTTTGCTTCTGCATTACACATGAGAGGTTCGAGACACCATCTTATATATATATATATACCTTTGTGTAATGAATACTTATCGCTTCAATTAAAATATATAGTATTATTTTTGCTTGTGATTAGGGACATCCTCTTTAGAAAGAGAGGGTCGATCCTTTATAGTATTATTTTTGAAAGAGAGGGTCGATCCTTTATATTTTCTATTTAAAATATTCAATCTTTGATTAATATAGATACTTGTTGAAAGATTCCATAGAGTGTGAATAGGAGAGGCCTACATAGGAAAGTCGAATCCATCGTCCCTTCCAATAATTATATATTGGAGAGAGTATGAGGAGGAACGACCTCCATAGAAGAGCCTACTCCATCATCCCTTCATATAAATAATTTTTTGTTTCTTAATTTGGAAGTGCGGCCTATCCAAGAAGAAGGCCAATCCCATGACTCCATCCACTTATTTGTTGTATTTTGTTTAAATGATGGAAAGCACATATATAATAATCTCAATGCATGTTGAATTATCAAAGGATTTATCTTTTTTTTTGTTAGCTAAGGAATTTATTGAAAGTGATTTTGGAGGAATTTCTTTAAGTTTTAGCATTTGTGGCAAGAATCAAATTTGTTGTAGGAGGGTTAGGACGGAATTGAGGGCAAATGTCTGAGCAACAAGCAACAAATTTGAATAATTTGTTTGGATATGGCAGTCTCATTGTTTTCAATACACCTAGAGTTGTTGGAATTTTGAAGGAAAACTAAATTTAATTCTGGTGCACATAGCTAGGTGCAGGCGACATTGCCACGATGTCAAGAGTTTCTGGGACAATTTCAAGAGTGACTGGGACAGAATCAAATGACACATAGAAATTAATTTTTTTTACACAGTGCTACAAAACAATACTATGTTTTCTATTAATCTCTTCTTGCATCAGAAAGACAAAAATACTCAAAATTGGTAGTCCTTTCTCAAATCTAGAGAGGTAAAGCATGCCCACTCGTGTCGATCGCCCTTTAATTTATAGATTTGCAATTCAATTAGAAAAATACGTTTATTGGAGTCCTTTTAAATAAAAAGAAAGTGAATCTACAATACTATAAAGGATATAGCCAACTCCTACATTAAACTCTGCAAATCCCAAAGAGAAAGGGGATTAGTAACCTCATTTATGATAGGAGGCAGGGGAAGCATTCACATTCAGACAGAATTAGAAACAAATTCAGTTCAACTTTGTAAAAGAATCATTCACAATCTGACAGAGGAAGAAATTCACGGTTACACAACAAAACAAAAGTTTTCAGCAGCATAACATATCATAACTCTGTTTTTATATAACACGCCTTCACCAAAAATTGTTATATGCACAGACAAACATTTTCCAAAAAACTACTTGAGCATCGCTCCAGAATTCGAATAAGTTTAGAGACTTCTTAGCTTTTCAAAACAGTAAATAGTTTATCTGTAATATCCCTTTTTCAAATTTTATTAAAATGCCCAATTTTCCACTTTTTTCCTTGGTTCGACCTTTGACTAGTTTCGATCTCTAGGTCCCAAATTTGCCCCAAATGATCCCAAATCTTCTGAGAAGGTATATGAATGATATTAGAACATAAATATGTGTTTTAGGGATGCCTTTGTACCTTTAAAACACTTCTGCAAATACTCTTTCAATTCTGGTCAATGTAGGTAACTTTACTAGTAATTTGCCTTTGACTAGTATTGGTCTCTATGTCTCGAATTGACTCCAAATGCATTCAAATCTTCAAGGAAGGTGTATGAATGATATTAAGACTTGAATATTATGTTCAGGGATGATATATGGCCACCAAAATACCTCTGCAAACTCTCTTAAGATTCTGGACCAAGTATGCAATTTTACTAGTAATTTGGGGTTCAAATCCCCCTGGGGTAAGTATTGAAAATGGCTTCCCAAATGCCTCCAAAGCCACTCAAATTTATGAACAGAGGTAGGAAATGTATTAAGGATGTTATTAAGGTCTCATGTGCACCATTAATTGATTATTATATCTGTTCCAACCCTCTCCCATTCAACTGCAAAAATCACCAATTCGACCCTTGGGGAAATGGCACTATTTCTTCTCCCAGTGCAATTAAACTAAGTAAAAATACTTCAAATGCTCAAGTACAGTACATGAAACTTGTAAAATACATCCATGGCAGTCCATTAATCACAAATTCATCAGAGAATCATCCATTCATTCGAAATCATCATCAACACATTGGTTCACAACAAGGTAGTGGGGAAATGGCATTGTTCTTCCACTAAAAATGAGATTTATACATTTCTACTTGGAATTTCGACCTGAAACTTTTTGGAGATGAAGAACAGAGTATTTAATTCATATTACAAAATAAATGGGGCATTAAAAGCTTCCCCAAAGAGTACAATAGCTCACCAAAAACGCCCTCCCTCAAGGATCAAGAATATGCCATCAAAACCGGAAATGGTTGAAGGAGTGAGCTGCAATAGAAGAAACCATGAGCTGCCCTGTAGCTTACACCTGCAAATAAAGACTCCATTAAAGCTCCAAATGAAAGGTCTGAATGGCCTTTCCAATTACCAACTTGGATGGGAATCTTTCACCCTCGAAATTGGCTAAGGCAAGAAACTAGTCATCCACTAGCTCTCCCTCTTCACAAATGCAATTGCAAATTCTACAAATGATCAAAAGCTGGTTTCCTTCTTTGTTATTGACATTTATAAACTTCTAATGTCCTCCATGGGTCGAATTCCTTCCAAGAGACTCATGCCAACTCAAGTTGGGAAGAGATTCCAAAGAATGCCACTTGTACAACAATTCCTAGTCTCCCACTTCCACCAAATCACATGTGGAAGCATCTTAGCTGCCCTAACACCCTTGAGCGCCCTCTTGGAGTCTATTTTTAGCCCTGACATGTCATATATGTCATATGTCAGCCTTCAGGTCTGATTTGTGTCATAGGTGTCATAGCATCTTCATCATTGTTGTCATAGAGCTAGGGAATCTAGCCCAAGTGTCTCACTAGCTCCAAATTGCCTCTTCCTCTTCCATGGGAGTTACTCTTCCTCTATATTTCGACCTTGGATGAGTCATGCAATGAATAATACCTTTTGGACTCCCCCAATTATGTTACCATTCACCTTGAATTCGAATTGGTGAGAGAATGATGCCAAATGTAGTGGGGAAATCTAGCCATATGTGGGTCCCACTTCCTCCATGTGTCTTCATCATGAAATGCCACTTTGATTTTCACTTGTATATATTTATTTAGCTCCTTTATTAAATATTTATTCCATTCTAATGTTCAAACATCCTTTATTATCCCCATTATTCCAAATCCCAAAGCTTCAACCCCAAACCTAGGAAACTAGTAATTTTCCTCCTTGGCAATTATTTGACCTTTAGCATCAATTTGACAAACTCTAATGAATAGGGCTAATGTGATTAGGCCATTGTGACCCAATGCCAAATTTGGGACATGACATTATCTACCACATTAATCACAGGTATGGAGGTGGAGTCGGTTACGTCAATCACATTTATGCTGTGGTTGGAATTACATGACGTGTTTCAACATTCTCCCCTTTAATTTCAACCACATACACATTTACGACATAATTAACATCATAGATGCCCATACTTTGTCTTTGAAACTCAAAAGTGTCTAAATTCCCAATGCCTTAGTGAAAATGTCAGCGAGTTGTTCCTTTGACTTGCAAAAACAGAGTTTGATTTCTCCATCATTTACCAATTCTCTAATGTAATGATACCGAGTGTCAATATGCTTGGTTCTCTTATGGAATACATGGTTCTTTGACAATGCAATAGCAAACTTATTATCACAAAAGATTGTTGTTGGTGCTCCTTGTTCATGCAACAGATCGAACAAAACTCTTCTCATCCAGATGGCCTGACATGCTGCTGACATGGCAACGACATACTCTACTGTTGCTGATGAAATAGTGACTATGGGTTGTTTCTTTGATGTTCATGAGACAACTCCTGAGCCAAAAAGAATGCATATCTAGATGTGCTTTTTCTATCATCAACCTTTCCAACAAAATCACTATCTGTGTACCCTGTCAATTTGAAATTTGAACCTGTTGAATATAAAATTCCATAATTCATTGTTCCCGCAACATACCTCGAAATTCTTTTACCTGCAGCGAATGAGTAGTCTTCGGTGACTCCTTGAATCTTGAGATTAGACTCACAACATACATGATGTCTGGTCTAGTTGTGGTTAGATACATTAAACTGCCAACCAGCCTTTTAAATAGCCTAGGATTTACTTGACCTCCAATATCCTGCTTGTTGAACATTGTGCTTGTAACTACGGGTGTTGAAACTGGCTTGCAATTTAACATTCGAAATCTTTTCAATATATTGTTTGCATATTTAGATTGTGAAATAAAGATTCCACTTTCAGATTGCAAGACTTCAATTCCCAGGAAAAACTTCATTAGGCCAAGGTCAGTCATCTCCAACTCACTCCTCATTACTGTTTAGAATTCTTCTAACATCAAATTGCCAGTATAAATGATATCATCAACAAAAATGCACACAATTAAAACCTCACCATGCTAATTTTTCTTGGTGTACAGAGTAGGTTCATTGATACTCCTCCAAAAGCCATTGCTTATGAGATAGGAATCAATTCTGTTGTACCAAGCTCGAAGAGTTTGCTTCATCCCATACAAAGCTTTCTTCAATTTACAAACATTTTCTTCATGTCCACTTATCTCATAACCTAGAGGTTGTTTTACATACACCTCTTCTTCTAAAATTCCATTTAAAAATGTAGATTTTACATCCATCTGGTATACTTTCCAACTATTATGAGCTGCAATAGCTAAAACAGTTCTAATTGTATCTAATCTGGCAACAGGTGAAAAAGTTTCATTATAGTCTATTCCACGTTGTTGAGCAAATCCTTGAGCAACAAGTCTTGCCTTGTGCTTCTCAACTTCACCATTTGCATTTAACTTTGTTTTATACACCCATTTCACACCAATGCAGTCCTTTCCTTCAGGTAGATTCATTAATTCCCAAGTATCATTCCTTTCTATTGCATCTATTTCATCATTCATAGCATCCACCCAAACTTTATCTTTGATAGCATCCTCATAAATAACAGGTTGATATGCTAACAATGCAAAATTTGAATTTAAATCTAATTGGTCTTCATGTTGATCATATATCTCCATAAGACTTCCAGTCTTCCTTCCTTTAACTCTAGATCTTAGTGTAGCTAACGTAGGACCAGATTCATCACTTACCTACGAACTTGGAGTAGGTTGAGTTCTTTGCGTTGATACCTCTCCTTGTGTAAGACTTCTTGGTGTTCTGACTGCAGTTGATGCACAGCTCCTCCTGTAATAGACTCATCTACATTTCCATCCCAAGCTTATTCCTCTTTGAACTCAACATCTCTACTTATAACAAGATTTTTGGTAATGAGATTGTACAATCTATATGATTTAGATTGCTCACTATAATCGATGAAGATACATTTCTCACTATGATCATCCAACTTTCTCCTTAATTCAACTTGTACATGTGCATATGCTATGCACCCAAAAACTCGTAAATGTGAAATTGAACATTTTTTACCAGTCCATGCCTCTTGAGGTACTTTATTAATCAAGCTACTTGTAGGAATCTTATTCAGAGTGTACATTGAACACCAATCAACTTCTGCCCAATAGTCATTTGTTAAGTGCTTTTTCTTCAAGATGCTCCTGGCCATGTTCATTATGGTCCTATTCTTTCTTTCAGCCACACCATTCTGTTTTGGTGTATATCTGATGGTAATTTGTCTCTTAATTCCATGATCCTTAGAAATCTAAAAATTCATTTGAACTATACTCACCACCTCTATCAGATCTTATCACTCTAATGTACTTACCACTTTGCTTTTCAACCAAATCCTTGAAGTTCTAGAAGACTCCAAAAGTTTCATACTTTTCATTTTAAGAAATATACCCAAGTCTTCCTACTGTGATCATCAATAAATGTCAAGAAATAGTAATCTCCATCCAATGAAGGGGTTTGCATTGGCCCACATAAATCTGCATGTATGATTTCCAGAGGTACCTTTTCTCTATAGGAAACACCTGCAGGAAAGCTTTCTCTATGTTGTTTTGCCAAGATACATGTCTCACATGAGCTTGTTGGTTGTTCTATGATTGGAAGCCCTTTCACCATTTCCTTCTTCTGCAATGACCTCAAACCATAAAAATATAAGTGACCAAACCTCAAGTGCCAAAGCCAAGATTGATCAACATTATTAGCTTTGTACACATTAACATAATTTTGAGTATCACTCCTCATTCTAAGCGGGAACATCCTGTTCTTGGTCATCTCAACCCTTGCAATCAACCTATTAAAATGAGCTCTATCTCGAATTGTGCAAGGTTTTTCATAAAAAATATCTCATACCCATTCTCCATTAGTTGTCCAATACTCATCAAATTACATTTCATTCCAGGAACAAGATAGACATCTTTCACATTCTTCTTCTCACCATTCTTTGTCAAAATGTCTATTATTCCTTTTCCTTTGACAAAGACTCTACTATCTGTTCCAAGCTTTACTTCTCATTGAAAAAAACTATCCAAACAACTAAACAACTCTTGATCTCCAGTCATGTGGTTTCTACAACCAGTGTCCAAAAACCATACATCTTTTGGACTCTCCTGAGCAATATTACAAGTGATAAACATGGACTCAGTTTTAGTCTCAGATACCTCAGATAAATTAGTTGATTGCTTGCTTTCATTTGCTTTCCTTTTTCTGCAGTCCCGAATTACATGCCCAAATTTCTTACAATAAAAGCACTGAACCTTTGATTTATCAAACCTTCTAGAATGCTGCTAATTAAGATTATTCCTTGAACCTCTGAAATTTCCTGAATTGGGGCTTTGGACTGATTTACCAGTTTCATCTGAAATTGGTCTTTCATCACTTTGATTTTGGAATCTTCCTCTACCTCTATGACTAAATTTGCTGCTGCCTCTACTCACTGAAACCTGATTCTTGAATGCATATTCTAATGAGGGATTTGAGTTCCTACTTAGTCTAAATTCATGGGACAATAGAGATCCCATCAATTCAACAACAGACAGTTGTGTTAGATCCTTTGATTCCTCAATTGCCACTACAATTGCATCATATTTCTAAATTAATGGGACAATAGAGATCCCATCAATTCAATAACAGACAATTGTGATAGATCCTGTGATTCCTGTAATGTCCCTTGTTAGGAATTTATTAAAATCACAATTTTTCACTTTTTCCCATAGTTAGACCTTTGACCTTTAAGGGATGCTTTTGGACCTTTATAATACTTCTACAAATCCTATTTCAATTCTGGCCAATGTAGGGAACTTTACTAGTAATTTTCCTTTGACTAGTATTGATCTCTAGGTATCAAATTGACTCCAAATGCCTTCAAATATTCAAGGAAGGTGTATGAATGACATTAGGACTTTAATATGATGTTTAGGGATGATATATGGCCACCAAAATACCTCTGCAAACTCTCATAATATTCTGGGCCAAGTATGCAATTTTACTAGTAATTTGGGGTTCAAATCCCCCAAGGGTAAGTACTGAAAATGGCTTCTCAAATACCTCCAAACCCACTCAAATTTCTGAAAAGAGTTATGTGATGTCTCAAGGATGTTATTAAGTTCCCAAATTCACCATTCATTAGTTATTAATTCTGTTTTAAACCTCTCCCAAACAACAACAAGGATCACTAGTTTGACCCTTGGGGAAATGGCACCAAATCTTCTCCAAATGTAAATAAATTGAGTAAAATGACTTCAAATGATTGAGCACTGAACATGAAAATTGTATAAAACATCAATAAAATTCCATTCATCAATAAACCATCAGTAGTTTACTTATCCATTTGAATCCATCAACATTACATTGGTTCACAACAAGGTAGTGGGGAAATGGCACTGTTCTTTCATTAAAAATGAGATTTATACATTTATACTTGGCATTTCAACCTGAAAATTTCTGGATATGAATAAAAGAGTATTTAATTCATATTACAAAATAAATGGGTCATTAGAAGCTCCCCCAAAGAGTACAATAGCTCACCAAAAACGCCCTCCCTCAAGGATCAAGAATATGCCATCAAAACTGGAAATGGTTGAAGGAGTGAGTTGCAATAAAAGAAACCATGAGCCGCCCTGTACCTTACACCTACAAATAAATACTCCATTAAAGCTCCAAATGAAAGTTCTTAATGGCCTTTGAAATTATCAACTTGGATGGGAATCTTTCACCCTCGAAATTGACTAAGGCAAGAAACTAGTCATCCACTAGCTCTCCCTCTTCACAAATGCAATTGAAAATTATACAAATGATCAAATCTGGTTTCATTCTTTTTTCTTGACATTTATAAAGTTTTAATGTCCTCCATGGGTCGAATTCCTTCCAAGAGACTCATGCCAACTCAAGTTGGGAAGAGATTCCAAAGAATGCCACTTGTACAACAATTCCTAGTCTCCCACTTCCACCAAATCACATGTGGAAGCATCTTAGCTTCCCTAACACCCTTGAGCGCCCTCTTGGAGTCTATTTTTAGCCCTGACATGTCATATATGTCATATGTGAGCCTTCAGGTCTGATTTGAGTCATAGGTGTCATAACATCTTCATCATTGTTTTCATAGACATAGGGAATCTAGCCCAAGTGTCTCACTAGCTCCAAATTGCCTCTTCCTCTATATTTCGACCTTGGATGAGTCATGCCATGAATAATACCTTTTGAAATCCTCGAAGTATGTTTCCATTCACCTTGAATTCGAATTGGTGAGAGAATGATGCCAAGTGTAGTGGAAAAATCTAGCCATATGTGGGTCCCACTTCCTCCATGTGTCTTCATGATCAAATGCCACTTTGATTTTCACTTGTATATATTTATTTATCTCCTTTATTAAATATTTATGCCATTATAATGTTCAAACATCATTTATTATACCCCTTATTCCAAATCCCAAAGCTTCCACCCCAAACCTAGGAAACTAGTAATTTTCCTCCTTGGCAATTATTTGACCTTTAGCATCAATTTGACAAACTCTAATGAATAGGGCCAATTTTCTTAGGCCATTGTGACCCAATGCAAAATTTGGGACATGAAAAATCCTCCCTTCCCAATATTGCTTGTCCTCAAGCAATTTCAAACATGGGTGTTGAAGAACCTGCTTTTTGTATAATTCTTTGAAATTGCCATTGAATTGCCCAACCTTGAGTCTTTGAGTTTCCATGAAGATTTTAGAGAGGAAACACCTTACTTGCTGTTGCACTACTCTGATAAAAATTACTTTATTAAGTAGGAAATCCATCTCTCATACTGCTTATTTCCCCCCAAAAATGAAACCAATGAGACAAAAATTATTCCAGGGTACCATTGCTTGTATTGCACCCCAACAATCAAGAGTGCTTTCCAACCCATACAATCAGATAAGAGGATTCCTTGATCCCATTTTCTTGTATGCATTCTTCCAAACATCATGAGTACAAAATATATATCATCAAAGTACATAACACCATAATGAGAATGTACATCAAGGAGATGCTTCATCAAAGAGTCATGAAAGTGCTTATACCTCAAAGCAAGTAGACCACCATTTTCCAAGTGCATACAATCTTCAAGTGACACATCAAATATGCTCCAATGACATAGGTGAGGATCCCATGTCCTATAATACTGCTCCAAAAGGATGTGATATGCATCAAAATATTCAGCCATGTATTCTTTCATCCAAGAAGTGAATGAAGAATCTCCACTAAAATCTGAACCAAATAATGAACAGAAAAAACAAGGAGACTTCAAAGGACTCAAAGAAGTCTCACCCATACATCCATGAATGTGAGAATAATAAAGATATAGCAAAGTATGTGGATGCCAAAAAAAATGGTCTCCAATCATAAATTTATTCACCCAAGTGTTGGATGAAGTTCCTCCAACATCAAATGAACCAAGTGTTGAGCAAGAAAAACCATGAGTCTTCAAGTGACTCAAATGCATATCATAGGTGCATCCATGTAGATGTGCATCATCATAAAGTAACAAAGGATGCTGCTGCAAATGTGAATAAGAATGTGCTCCAACCATGTCATCATAAAAAGTAAATCTAGGAGTTCCATACTCCTCATGTGGCACCATAAAAAAGAACCCTTTCACCCATACTTCATTGAGACTAATGCTGCAAAGCATGTAATTGTAGGATGTAGGAGAATGAACTAACTCACCCAAATGATCAAAAAGTGCAGAAGCTTCATCATGGGAAGGATCCATATGGGTAGTATCATGCAGCTCCTTCAAAAGTGTGAAACCTTTGTCATAGATTGGTTTCAATGTAGAGGAATCATGATCTTATTTAAAAATTGCATAAACTTCATCAAGAGACAATTCAAGTTCCTCTTCCACCACATCAAGTGTTTGGATCTCTTCAAGTTCATCTTCAAACACATCAAGAACATTCAAATTTTCACATTTCTCATGATCCACCTTGTCATGAGAATTCTCCAAACAATCTAC